>CM062824.1:4230507-4439531 GCA_031772345.1 Himalopsyche anomala | reverse complement strand
GAACACTTAGTGTCGATAAAATCGATGTGACATAAAACTAGCTGCTAAGTCACCTACATATGAAACAGTCAATGGAACAATCTGTGATAAACGTAAGTTAAAAACAATGTTATACTTAGTTGAAGCAATCGCGTAAGAGCTGACGTCAAATGAAACTAAGTGGTAAGCAGTGACTGCACTTAATATATCGTATTGCTTCAGTGGCGTGCAAATAAAAAGTGTTTAAACATTAATCATACATATTAATAAACTAACATTGTTGGATTAGTTCATGGTGCTCAAGAGTTCGAGCTCCAGTACGAGCAGTTTCATTTTCCAATCGATCAATAGATTTCTGTTCGTAGGCATGGCTGTTTGTGATGTCTAATCACGGGACGTTCATAAATATATATTGCGAGAATGTATACGATAACAGCACTGATCACCATACACTCACCGAGCGCCATTTTAGAGATTGATTTTCGACTTTGAAATGTCTCCTACAGCTGTCAAAGTAAACGCCTTTGCATAAGTTATATTACTCTATGGCTTAAAGTATATTGTCCATGGTGGACGATTAAATAATTATATTTTTAATGTAGGAAGTTTATAAACATCAGTAATAAACTTTACGCGCATTGTTTGCATCCAATAAAATCAAATAACGTTCGTTTGGACGCAACACAACCAACATAACCTCAACGGGTGACGTTTCTGCGACCCCTCGTGTGTTCAAGAAAATGTTGTGGCACATTGTTCCAGAGACATAACGTATATGTTCAGGATCATTTGTTCCCATGTGAATGGCCAGCATTATGTTTATCGAAATGAGAAATATTAATAATTTTAAGGCGATTTTATTTAAAATATGATAGATAAAATTAAGAATTATTCTAACATGCCTGTTCATATCAGTATAATATATTAAAGTAATATTGTGGATACCAGAAGAATGATGCGCTACTGCGGTTACTTTGGTCACTCGACTATGTGAGCAAACACCAACAAACGGTACAGAAAAGCGCACACGAGACCCATACTCGATTGAAACGAGCAAATAATGATTGGGAAAGAATCTCTTCAAACATAATAACTGCATTACATGGCTACTGGGTATTTCAATAAGTGCTTACAATTTAAAACATTCAATAAAACAACAATCATAGAAGGCAGAGATGTCGACATCTTGGACGCGACTTGCCGCAGAAATCAAAGAACATGTTCCGGTGAACATTTGTTAGGAAAATATTAATAAAAAATTAAGCAAGATAATGAATGTGTTGTGATTTTTAATGTAAATTGAAAGTATATCTTAATTACTGAAATAAATAATATAATATATTTAACGATACTTTTTCACGGTGTACCCCGCATACAGAAGAAAAAATGGAGCAGGGAATGAGCACTAAAATGTAATAAATTTAAATGTTTTCATTTACTCATAAATCTATAAAGGCGAAATAATGCATTCTTAATACAAAGTTATGAGGGAAATTTTCACATTTAAGGTCTCCACTGTCAAAGGAAAATACATTATATATATGAAAACACATCAAACACGCCTTTTAAGATATTCCACAATTATTTATTCTGAAGTTTCATCTGAAACCGGTCCAGTTCCCAATAAATAATTTTGAAATAAGTACAAAATAGTTTATTTTATTGTTTTTAAACAATATTTAACATTTACAATTTATGTTGTTAATACAGTCGGAAGCAATTCGTATCGTAAATTATAATACAGTTGACGACACAATACTTCAAGTAAAAGCAGAACTATGTAAGATTTGACTTTTCAACGTCTTTAGAAATTTAAGATTTCGGCTGAAGTTGCTTGGTGGAATTTCAACCGTTTAAATTATGTACATTCACACAGATTTTGTCACTAACGACCCGGGTTTCGCCTTTCGGCATCTTCAGGCGTTCGAGTGCACGGATGAACTTGAACTGACTAAAGTATTGATATATAAAAGTGAGTTTCGCAAATAAATACTTTACTTCACAATATATGAGTGAACTAAATTGAAATATTAAAATGATATACAATCATTGTTTGCCAAATATAAATTACATAAACAAATTGTCGAACTAGTACTGCGTTAAGTTTGTCGACGCGTCAAATCACGTGTTCCGATTTATCAAACATGTGATTCGACAGCTATAATAAAAAGATAAAACGATGGTATAAATTTTATATATGCATATGTATATAAATTTGATGTCAATTTACAAGCAATTTTCTAAATATCCTGTCTAAAAACATCGATAGCGCGCGCATAAAAGTCAGATCTCGCTCCACGTCATTTGTTCATACTTGACTAGGCCTTCTGACAAGCGGGGATCCTTTGGATGCTGGCTTTTTAACAAGTATCTTTTTTTTATTATTTGCGTTTTCGCTCGCTACATTACGTTGGAAAACTGGCGTAAAGGAAAAAAACTAGCTGGACTTCCACCTCGTGAAATGTAATTGAACTGATATAGGGAAACTTGTTTTTCACGTATCGCTACGTGCAGGATCCCATTTCAATCAAGTATATTACAGTGAAAATGGTGATTTTTTACGGTCATTTTAGGCAAGCTTCTAGGACACGGAAATAATAGTCACCTAGTCGAACATTTTTGTATCGATTGCCCCCTTTGATTTGTTCATTTTTTTCACATCGCTGAATAACGAAAAATAATTGAGGACCAATTCAAACTACTTAAGTACCTGTTCGTCATTTACAAAGCATTGTTAGAACAACGAAATATTAGTGATGTGTTTTAATTGGATTCTCCTCGAGTCGTTTATTTTCTCAATCCATTTGCTATCGTAACGATATTAATATACACATAGGCAAACGAGTGATTCGTTAACCGTTTTAGTTCCTTTATAGAGCACGAATATGATTGGTAAACAGTAAATGAAATAATGTATTCGGAAAATATGAAAGGTACTCAGTAGATAAAAAAAGATAAAAAACTATTTAAACTTAGGTATAAGAATATAATAATTGGATAAAAATAATAAAAGATTTTTTGACGAAGCAAGTAAATCTTCAAGGAGATTTTCACTACAATAATAAAACAAAGTATACACTAGATTTAACAATTTTTTAATATAACAATTATTGATTAAATACTGTCCGGTCCGTAGCGTAACGGACGACGTCGTTGGCTTCCGTGGGAGATCTCACGGGTTCGAATACCAGTACGATTTATTTTTCAATCGATTTATCGATTTCTGTTCAAAGGCTTGGGTGTTTGTGATGTTTAAAAATTGTCTCCCACCCTACCAATCTTAAAATTACAGGGCGTACTGAGAGAGATTAGTTAACCACTAGTCCTGATTTAGCCTTAACCTTCTATCCCTACTCTCTTTGGAAAAAGAGAGCTTGAGCGACTGAGTAACAAATAGTTTTCGTAGAAAAACTTATGTAAAGATACCTCTATTAGGAGGCCATATTCTCCACATTGGGAGTGGATATGGATTTTTAAAAAAGTGGTAAAAATGTATGGTATGAAAACTACCATTTTGAATAATTAAAAGTCAACTAGCCTAAAAGTTTAGCCGCCTGTGTGGTCGAGTGGTCAAAGTCGTTGGTTCAGTTACGGTTACGGACAGTTTTATAAATTGATTTTTCAATCGATTTATGAATTTCTGTTCGAAGGCATGGATGTATGTGATGTCTTGAATTACCCCCTCCTTTCCTATCCTGTGAACGGGGTGTATCGAGAGCGACTAGCTAACCACTAGTTCTGTCCTAGCCCTAACCTTATATTCCTACTCTCTTTGGAAAAAGAGAGGTTGAGCAACTGAGTAACAAGCAGTTCTCGTAGAAACACTTCTGTGGAGATAAACTCCATTAAGAGTCCATATGCTCAACATTGGGAGCGGACATTGTAAAAAAAGTTAACTAATAGAATAACAACCAGTTTTCAGTAAAAAAAAAAAAAAAACTCCATTACGAGACTATATTCCTCATGAAAAAATGGATAATCAAAGACGCAATCTAGCAGCGACGCTTTTTTGTAAAGGCTTTTTTAGCGTTCTTTTGTATATAGATAGAATCATGCAATAACTTTCTAAATGTGTAATAAAAATTCATTACTTGCATGAAATAATTTGTTATTGCTTGACATGGTTCACATTAGTGGCCAGAAAGAACCAACTGACAGTGATGTAACGTTTAAAGAATATGATGGACCATAAAAAGATGAGTTTAATGGTCCGCGAAATTACATAAACAAGTTATTACTAGCGTTGTGTACTTGTTAAAGTTAATGGCACTAAAAAAACCTTCAGAGTGTGATATATTGTTAGTAGTCATAATTCAATTGAGTTTAAAATTGAATAAGGGAGGCAAAGCACCTAGATGTGTAAAAAATAATATAAATCTTTTATCTTTAAATTTAATATTCACTGATCTGGTCTTAGATAGTTAGTTTGCTTGCGTTTACTGTAAGTATTTTTCTGTTTTAGTCCGTTTTTCGATATAACCTAACCTAACCTAAAAAAACGGCCGAGTTACAACGACTTTTGTTGGAATTGCCGCTTTTTCAGAAAATACTGGCCGGAAAAAAATCGATGTAGTTTATTGTTAAGTAAACGAAAAAAATAATATTAATTGCGCCAAGGCGTGCACAATTTAAATACAGGCATATCTGCTGATTTAAACCACATATTTTTCAAAACCTAGTTAACCTTCTAAAACAGTGGTTCCTACAGACCCCCAGGGGTTCCTGAGACCGCTCAGGGGGTCCGTGGCCGGTCAAAATTAATTTGGGGGTGTTATTTCCCTTGAGAGTTATTTCACTTGGGGGTCCGTGGTCAACTTTTTCTCTATGAAGGGGTCCGTGAGCATAATAAGTTTGGGAGTCACGTTCTAAAAGGAACCTAAAATTGTAGTTAGCATAAATATAATTTCCTCTTTCAATATCTATTTATTAAATATCTATTACTCAATTAACAATACTAAAAAAAACTATTTAATAAACAAAAATATACAGAAAATGTTTTAAAAGTGACATCTGCGTTTTAATTTAAAATCCGTAAACCAAACAATTTCATCAATAGTGCCACAAATTCGTCACCACATTTTGATTTCGGACAGTGAAATTGCATGCGAGAATTTAGCCCTTTCCGGTGACTACAATTTTGTTTAATTTAAGTCGAAACCGGTCACCGGAAATAGCAAAATTCCTTCATGCTACTTCAATGTTCGATTTGAATAATTGGGCGCTTGTCTAAGAATGGAGTAATTTAGTGATCGTAGACGCTACATATAAATTATTCACGCGATCGAGTATTGAATTCTTTGATACCCGGCATATCGAAGCCCTGTTATTAGAACAACCGTTAATATAGTTGCACGTTGCAGTCTGCAACTGTTTCCGCATTTACAATTCGTTTAAGTTAAGAGAATCCAATTTCGTTCGCGCATAGCGAAGCGTGAAATATACAGATTTCGTTCATCTCGCGTACGTCCAAATCGCGATTCTGCAATGGCGTAAATCTCTCTGTCGAATTGTGCATTCACAGTTGGAGCCACGTAGCCATTTATTAGCGTCGCGGCGAGATACTGCGCGTTTTAGCGAAAGGCGTACGTACAAATTAAAACGAGAAAGTTTAATTGCTATTGAATATTTAAAATCGGCTGATATAACTTCAATATCACAATTAAATAACTTTCAGGATGTTCACCGTCAATGCTTGGTGGAAAGGCATTATATATTTTTTTAAAACGATGTCCGCTCCCAATGTGGAGCATATGGATTCCTAACAAGAGTTTATCTCAACAGAAGTGTTTCTACGAGAACTGCTTGTTACTCAGTTGGTCAACCTCTCTTTTTCCAAAGAGAGTAGGAATAGAAGGATAGGGATAGGACAGGATTAGTTGTTAGCTAATCGCTCTCGAATCCGTGACCTCCGTAGCCGAAGCCAACGACGATGACCACTCGACCACACAGGCGGCTAAACTTTAAGGCTAGTTGACTTAAATTATTCAAAATGGTAGTTTTCATACCATAACATTTTTACCACTTTTTTAAAAATCCATAGTCCACAATTTTACAACAACAAAAAAAGGATACAGTCAAAAGACCACAACTAATTATCTAGAAAACCGCGGAAACGAGATTTAAATACTGTATTCAAAATGTAATATTTTTTCAATATTACGGACTTATTAAAAAATTAAATGAATTTATCAGAAGAAATTAAAAAAATATTTTCAGTTTCAAACGACGAATCGTTGGAATATATTTTTGCGTTAAACAATAAATATATTATTTTTTACATTACCTATGAACACATATTTACAACATTTACATTAAAATTATTATTCGCCTTCTCTGAGTAACGCCGTATGTGCCAAATAAAGAATCCAGTGAAAGAAAGTCGTTCATAGTAATTTACACGTCATATTTAATAATGGCATTATGCTCCAAATCGCTGAATAAATGGAGATGAATGGCTTTGTGCAAATTTTTGTAATCTCAATGAAAATTTCAATATGATATGAATTTTATTATGAACATCTATGTTTAAACAAAAAACCCTGCCGTGAATATTCTGATAAAATTAGCCGACACCATTTAAAAGACATTCAATTTAAATCTTCTGTAGATTATTAATAATTAGTGTTATTATAATATGAATAATCGATATGTTTTCGTTTAACGGCTAAATTAAATTGATTAAATACATTTTAAATTGTATTTCATACTAAAAAAAATTCTCCCTATCCTTAAATAACATCGCGAAGCAAGTGTTTTCCTTTCTATCCTTACTGTCTTAGAAAAAACGATAACAAGCAGTTTTTTAAATAAAAACTTCTATTGAGATATCTCTATTAGGAGACCATTTGCTTCATATTGGGAGCTGACAGGTATTAAAAAAATATTTATGAAAAAATTACAATAATTATTAATTCATTTGGCATTTAGATTGTGACATTTTATTTTTTTGATAAATCAATAGAAATATATTCATTTGTTAGAGATTTATTTTTTACGTTATTATAATAATTGTACTTTATAGACAGCTGCAAAACGACTTACCCGTATGTGTCAATTGTGGCGAGTGATGTTTGCGATCCAAAAATATATCCGATCTAAAAAAAAAAGGTCATGATTAATATACGATATATTATTTTTCAAGAGTTTTTAAAGAGTCCTGGATGTGATGGAAAAAATAAAGCATGTATATAATAACAATTTATACTCATTCAGAGAATAAAACAAATCTATCAATTGAAACATCTGCATACAGAAAAAATACTTTTGCTTTGATTGGATACAGATTACACGTCACGCCAACGTCCTACGTTTGATTTAAGACGAGGGCTGTTTGTTCCAGTTAACATGATCGGACGGATGGGAGGCAGGGGTGGGCAGGAGGGAGCTCGCGCCAACCCCTTGTTAAATAATGAGAAAACAATATTTTCTTATCAATTTAGTGTAAAACTGCAATTTCTGACTTATTATCTACGAGAGCTTCAGTATACACAGTAGCACATTTTAGCCATGAATATTGATAAGTTTACGGTAAATTGCATATTGTTACATATTATAGGTGTATGATGTAACAATCGATTGCATATAATTGTATAGGAGTGTTAAAAAACACTCCTTCCCTAGAATACCGAGAAATGCTTTGAGATTAAGCGAGCCCCTTGTTAACGTATTGACAGCCCACCGCTTGGGATGGAATCGAGGATGTCACAAACATTCATACAGAAATTAATATATGGAACCGTCTATGATAGGATTTGAAGCCGTAAGCACCGCAACCGAAGCAAACGAATTCGACCACTTGACCACAGACTGCGTGCTGTTTTATAATATATTTAACTAGCCCCAAAATTGAAGATGGAAACACATTACGTCAGCGATTTCCAACCTGATTTCCAACCTGGGAGGCGTGGATAATTGGAAAGGGAGGCGCGAACAGTCAAAAATATTTATTTACCCTTCAAAAGTTTCTTTATTACATTAAGTCGCAGTAACATAAAGGTCGGAAACCACTACCTTACGTTATCGTTAGGCAACAGCAGTTGGTTATACTTAAGATAAATTCATTCTAGATGTTTACATGTAAAGTGCGTACCGTATTAAGTAATTCTTGTCACGAAATTTGTCAGAGAAATTAATTTACAACGCGGTAATATTTCAAGATAGTGTAGAAGCAGCTTAAAGCTCGCAAAGAATTCTCCCTGTAATGGCATATTCGCGGTCGCTCGTCGCGTAATGGAGGATTGGCGCTTGTTTGCGGCGAAGACTGGAAGCAGAAATGGCGCCAAAATAGATACGGTACGTCATTAAGTCGCACACTACAAAAGGTTAAAAAATATAACACACGTCAATCTGAAATAATGATATATTAATACATGTTACACAATATACTTGAAATGTTTGCGAAATCGTGGCAGACTAAGTTTCAACAATGTTGGAATCTTACTTCGCCCGGATTAATGGGTATTGAATGGATACATCATTATCAGAATGTTTCTAAGCCGTGTTGACGAAAGGCATGTTCCGGATGGAAAAGGGAAGGGGCCTCCAGCACGGTTCATGCGGGTTGACGATAAGACGTAATCAAAAGATTGGAAAGAGTAACAAATAATTGCAAATGTCCGGGGTCAATATTGAATATATTTTGCGAATCGTTGCCAATTAAGCGAGGGCTATGAGATCACAATTCACAAGGGTATAGGTAAATCTTAAAAAAAATGTTTTAAGTTCACGTAAGCATAACAGGTGAATTACTTGTGATGTGTTTCTAACATTATAATTTCATATAATAAGGTAAAAAATATCAACGTATTTTTTTTTATAAAATGAGTTTATAGACGATGGCGCACGCTGAAATAGCTATAAACTCATCTTATAAAAAAAAATGTGGAACTAAATACGTTGATATTTTTTACCTTATTACAATGGAGTTCTACCAAGTAAATGCCAATTCAATCAATTATAATTTAACTTTTAGGATGTTCACTGTCAATAGTTGGTAGAAATCAATATAATAAGAATTTTCCTCATAAAGGAAGAACCAGTTTTCCTCATGACCAGTCTTGATCTTGATAAATAAAAGTGGAAATAAGTGAAAAAGAATATTGTGTTTTTCTTAATATTATAATTTCATTTGCTAACTAAACTCATAATTAAACGTATATTGTTAACGATATATCCACGTAGCCATTTGATCCACGACATATGACGGTATTTCATTAGTAAATATGGTTATGACATTGCCAAAATCAAGCTTAACTCGAAGCACGCATTTTTGTGCATGCATAGTGGAACTCCAATGTATTGTTTTTAAGGCCAATCAAATAAAAATATGATAGCGGTTAAGTCTCGAACCCTACAATCAAACAAAAAATATATATTGAATTATCAATTGAACTCATAATAATTATCATGTATTGCAATTAGAGTTGTGAATGTGTAAACTTAAAAAGTGTATACAAGTCAATATGATTTTGTAATAATAACGTAAAGAAATATTAAGCTGGTGGGAAATTATCATGACGTAAGAACAAATTCAGTATTCAAGAAGCATTATAACAAATATGAACTTATTGCTACAACATTAATTTGTCGATGGATGAAAACAATTAAACGTGAAATTTGGATTCCATCAAAGGGCCACACTTTACATCCAAGAAGAACGCAGGCCCCACCTCTATATTAAAGTATCACATAAAACAAATGTTTATTCTCGGTTTCAAAAAAATTGTAATCATGCAGGTGTATCTATCTAAATATAATTTAATTAATAAACTTCTGAATATTTATGTCAATTGATTACGAAATTTAATATGCAGGCAGATCGATTCTGACAATAAACGACAATCGATATTATTACGCAATTTAATTAAGACAAATTGATGCCAATTTAAACCATGCGGGTCAATTAACCGATGAATTATACGAACTGATTCTGGGAATAAAATGTTGTAATCGATCGCCTATTAGCAGGACGCCATTGTTCAGGTCCACAAATTCAAATTCTGAATTGCAATTGAAAAAGAACGAACCGCTATGAAGTGGGGCGCGCGACATCTGTCAGATTTTCGCGCGGGAATAAACTTAACCCAAATGTGCGCATTTGTGAATAAAATGGCCACCCACTGAGACGACCACTTATGTTTCGAGCAGTATGTAGGGATTTTTATATTCAACAAACATTCGGACTGAAGTCCCGTGGTCATAATAAATAATACAAGGATTAAATTGAAAGGGGAGTTTAATGTGTATAGTAATTATTTATGTATTTTTGGTACATTATATGAAACAGTGATAGGTCCCCGGTCCGTTGGTCTAAAATCAAAAATAAAATTTGTTTATTTTACATTTTGATAGAGCTATTGATTATTACACATAAACGTTAAGTATCAAAATATCAGTTAAACGAATATTTTCGGAAGGTGACCAGATTTGTAGAATAATTATAAAAAAATGTGTTTTATTTTTATAAATATTGAGAATTGTCAGTTAACACAATAAAACTGAAATTAAGTTCAACCGAAAGGAGACAATGTTAACTTTTTCAATTGTTGCTCTTAGACAAAATACATTATTTTATATTGTATTTAATAACCGCATCTGACGTTTTGTTAGTCCAAGCCAGTGGTCGCCAAACTGTGGCTCGTGAGCCACATGCGGCTCTTTGGTCCCGTGAGTGTGGCTATTCCACTAAATACTACATACAGTGCGATTAAAACTTCGTGTCCCACGCTCAGAAGTCGGTTGTCGATTTTAAAACTTAGAGTTGGAAGAAGCGATCTCAGCGAACGTACCTCAACCAGCATGAGGACATTTCAAAAGGACACAGCAAAAACCAGCATAGGAGTATACTTATCAAGTTAATAACAGTTGACCTATCTATATTGTTATTTAAAAAAAAATGGCATTCGTTGGATAGTTGATATTTAGCTCAGTTAACTAATTGGTTTGCAGTCCACTGGTCAAGGCTGAGCTAACTTCTAGCTCTCGTAGTCTGCTATTTTCCGGTGTTAAAACAGCTTATTTCCTTACATACTCACTATGCTTTAAAAACAATACGACAATGTCTATTTTTTATTGATAATGGACTACGCGTTGTTCTATTTGAATATGTATTGCCAGTAATAGGTACAAACGTCAAATAATAAAGTTGTAAAATATTCAACCGGATTAGAAAAAAGGATAAAACGTTGACAAAAAAGCCACAAATAAATCAAGCCGCACAATATACGGCTATGAGCATTGTAAAGGAGTGACTGCGGACCCCCTTTCACCCCAAATAAAATATCCTGATAATAAATTAGCGGAGAACGTATTGGGGATGGCCGCCCCAGGTCCCTAAATACTGGCGACATCTGCCGCGCGCAACCTCGTAACTATCCGTTTATTGCGAACAATGGCAGGAGGTACTTACACCTAATGACCGAATACGTCGTTAAGTTATTTATAAATAGAAAGCATTTATATGATAATTAAGGGATAAGTGAAAAATTTATTGACAATTCGGGAAGCTTTAATTAGACAATTAAATAGTGATCATTGTTATTAAAAACAAGATTATGTTTAAATTATTCATTGAAATTTATGCGTTCACTAGATTTTAATTAATTTTCAAATATCTTTACACTACATTGCCTAGACGCATAAGATCAGAGATACTCAACGTTTTTTCGCAGCATATTAACCTTTAGAGGAGTATGGACGTACATTTTTCCGTGAAGGAGTACGGACGTACTTTTAACTCAACACAGTAGTGTCTGTCTTTAAGTATGAATTACATATATTCATTGGAAAAAAAGTCACACAGTTGTCATGTTGAAAAAAGCCAGTAAAGTAAGGTCAGTATAAGTCCATTCACTCCTCTAAAGGTTAATAGTAGGTAATACATAAATATACCATATACTGTACACAATATAGTGACAGAACATATACGTAAGTACACAAAACATCTAAAAACTCATTCGTTTACGTAGATGTTAGAGGTCTGAGATTCGGGCTCGGGCCGGACCCAGGTAAGGAATTTATTCTTCAGAAAAATATTTCAGACTATGTTCGTGTCATAAGTCAGCCATGATGGTTTTAATTATTACCAGTTCTGTAGAGAATCTAAATTGTTGCAAATTTGTAAAAAGCGGTTTTTTTCGGTCTGTTAAGTATAAATCCGGGCTTCGGGTCAGGTTCGGGTAACAATTGTGGTATTAGACTCGGGCCGGGTATTATTCAGGCTCGAACCGGGTAATTTTGTAAAATTTCGGCCCGTGCAGACCTCTAGTAGATGTATATTACATGTTTGATTGTTTAATATGTATATGGAATAATACAATTTCGGCCTTTGATTTACAATATTTGTGACGATTACCGACAACTGTATGGTGTTTGTTTGAAACAAAAGAAAGAAAAAAGCAGTATCATCAACGAACAACTTATTTGCGTCGCAATAGATCCAAGAAACGGCATGTGTTGTGAATTCAACATGATATTTCCGACAGAGAAATAAAAAAGTATCTTTACACTTCGCTGAGAGACCATTTAATTTAATAATAAGCCGACACTAAGTAATAAATAATAATGTACGAAAAATGAACATACGGAGATCAAAAATGTACCATTTGCGAAACAATAAAACGTCGCATTATCAACAAAAAGGAGATAAGTCGAGCGGAAAAAAGCATTAACCCCACCTGTCTTCAAGTGGGGACACATCAAAATAAAAACATACCTGTGTAGGGACAATGGTACCTAAAAGGTTGCCGTGAAGTTAGTATGAGATACATTGTTGAAAGTAACACTGTATTTGATTTAAACGTTTTAAAAGCCTGCAAGAGATCATACAACAATTTTCATTCTGTTTTACTCATCTCTTCGTTCAGACAAGGTATTGTTTTTCTTTTTATAAACCATATGGTCATATAAGAAGTTTTTCTTAGACCGCAGTAAGCGAGTAATTTAACTAGAGATGGTAAATACAGTAAAACTAAACTTAAGTCGGGTCAGTGTAATTCGGGGTAGTGTAATTGGGGGAGTGAATCTCATACAAAATAAGGGATTTGGTTTTTCCGCAAAAAAAATCAAAACTAAGATTTCCCTTAGTGTTGCAAAAAAAAATTATGGACGAAATATTTAGTTACTAAGTGATAAAATGCAAAGCGCGCCAAAATCCAACACATAGACAGTCGCCTGGCTATACGTGTATAGCCTGGCACGTGTTGAATACACAGACGCTAGCCAACATTTGACTGTATGCGCCCTACAGACGACCGTCTCATAGAAACGACAATGAAATGCGACTGTGCAATTGGGGGATTTGCGGCGAATATTTCAAGGCAGCGCGTAATTCGTGGTAGTGTAATTGGGGGTTCCACTGTAATTAGAGAGCTAAGATTTTTTTTTACCATGTTCGTTCGAAATGAGGAGCAAATGGACTCATAATGGAGTTTATCTCAACATAAGTGTTTCTACGAGAACTGATTGTTATTCAATTGCTCAACTCTTGTTTTTTTACAAATGGAGTAGGGATAGAAGAATATAGCTAAGAAAGGACTAGTGGTTAGCTAATCGCTCTCGATGTGACTCGTTTTTAGGATAGGATGGGTAGGAGCGGGAAATTCAAGACTTACATACATCCATGCCTTCAAACATAAATCGATTGTAAAATCAATTCATAAACACTATCAGTGTGATCTGATGGACTGTGAGGAGAAATAAACACACACACACACAGGGGCAGAAAGTAATGTATTTGAATACCCATCCATAAATCGATTTAAAAAAATCAATGATTCTAAATTCCTATTCGGGTGTTCGTAACTTTGATCGCGCAGCCGAGTTTGATTAAATTGATATCTATGATACGAACCGAACATAAGTAAATTTGCAGTGGGAATCTTTCAATATAAATTCAAGGAACATCACTATTTTATACTATATATTTATATATAGGAAGAATGTTTCGTATTAAAACAAATACGATTCACCCAAAGGCTCACACAAATTGATTGGTTGATGTTTTGGTATACTATAAGACAGATTCGCATAAATTATAACGCATTTAATATACATACATAATTCGTGTAAGAGTGTAATAATTACGCCAGCCTTTGGGCAGAGTAATAAGAAAATTCATTGCTCAGTCGTGCTTGTGTAAATGGCGCTCCCAAAAATGCAATTTAGCGCATTCCCCCTTCTTGAAAAATTGCAAGGTAATTATTGTTTGCCATCGGATAGAATTTTGCTGTCTGCAACCACCGCAGGGAATATTATTTAATAATGATTACACGAGTAACATTATTTATGACTGACTCTAGATAAAGTAATTTGCTTAACCTTTTCAGTGCCGCGATGTTTTAAGCTAAAAAACATTCACTTACATACCGCATGTTTTTAATAATTTTTGAATAGTTTTAAAAAATAAAACTGAATTTATGAATATTAAAAGTTAACTTATAAAATGATATAAAATTCAAGTTACATTTGTGGTTTTCAGTGGCCTTACGGTATTCACGCCGTTCGTGTGTAGCGGCCACCAGTGGTCTTACGGTACTGAAGCGGTTAAAAGAAAAAGTTGTTTTTTTTTGTATCGTCAAACAGTATATTATATTTTTTTGTTTATTGGAAAATTTTTGAGTTAAAATTATTAAAAGTAGGGTTTAAAGTTTAATAATGAAATACACTATTCCAGTAGCGGGGAACCTGCGGCATTTCGCCTTGATCGGCCAATTCTGCAAATTTTTATAAATTCGTGAATTCCTGAGATTTTGGATTTGAAAATTCCCCACCCCTGCACTAATCTATTATTTTAAAACATATTTTGAAGCACAAGATAAGAGTAATGGTTTTCAAAAAAAATGCGAGGCCCGTTGCAAATGATATGTTTAGGACCAACCCATTTTTATTTTGTACATTTGATAATGATAAGATATTTTTGTATATCATACAAGTGATTTTTTTTCGTGTTGGAGTTATAAATAGATACGCAATCAAATCTTGTAATGGCCGCCTATTTGTCTGCGTTAACAATCCAAGTTGATTTTTTTTAATTTCACAAATGCGATCCACGCGGGAATCAATCATTCTTGTCCGATATCGATTCCTAATGGTCCATTCTCTACATTTCTGTATTTTATTGTTATCCAGAACGATTCATATAGATTTCTTCTTATTCTTATATAGAGTTGCTTTATTTCTGCCTGGTTATTGTGCGCTATATATAAAGCAGCAAGATATTGAGGGTGACCATAATGAAGTAATATAAATAAAAGATATTAATGAAATATCAACAATTGTCATAATATAATTATTACGAACTCAGCTTTCAAAGAAAATATCGGACGGTGAAAAAGACACAAATTAAAATTAATTTTACTCATTCCGTTTATAATTGAGCAATACATCAAACACGTCTACGTCATGATTTTGTTGATGTACATTATTTATTAAAATCGTACAATTAGTGTGTTAAATCAATTTTAAATAATGATTTAATTATAAAAAATGGCCAAGCAAAAGAATCTTTTTATCATACTGACCAATCACTGAGAGCCAATTAGATCACAAGATTTGAATTAGGTGTCTGGATGTTATTCAGTATTTTGTATAGAATTTTGACGCTTTACGTTTTATAAGTTGAAGTTAAGTGCCTGCTCAAAAACTCATTCAAAAGTAGTCAAACAAACTTTCGTCTTTTCTGAAAAATAAAGTTAACCCAGCTTATTTACATTTATTTATTTACCGTTATTATGGCTCACTCGACAAATGAAATAAATAAATAGATTTAAAATTTCCATATACACAATACGTCTTGATTGATTATCGTGAGTGTAGAGTAAATGGTAAAATAATAGTAATTCCCAGTGGTTGCTTTTAGAATAGTTGTAAAATATCAATTCTCGTTTTAACCCCACTTGGGTTGGTTGATACGCTACGACAACACAAACTTTATTGAAGAGGATACGCGGTGTCAAACAATATCAAGTGTATCTATAATATTTTCCTAGTGAAGTAACAGCTTTTATTATTAAATTTATGATGTCTGGGTGTTCTACAAGTACCTACTAGTGTTGCCCGTGGAAAAACATACGTGGAGTTTAGTCTCAAGAGGTGCCTACGCATTTGAAAACAGAACAGAGAAAATATAGCTGACGCTAAAATTTCTTTGGAGTAATAAAATGTGAGACGTATTTGACACGCTGGGATACTCGATATTCCACCAAACAATGTATACTTTACAATGACAAGACATGTGTTGATTAATAAGACATAAAATATAAATCTTTTCCAATAATTTGAATTCTAAAAACCTTAAATTTCAAAAATAGAAAAAAAACATTACTTCGAAAACACGACTGGCAAATTTTACTGACATCTTCGCCATTTTTGTTGTTGTTGTTGAATGGATGTATTTATATGTTGAATTATTCATATTTCTCTAGACACACATTTATTAACATCTACAATAATACAAAAAAATATTTTAAAAATATGCTACAAAAATTTAACAATTAATATTATGTATTTAAATGTGAACTGAGCTTTTAGTATAATATATATGTAATATGTTTTATATAGCCATTTCGTTCGTTTTTTTGTATGAAATCTGACTTATTATGTAATTTTATATGTATGTAGCACGGCTGTGTTATTCTATTTCCATTATAGATTAGTGATAAACCTTTTTTTATGATTTGTATAATATGAAAAAAGTATCATCAATAAATCTCCCTTGGCATGTTTATTATTAATACAAACAACCGAAAATTGGTTTTGAAAAAATGGATTATATTCAGTTCTCACAAATAAAACTTTTCAGTTTCTAAAGAAAGAATTTCACAATTCTATAAATTGTTTTCAGTTATTTCGTTAAGCTAGAGCATATATGGGCAACCACCGGCCCGCCGAGCTATTTTGTCCGGCCCTGATTCATCTCGACGAAATATTATGTAAAGAAATTAATATTTCCATGGAGGGATTAAATAGTGGAGATGAGACGGGAGCTTGCAATAGCTCCACAACATATAAGAAATAGCGACGTGTTTCATTTAATTTAATATTACTGTATTATGTTTAATAATTTGGTACGGCCCTTGACTCGGAGACAGAATGATAATTTGTCCCCAGACATAGGAAAGGTTGCACATGCCTGAGCTAGAGGGTATACTAGTTTAAACAAAACAGACCTGTTAATATAATCAAATGATTAATTACTGAAATAGTGTTTTTTTTAATATAAATCTAACGTCATACTATTCAGCTAAGAATAGTTAACATTGATGAGACATAAGTTACTGAGAAAAATAAATTATTAATTTAGTCCAGGGCGGCAATAATTGTGGTTACCTGAGCGAAGTAAAGCCGAGTAAGACCCTGGGTCGATTCGTAATGGCGGATTTCTTTCAGCCTGTGTCAGTGAGTGCACCGCGTTTCCGGCGGAGATAGATGCTGGTTTCTATTTCAATCTTCCTTCAATTTGCTGACACAATAATGGTAAAGCATTGTGTGATTACACCAGGGAACATATTATTGTTGGCCTGGGTATAAATGATATAAATCAAACGTTTCTTATTGTCCCGGAGTCGGGACGATAGGGGGACTGTGCCGGATGCGTTAAAATGAATATGTCAACCGAAATGTAAACGATTTATTTATATATTCAAATGCCTTATAAAGAAGCATTATAGGAGATCGGAATTGTTGTCCTTATTTTATGGGCCCGTTAATCTATAAAACGTTAAATTATAAATTAATAACACTGTAATATTGTATTCTCTTGTCAGTTGATAATGCTCGTCATGATCATATAAAATAAACGAGGAATTAGTGCAAATGAATATTATACCTTTTTTCATCTACGATGGTATAATTGCAATGGTAATGAATTTATTTCTTCAGAAAAATATTTCAGACTATATTCGTGTCATAAGTCAACCATCGTAAATTGTTGTAACTTTTAAGGTGTTCACTGTCAATACTTGGTGGAATGGTATTATTATAAAAATAATAAAAGATTTTTAGTACTTTTTCCACTTAAAATTTGTTTGATCAGGACCGGTTTCGCTCCTCGCGAGCATTATTAACTGATGAGAAAAATAAATTAAATAGTGCTATTTATACAAGTTAAATTGATTGACACCTTTTTATTTCAATTTAACTTGTATAAATAGCACTGTTTAATTTATTTTTCTTATCAGTTGATAATGCTCGCGAGGAGCGAAACCGATCCTGATCAAATAAATTTTAAATGGAAAAAGTACTAAAAATCTTTTATTATTTTTATTTTTGTAACTTTGTAAAAAACAGGTTTTTTTCAGACTTAGGAGTATGAATCTGGGCTTCGGGTAACGAGTATGGTATTAGACTCGGGCACGGACCGGGTAATTGTGTAAAATTTCGGCCCGTGCAGACCTCTACCAGCTGAATATTGTACATAAGAAGCATTGGAATAAGGTTGAAGCTTGATCTGATTAGTCAATTCGTAATTTCTCCGTGTCCTAAGAATATAAGCGACACATTTTAACTTGTGTAGAATTACTGTTTTAAGAATATTTTTTAAAACCAAGTCTGGTCCTAATGTGGAGTATATTACGTCTTATTGTTTGTGTCTCAGCAAACGTTTTTTTCTACGAGAACTGTTTGTTATTCTATTGCTGAAACTCTCTTTTACGAAGAATATGTCTAGGATAAGACTTATGGTTAAATAATCGCTCTAGCTACGTCTTTTAGGTGAGTGAATTTTTAGACACCACAAACACTTTAACAGAAGTTAAATAAATCTATTGAATAACAATGATCGAACTGGGACTAAAGCCCGTGAGATCCGTCGCGTAAACCAAAGACGTTGACCGTTGCGCCACGAGTCAGACAAACCGAACTGAACTTAATTTACGAATATGACAATAAATACGAAACAAAATGTATAAAAGCTATCGTTTCTGTTTTACTTGAAAAGTCAAACATCAATAATATTTTGTCTGAAAATAAAGTATTTTATAAAGAAAATATATACAATCTGAGAAATAAAGTAGGCTTTCGCTGTATCAGTCTTGATAAACACATTCAAATGTATTTAGGATTTTCACGGCGTTATTTTGGAAATAAATTCCCAAGTTTTCCTCTCGTGGGAACAAGAAAAACCTTTTTTTTACAACAAAGACAAAAACATCTCAAATGTGAGATGAAATTGAACGTAAGCCACGAAGGAAGGGAACTACAAAGAGATAATGATATGTCAAAAAAATATCGTTTACAATCTGTAGCAATACAGATTAAAAAGAATTTCCAGGAAATATTTAGTGGAATGAATTCTTGTATGTATAGGCTTTTTGGGAAAGTCTTTGATAGCACGTGAAAGACTGTATGAAACAAAATATTCTAAATATTTATTGTGTACTCGAATTCTTTAGTTAGTGAAATTTTTGCAGACGACCCGAGCCGATGTTGACCGGTAGGTAGGACGCATACCTGAAACTTTAAGAGCTGGACTAAAAGAATTTATTATTAAAGAAAACGTGATGGTTTTTTTAAAAAACAAAACAGGAGTGAATATCAAGTAGGAAAAACTTTGAACGGGATTGTTAAAAAAACATTTACCTTTTAACAGATCAAAATGAATATTCTTTCGTCTAATATCACGCTTGATGAAATAACTTATTCTGACTTTAAACATCAACAAATCTTAGAGTAAGTTTTACAAAACTTTTTACAGAGATTTTTTTATCTGGAATAACTCAGTTGGTGCTTTGATTATACCAGTTTGCCAAAAGAAACATTTACTTTTATATATAACTATTCTTATTGCTGGCTTAAATGCAGGCTATTGTCCTATTTGTGTCCGGTCGGCAGTAATGCATCTATATTTTAAGGTAACAAATATCAATGTATTATTTCCTACAATTTTTTATAAGATGAGTTTTAAACTATTTCGGCGTGCGCCATTGTCAGAACTATGTTTAAACTGTATATATATATATGTATGTAAGTAAGCTGAGTATATGTAAATTTAGACATAGTTTTAACAATGGCGCACGGCGAAATAGGAATTAACTCATATTATTAAAAAAAATGTTGAACTAAGTAAATTGATATTTTTTACCTTATAATTGGAGTTTCACAAATTCATCATAATTATCTATGTTACATGAAATATCTTTATTCTAAAAGGTGAATTTTTCAGAACTATCAATCTGTTACTTACCAACATCTGCCAGAACAGTGACGAAATAATCTGAATAATGATACCTCAATACAACGTCTCAGCTTTATCAGCTAAAAAAAGGAAAAACCTTTCTATAAACAATTTGTACATTTCCTTAAGATTAAAGTAAATAATCTGTTTAGTTTTCGTTGTGTACAGTGTGGTTGAAAGGTCGGCCTTCTAGTTGAAATAAAACCATTCATTCGGCACCTCATAAACCTGTGCGTCTGACCCCGTGTGTACCTGTGGGGAAAAGGGTCAAATCGACGATCAGCATTAATTTTTAACACGGGTTCGGTTTCATAAGGAAACAAGGGAAAGCCGAAAACCAAGGGGTGGGTGTATTGTGTTTTACATAAGTCCATGCTTGTTCAATGCGGTACGAATGGTTTCTTGCTATTCATGATAATGTTCTATTCAACGGGAAAAATCTTCGATTTAAGTAAAAGAAACATTCGAATAATTGTAACTTTGAAGTAAATATATTTATCAGTTTAAAGATGCTCACTATCAATGCTCGGTGGAAAGGCATTTATTATATTAAACAAAAGAAGACAACTGATTTGTACTAATTCCACTTTTATTTTATATCGACTGCGGAAAGGAAAAAGGACGTAGCCCACAGTTTTTTCAAAACAGCTTTTTTTCGATAATCACAATCTATACAACTTAATTACATCAAAAGGATGTAAGCTGAAAATGCTTACATCCTTTTGATAGAATGATAGAATGAAAATTATTATCTAAATTTAGCTTTTAAGTTTGAAAAAAAATGAGCTTGTGGAAATTGAAAATAAGAAAAGACTGAACAAAAAATATTTAATATATATTAATATTATGTCAATTTAACACCAGTTTAGAAGTCTCCGTGCACTTTCAGGTTGTGTATATTTCATAATTTGCATATGGCCCAAAATCATCAAAACACGTTTTTTGTGCCTCCTGTAAAATTTGCTGTGTGGGTTACGTCCTTTTTTCCTTTCCACAGTCAATATGATCAGGAACGGTTTCGCTCATGACGAGCAATTTACAGTGCAATTTATACAAAGCAAAATAAAATTATTAGTGTATAACAAACAATTGGTAATGAAAGAAACTTTCAGATCAGTGGCACTAAATTAACTTTAATTAATATGTCTATTACCTTATAAAAATAAATTAATAATTTAAAAACTCACCAAAGAAGAATTAAGTTAAAGTGACGAACAATAAATTCGAAATATAATTAAAATAATTTAGAATGTTACGTTACTAAAATTAATAAATAAACGACTACTAAAATATATAAGTGCCGGGTCAGTAGTCGGGTGGTCAATGACCGAGCTTACGGGTCCGAGTCCAAGCACATGGAGTTGTTTTTTTAAATTCAACTTTGAATTGATTTCCGTTCGATGGCGTGGATGTCTGTGATGTCAAAAACTTTTTCTTACCCATACTATTCTTGAATCCAGGAGTAACGAGAGTGATGAACTAACCACTAGTACTGATCGAACCCTATCTTTATATTCCTACTCTTGTAAAAAAAGAGAGGTTCAATGACTAATTTACAATAATTTCTTGTAGAAACACTTTTGTTGAGATAACTAGGATCCCACATGATGCACGTTGGGATTGGGCATAGTATAAATATTCATTGCCAACAATAATAATTACGTTATATTTAAACAAACCATGCTGAATTTGTATTAATAATTATAAACACATTCAATGTAAAAGTCGTACTGTGTAAGTAAGTATTTAACAATGAAATAACATAGATATATTTAGGTATCCAAAATGGTATTATTTGGTTGGCGAAACAATGGAAGGGACCCATTTGGAATATAAAACAACTAGCTTTATAATACAGCAGGAATTGTGAGTTCGGTTTTACAAGCCAGCGACGGAAGAGGAAACGATGTGCTCATTAATTAGTGGGCGTTTCGAGCAATAAAAAATGCATTTACTTTACAGGTAAAAATTGGTTAGTTTATTCTCTCGACCGAGAAGAACGGATTTTGTGCTGTCCATTTAATTGAGAAGCAGATAACACCGTTTTAAAATAAACTTGAATGTCTTGGCTATATTTTTAATAGACCCACAATAATTTATGGATACATTTTTGGGTCTATCTATGATTTTGGTGATTAAAAAACAAAATGTGTTTCTGGTTGAATTGAAATTTACTTGGAAGAACTACACTTTATTTAAGTAAAAATATCTGAGTTACACAATAACTATATATGTAGGTGGATATAACATAGAAATGTGATAAACATCCTGCCATCATCAGAACTATACAAATATTAGGAAAAAAACACAATATTCCTTTGTACTTTATTTCCACTTTATTTATAAAGGTCAGGACCGGTTTCGCTCATAACGAGCATTGTCAATTGATACCGACCTTTATAAATAAAGTGGAAATAAAGTATGTACATATTGTGTTTTGTAATATAATGCCTTTCCACTAGGTATTGACAGTGAACACCCTCGAAGTGAACTATACAATTAGTTGTTATTTTATTTATAATATAAAACATTTTAAATGCATTTGTCCCCTTTTGGAGCATATATTATAACATATACTCTCAATAAACTGTTTTTTTTTTCAGAAAGTTTTGCAAGAAAATTAGTAGTAAGTCTGTCGGTAAATTTTTTTCCATACAAGGTTTAACAAAAGTATGACGATTGTTGTTTACCTTCTGTTTTACAACTCTTGAGTATGTTAGCAAGGGATATGAGAAACACTTATGAACAAGTCAAATCAGAATGGCGATACCACTCGGTCACGTCAAACGGTGATTAAACAATTGGGAATTCTTTACATATAACCGTTAAAAAATGATATTTTTATTACATGAGTATTGTGTTATATAGCTTGTAAATGATAATTATTGAAGAAAATATATGAATCCTTTCTGTTTCACGAAGACAATAGAGAGATATGTGGACAGTGATTATTCACTTTCCAGTAATCTGAGGAAATCGACGAAGATGAAGAAAATAATTATATTTAAACTGGATTGATATAGTGATGCGAATCAAGTTAATGTCACGTTGTATCTAAATGAATATAAAATAACTGATTGTAAGGAAAATTGCCTGTACGCTATAATACAGAGAATAATGTACATACAATCTGATAACATTATTGCGTGTTATGTAAATTTGTCTTGTACATATTCAGTTTATGGGATTTTTATTAAGGCTTTTATTGGATACGTCTTTTTTTATTGAAAAACTTCGACTTTGCTTGATATTGTTCGTTAGACGTAGAAAAAATATATATTAATGTTGATGCTTTTTTTCCTTTTACTTTTCGTATATTTATGAAAGCCATTCAATCGAAAAGAATGACACAGATATGATTGGAGAATAAATGGGAATAAAAACGGCTAACTTTCTCGATAAAATATTTACATTTTTAAAGAATAATTGAGTTGTAGGATATTTATTGATATATTTTTTTTAGCTTATTATATTTATTATTATTTTACGTAAAGACGCAAGTTAATATGATACAATATAAAAGATGAAAGGAAGAATACACTATAAGTATAAAAACATATTGATATTATTTTATATTGGACTAGATATTTTTTCAACCCAGCCGAATATTTTGAATTAATTCGAAGATTATTTTTGTATATTATTTATACAAGTTTTATATCAGTGATATTTTCTCATTGTCTCTACCGTAATCAGTAGGTACAAACTAGGGCTTCCAATTAACCGGACTTAAACACTAACCGGTTTTCGGTTTTTTTCTGACAAATAAACCGGGTAACCGGTTTAAACCGAAATATCATGTATTTTGATTAGGTAGGTATGCAAAAAAAAAATCGTAGAAATTTTTCAATATTTGGCATAACAGCTTATACTTACTCCAATTTCAAACAAAAAACACTACATTTATCTTAATGGGACTCTAGTTACCAACCTATTTGTTATGGCAAAGTAACAATTACTATAACATGTGAAAAAATATTTTATGATACAAAAAATATACGTCAAATAAAAAAAATAGAGCTTGATTATAAAACTCACTAAAAGAATGATGTTTAAATGCATTCAATTTAAAAAAAAAAACAAAAGGATAAGACAAGAAATCCAATGTTTAGACAAAAATAAAGTAGAATACCAAAATATTCACTTGTCAAAAAATAACAAATTATTTAAAAGAGTCATTTCTGTTCACAACATGGACAACTTTGAAACAGAAGTAGATTATTCTACAATGTATATATATATGTACATGTTTGTTGTATTTTATGAATTGTTTCTTTTATAACGCAGTAAATTCATTATAAAACATTTCTCTTTTTGTAAAAAACAATGAAAAATAAGAAAAGATTATTTTTGATAGAACCCGGTTAACTGAGTGAAATAAACCGGTTTTCGGGTTTTTTCAAAACACGCGATAAACCGGTTAACCGGTTTCGGTTTAAACCGGTTTGGAAGCCCTAGTACAAACTAAAGGCTACGGTTCTGCCTAGTAGCCGAATGGTTAAAGCCAGGTGTGGGCTTGTATGGGCTCGCACGAGCCCCTTGTTAATTAATAAAAATATATTCTCAGATCAAATCGTTACCTGACATTCAACATTTATTTAAAAAAATAATCTACGACATCTTTAGAACATTTAAGACTTGGCATAGGAGCTAAAAGAATATTGTGTACCTATTTCTTCGTAAATGTTGGAAACCTTTTCTCATTTGTTATCTAAGGAAGTTTAGTGGATTTTTCGGCCGGATATTGACATTAATATTTGTATTATTTTATTGATTATTGCGTATACTGTAAGTAAGTGATCAAAAAAATCCGACCCTTCACTAAAACACAGTGAATAACAATGAGATTTAGCGACCAATTTGCTAGCGTATGGGCAGCCCATCGCTGGTCAAAGCTTGTATTTTCATTTGGTTGCAGGTTTGGGGCATTGAGAAAGTTTTACTACTAGTACTTTCCTAGTCACCTGGCCTCATCCTTTTATTCTCAACCTTTCCAAAAAGGGAGGTTAAGCCTATGGATTAAAAGAAGAACTTCTGTCAAAATATACTTTTATGTGCTAGTGCTGGTGATAAAAAAGGTATTTATATAATATCGATTATTTAGTGCAAAGATATTGTATGTTCATTTTTTTTCGAAAATGAGTTAACATAAATAAATGTTCGTTTATATTTAATCTTTATAGTACGTTAAAAGAGAGTAATTGAAAATATATTGAATCATTCAAAGAGATAATAATATTTTCATTTCACCAATTTCGATGCTCTCAAAACAGGCAAGGTGGTCATATAACTTTGCACGTATTAATTTATTACCAAAATGTGATAGAGAAACATTAAAATAATTTTAATATACATAACTGTATATTAATACTAGTATCATTTACCTCGCATTAGATTCAGAAACAGATAACCCAACATTATCAAAGAGCCTTTCAATGAAAGGGCAGGTAATTTATCTACGAGAAATCGCGTCTAAGAAGTAGCACCTGCTCATAATGCGTACGCCTAATTGGCATTTCGTTCAGAATGAAATAAACAGTGGATTATCCATTAAATATGGCCTCGGGAGAGTATGTGAGAACCGCAATAGACTCGGCATCTCTCGCACTGCATTGTCGGCAGATTTATATCGGACGATTAAAGCGGGAATCTTAATACAATCTCGACATTACCAATAAATAGTTGAAATTGTACCCGCTTGGCGATATTTCATTCCGTGGTAGCAGAATGGAAGCGATCGCCTGCAAAGGGATCACGGCGAATTTATTCGAACGACAAACCGAATTCTCAATTCGAAATTTGAAACTACTTATTCGACGGTTTTTATATTGGGAGCATTACTGAACGTTCCGTGAGCTAGTACAAGCAAATAGCTAGTAGTATTTTTATTTTAAAAACGGTCAGGTTAGTAAGGTTAGTTGAACAAGGGACAGGAAATGAAATAATGATGTTTACAATTTATTTTGCTTATTGGTTGATTAAAAATTATAAAAAATCAATAAATCAAATGTTTTTTTTTAATAACGATTCCACGACCACTTCTCTTACACGGTGTATTCTGCAGTATAACAATGCTTACCAATTACAAATAAACCAGTAATTCAATTTGTTTTTTTTTGTAGGAGAGGATAATACAAGCTTTAAAAATGTGAATAAAAAATCTAATATATATATATTGAATAGCTTAGAAATAAGTAGAATCCCTGATAAAAGTAGACACAAGAAAGTAAGTGTTCATTATACGACCATGAAGTGTAGAAAAAAACAATCGAGTACTTATAAAGTACAAATATCCAATGTGTGGCCGTGTTTTACTTTAGTATTGTATTAGTTGTAATATTTTAATTTCAATATTAGAATCAGAATGTGGACCACTTTTTGATTGCTGAAAAGTTTAGCGATGATCAAATTTCTATGTGTTAATTGTTAATTATTAAGAAATATAATTTAGTAATATTATTATATTTTAAGTTACATTTGACGGATTGTAAATTAAAAGAATGATACAACCGTAAATCAAATCAAATAAAACGATACTTTGGTATCACATTTGAAACGTGTTATTATGTATCAGTTAAGATTTATGTCACTACGTTTTATATTTATTAAGCCTGGTTGACAGCATTTTAAGGACGGCATTACCTCCTCTTGACAGTTCAATAAACTGTCAGCGTATAAACGTTTTTTTAATGAAATGCCTACTGGTCGGCTTTTAATGTTGCTACATTTCGAAAAGAATGAACATTAAAAAATAAACCCTTTAAATTGTGAATAAAAACGCACTTAAAAAAGATTCTACGAAATTCAAATGCCTCACGTAGCTAATTAGTATTTAATTTATTCAGGTTATTATTTTTATGTTGTATATTTTTTAAGTAAGTTGATTGCATTAAACATGGATAAAAAAATATGTTGACATTAATTTGGCTTACGAAAGACAATTATAAGATAAATAACAATACTTTTTGTGTCATTCAAGTAATTATAATTATCGTAAAACGCATTAACAATTTTAATTATGCATTAATTTGCACTTTGGCAAATTTTTGATTAAACTAATTGCTTTTGACAGGAAATGGGATGACTTTAAATACACTGTAAACAAGAAATTAGCGAATAAAAATTCTTTATATTATAATGTCGGTATACTGACAAAAGGCGTGAAGTCAAAAAACCTTTCAAACAATTGTCATTTTCGATATCTGTGAAACTTTAACATGTCTATTTTTGCACTAAAACTATTATCTATCGTTCCGATCGTTTCATGAAAATCGGTAATGATAAAAGAATTCAATCCAAATATTTGAAAGTACTAAGTTGCTTATGTTGAAATTATGTGAAAATACATAAAAATACTAATATTTTACAGTTCATTAAAAACTAATCAATAATAATTTAATGTCAAACATTTATGGTAAGTTGAACTTTTTCGTGAACAAAAAAAATACAGATTGGACTTTTAATTAGACAGTGTATGAAATTCCCATCAAGCCATTCGATTGGCAAATTAAATTAGCTAACAACTAATTCTTAACTAGCCGAAAAAATGATTCTGAGGAACTGAGTAACATGCAGTTTTTGTAGGAAACTTATCTTGCGATAAGCTCCATTAGGAGCTATACTCTTCACATTGGGACCGATCATGATGATAATGACAGATTACATGACCGACGTGTATATTATAATGAACTTGTTAATATTAATAAATAAATATCATATAATGCATTTTTTTTCATTTTCATTGGCTGTATATTTCGTAATAACATTTATATCAAAACAATAGACACATTTTATAATGAAATGGCAGTTCTACTGCATTTCATCTTTATATGATAGACGTCAGTATTTATTACCAAACGATAATACATATATCCAATGACAAGACGAAATACGATCACTTTATTATGATAACGGATGATAAAATAAAATCTCAATAAATAATTGGTATTAAAAATATTAAAGATCTAATCACATTCATTCGAAAGTATTGTATACATGTTAGATTCAATTGACAATTCGTATCTATGACAATATCTGGTTGCTCAGATCTTAAATATATGTACACATAAAATAATATGCTATATTCAGAACTTTTTTCTCGCCAAAAATTATGTGTCAAGATTTTTTTCTTTTCTTTAATTAATACTGAACTGTTACTGAAAAAGGTGCATTTATTATTCGCGAATAGTTATTATACGTACGTTATTGAAATTAGGACTACTGTAGAACATCGATATCACGGACTGATGTGGGTGAGAAGGTGTTCGTTAAAATATTTTTTTATTTTATTTTTCCCGACACTACACTTTATTTGTATGTAGGGATGAAATTAAATGAATATAAAAAGATCATCCAAATCTTGTTTATTTATCTTCAGATGATCAGATATTCTGTTTGTTTTATCGAGATTCTACTATATTAAGATTGTGGAATTGTATTGTGAACGATTGTTAAATTATACTTCAAAATTTGTAAACAATGTTCAAATATTCACTATAATCAGCTTTGGGCGAACAATTTACGAAAAACGTGTCAGTTTAAATCAGTTATCTCTCATTTGAAAATGACTATTCGAGACTAGTTCAATACTGTGGCAAATGCGAATGCTCGTGACGGCAGTGGAATGGCTGACAATTTGCCTTGATCAATCTGAAATTCAACTATAACAAAACGTAGTCCCATTATAAATCCACAAAACGATTGGAGTCTATGGTATAGTTGGTAAACCGCTTAAATAATTCACTGGTCCCGCAGAATTCTATTAATTTTGAAAACCGAATTCAAATTCAATTGTTAAGCCCGCGGGTTTGGCTTCGTTCGTTTCTCTGGTGCTCTGGTTGGTTGTCTATGGTTTGAGTTAAACCGCGAAACGGTCCAACTATCCAGATAATAAACTCACTGAACGGGATATCTTTGTAAAACTGGCCGTAAAGATGTCGCTCGCATCGGCTTGCGTGAAAAGCATTATATGAAGGCAGTAAAACACATTTATCAGGAGATTCATTAGGATTTATTGCAGCCAGACATCAATTCCGTGACGTGAATAAATTCAAAGATAAAAATCAAAACGACCTTTGTCTGAATCCGAATGATTTTTATCTGACAGATGATGACAGTTGATAAATTTAGAATGATATAAAACTGAAATTTGTTATACATCACTACAGTACTGGAGCTGGTGTTAAATTGTTTAAATAAAATAACGACTTCAAAAATCCATTTAGTTTTAATTGCCTAACCTTTATTTAAGAAATCACAATTTATAACTAAATAACTCACTATTCTGAATTCTAATATCATTTGTATTAATCTAATGAAAATCACTGCATGTGAAAATGTCAGTGGTACTAACATTACTTACTTCGAACCACGATCGTTCTCAATGCAAAATTTATGGCGGGATGAGGACAAAAGACGTGCGCAATGGCTGCCGGGTTGGCTGCATTGAGAAATTGTATGAGGCATAATATATTTTTTTGAACAAGCTTATGTGTGTATCAATAGAAATTGCCTCACAATACAAGACTTTTCACGCATGAAATGAATGGGGACGACATAAATGTACACGGCTACTTCTTGTCGTAATGAACAAATGCAACACAATATTTAGAAGGATCTCTTTAAATGAGGATGTAAATTAAAATTACTATAAAACGACATATTGTCCGTTAAGATGAAAAATATAGCAGTCGCCGTTAAAGTGAGTTTATCTAAAGTTATCTAAATTCTAATGTAAGTACTTACATAAGAAAACGTGTCGGTGTGTGTCTAATCTCTATTGAAGATATTGTTTTCAACTGCAGCTGATATATCCATGATCAAAAGAATATCTAAAATCATTAAGATATTTGTATTACTTCGTAAAAATCAGCGTTGAAATATAATTGAACATTGATACTCGTGAGTTTTGTGTCAGTGTCTGGCTTTCAGCACTTCTTACAAAAAAATGTCAAACATAAATTATAGCTAGCCGTAAATGTACGATTTAAAAAAAATGAGGAAGCGTGTATTAAATGATAAATATTTTTTAAAAAGGAACACGATTTCATAACTGTTTATCGGCTGATTTGCAAACATTTATGGACAGCCTTCTTGTCTATAACATGACAACTAACTGTGTGTCAAATAATGGAACGTCCTCCTCGTTGCTTTTGTTTTTTTGTTGGTATTATGAAAATATATTCGAATTTCAAATGATTTTTGACATTTTATATTGAGTGTATTTTATAATGTGATGACAACCACTTTTAGATTTCGTAAATAATTATAATGAATGATAAGTATAAAAAAACACAAATTGAAGAATATATAAAAATCGATTTGAATAAGCATAATTTTGATTGATCACTATTTAATTAGTATAATCCACGAACAATTTCACATTCCACATTTTTGACTAAATTTAAACAACAGCTTCAAATAATTTTCCTCAATAATAAAAGTATATAGGTATTGAATTTGCTCAACATGTTTCTACGCTAAGCAGATAAGATGAATTTCTATACAAAAGCAGTATTTTAATTATATAAAATATATTAAGTATAAATATGTATTTACTTATTGTTTGTTATACGGTACTATAACATACTATATAGTCAGTGGTGTAGTAGGGCCAGTTCGGCGACCTGGCACCAGAAAATGAGCCAGGGTGCCGCCCTGCCACCTTTTTGACTTGTAACTTAATTTTCAAGTACTTATGTATAATTTATTTACTATTTATTTACCACGACACCACTGTATGTAGAATAACAGTACTGTATAGTATAACGAATAACACTACTTTAAAAATATACTTCAATTACATTTTAACATATTGTATGAATACATATATAATGTAATCTGCTCAATGTCAACTTATCTAAAGAAAATTAGAAAGTCGATAAAATATTCGATTTTAAAGGCAAGATAACAAAAAGTCATATTCGACACACAAAATATTTTTTTCGGGCCCCCGATTTCACATCGACACATATGGAGGGACAGGTTCAATATGTATTCAATAATTAATTTAATATCGCCGTGACTGCGGCCCACGCGTTATAAGCTGCTGATTTCGACGTCCTCGCTCGCGAATGCGGAAGAATACTTGATCGAATTATTTATATGCAGCGAGATTATAATTTTATAATGTATATGCGACGGTTTTATATTTCAGAAGGGGACAATCCCACGAGACAAAACATTTCATCATAGTTACTGCAATATTATGCCAAAATGTTTTTCCGATCACGTTTATGGTTTTTTTTTTCATATCACGAAGAATTATTTGTTGGTGAATTCGAAATGTGTTCTGTTTTACATGTTCAATTATATTAATGTACTTAATTAAATTAATTTTATTTTGGTTCTATTCAATACATATATATGATAATTATATGAGTTTCTCTTTAATCAAAGAAATGCTCAAGCAAAAGTTGTATATATGTACACTAGTGAAGCTTTTATCCAATAATTGACCAACAATAAGTGATGGTGATATCTGGATTTAAATTATTTGAATGGTCCTGGAATTTATTTTTCAAAAGGGCCGCATTTTAAATGTTTGTATGAAAATGAGCCACACCAATTTTTTCATGCGAGCAGCATTAAAAACGTAACCAGTTCTAATAAATAGTGTCAATTATAAAGTAATAATAATATTGTGTAAATTATTCATTTGAGATTGGTATCATCGCTGTTCCGACAATGACTCGTATCTGTTTTATCTGCGAAAACTTACTTAAGCAACCAAGCCTCATCAATAATATTTTCCGAAATAATAGATACATTTATTTATTATATAAACACGAAACATTCATTTACTAAGCGTCAGTTCAAGTTCACCCGTGCACTTGAACGCCTGAAGATGCCGAAAGGCGAAACCCGGGTCGTTAGTGACAAAATCTGTGGGAGTGTACATAATTTGAACGATTCAAAATTAAATAAACTTTAAGTGGAAAAAGTACTAAAAAACTTTTATTATTTTTATTATAATGCCATTCCAACAAGTATTGACAGTGAAAACCTTAAAAGTGATATTTTTTTATTATGAAATCAAAGTCAACCCTCGCAATATATCCAATAATAATCAAGAAATAGATGCAAAAACGAATTATTTATAAAGTAGTAATTGCGAAATTGGTTCGAAATTTTATTTGCCTTTAGAAAACTAACAAACTGACATCGTTTGATTTTTAGACTCAATACGATTCATAAATCAATCAATAATATGATTTCATATTATAAAATAAAAATATGTATTATTTAATGCGATGACAGATTTATCGTTTAGTAATTTATTAACAGCGATATAAAACATAAATTGATAATTACTGTCCTAGTTAACAGATATTTCAACCATACTTGGATTGTGTCACATATTTGTTACAAGTTTAGCAATAATTAATATCTTTTATCGACTAGTATAAGAATATGAAATTTACATGCTATTTTCCACTACTTTTATGTATGCTCGGGTACTGGTTGTTTCTTCATCAATTTTATTATCGCCGTTGTAAACAACCCTTGTTTGCAATGTATTCATCCCTTATTACAGCGAAAAAGTGACGATAAGTGATGAGAACATTTTGCAGGTTTTTTGTCTTTAATCAATAACGATGATATTTAAAACAATACAAATAGTTACATTTTGCAATAAAATATATTAAATTTTATTACACTGCATGGACAAACCGTCGTTTTTTGGAGTCCTCTAGTATTTTTGAATACCCTTTTAATGTTAGCTTTTATCACTTTTAGGGTGTCCACTGGTAATACTTGGCGGAAAGGCATTATATTAATAAAAACACAATATTTCTGTGTAGTTTACTCCACTTTATTAAAAAGGTCAAGACCAGTTTCTCTCATTACGAGCATTGTCAACTGATAAGAAAAATATATAAACAGTGCTATTTATACAAAATTAGCTAGCTTTTAGTTAGCTTTTATCTTACGCCACTTCGACACAAAAATTATTTATTTGATATACGAAAAAAATAATAATAAACATATTACTTACATTATATATAAAAATATATTCTACTCGTGGATTATATTGGATTTTTAAAATATATATTTTAATAACAAAAATAATGACGTTTCTAGCCTGTCGTGTAAGTTTTAGTTAATGGAGTTACGAGCTTTGCACGACTGAAGATATTCGACTACAAATATCTCAACTTCCTCACAGTGAATAATACTTACGTAACATTAATTATGGGAGATTAACAAAATAATCTTCCTTTTTATTTAACTGGAAACGCAATAAATTAGTGTAATTTAATATCGTTAACTAACAACATCAAGGGGCTTAACTAAACGAAGAGTCATAAAAACCTCGCGTTGTTTACACATTAGGCAATATAATATTAAATATATTACAGAAAATGTTTGACATCAGCGTTAAATTAGGAACGATTTTCTTAACGATTCTAGATGAAATTAATGGTCATAGACATTAAAAAAATAATTACAAATACCAAAGAGGAATCTCTGTTTGAATGGATTCCAAAGACTTTGAGAGAAAGGCACGAGTCCGGACACGTCAACATTAGGGTACCTACACATCCAGACAGATGTTGCCTTAGTTACCTTCTATGTATGTTTTTGATATCTGTGTCTGATAAAAACAGTGAAGGAAGCCTGGTGGGGCAATTTATTATCCTAAAACAAGGTAACCAATAGCGTGACAGAAAGACATGAGTTTTCTTACAACGAATAACAGAAAATAACGATTAATGAGCTATTGATTTACAGAGGCGTATCGATTCACGTTCGTTTATGGATATTCGTGTTTTTTAATGTGTAAAAGATTTACTCTGTTCCAAACTAGGTATCGGTATCAATTTAAAGAATAATATTTCTTAGTTAACCGAGTGTACGCTGATTTATTAGGTATCACTGCATTGTGGAGACATAGATACGTTATAATAAGGCAGTCCATCTTACGATATCAATAATAATAAGATTGATGAAAATGTAAAAAAAAAAAATAAACGTATAATATCGACTGTGGTAAGGAAAAAGGACGTAAACCACACATACCAAATTTTAAGGGAGGCATAAAAAACGTGTTTTGACGATTTTGGGCCATATGCACATTATGAAATATACACAACCTTTAAGTGCACGGAAACTTCTTAACTGGTTTTTAATTGACATAATTTAATATTGATTAAAGAAATTGACTGGGGAAAACCTTTTTTTCAGTCTTTTTTCTTGGTTTCAATTTTCACAAGCTTATTAAATTTGAATCGTTCAAACTACTGTCAGTTCAAGTTTATCCGTGCACTTAAACGCCTGAAGATACCAAAAGGCGAAACCCGGGTCGTTAGTGACAAAATCTGTGAGAATGTACATAGTTTGAACGATTCAAATTTAATATTGAAATTCCACCAAGCACCTTCAGTCGAATTCTAAAATTTCACAAGCTCATCTTTTTTCAAATTTAAAACCTAAATTTAGATACTAATTTGGCATTTGCAGCTTACATCCTTTTGATGGTATGTGTATCAAGTTTGATACATTGTGATGGAAAAAAGCTGTTTTGAAAAAACTTTGCGTTACGTCCTTTTTCCTTTCCACAGTCAATTTATAATATTTATTTTTCTTTGCTAAGTATTTGAATAACTCTACCGGCTGATTGGTATCTTTCTAGTGCTTTAAAATACGTAGAAAATAATTATATATTTAAATGTGTCATTATTTATAAAACAAAATTACACGGTTGCGAGATCAATGGTTCGAATACCGAAATGAAAACGAGCATAAATTGACAGTTGATTTAAAGATTTTTTGTTAAACGAATTAAGAAAACGGACCAAGACAGAAAGATTAGGTACCAATTGGTCTTTTTTAAAACGAATTTTCATTTATACTCTTCACAAAAGAGTGGTTATAAGATAGACTGAAAACTATTTCTTGTAAAAAACATATTCTATTGACAGTTGGAAGAACCAGTGTTCCTAGCACGCATAGTTCATAAAATTAATCGGAAGACATCAGATTTAGTACCTGAAGTTTATTTTTTATATTACTCGCCGTAAAATAAATAGTATGTCTAACTAAATTATCACAAATGGAATTTTGAATGAAAGAAAACTTTGAAGTGAGCAATTAATAATTTGGATGAATAACTGAGACATTTATAAGTTTATTATTATAGTTAAAACTTTCATAAGATATTTCAATGAGATATTTCTTAATTTAAAAATATACAACCGAAGAGTTTTGAGTTTAAAGATGGCAGATACTATTGTCAAGAATTCAGCTCGCTGACAGTTTATATATTGGGCAATAGACGTTCCAATCATTTTCAGTTACGTTTTCAATAATTGACAAACGATTTCTCTTTATTAATAAAATGATTCATGAATATTTTTTTAAAAATGGAATCTCATTGTATCGGTATGAAGTGAGTTTAAGTAGTTATTCATTACAAATAAAATTTAAACTAGGTAGTAAAGTTACTAGGCGATTTGTTTTCATTACTTTTAATCAGTTACTGAGAAACTTTTATATAATTATGGTAACCGTAGTAAACCTATATTATACAACAATTTAGACATGCGTTCTGGTGTCCAGGGTTCGAATAATCACTAGTAAATATATATTTTTTGATACATAATTTAATATGGTACATACATGTTATATCAATACGCTTAATGGTATTTTTGTTTTAACGTACGAAATTAAGTATTTTTTCACGCTACGTATGCTCTCCGATCGATTCTAATTCATTTGAAAGTCTTTAGTGTTTAGGAAACAAGTAATTTTTAAAGATTGAAATTGTAATTTGATTGATTGCTATAAATATTTTTTTTACCCTAAGGAAAGAAAAACGTTTTCGCTGTGAAAGTTAAATTAACGCATAACTTACATAAAAAAAGTTTTTTTTTTTTTTTAAATTAATATCTATATATTATAAATCTGTTATTATATGATACTATCGGCGTTTGATAAAGAGATTGTTATAAAAAACATTCTTCTTAATTATTTACATATAAAATAATTTATCTTTATAAATATAGAATGTAATGAAACCATTTATTTTCGATAATTCGGCGGTAACTTTGTAGATATTTATTTTTAAAATTAAAAAATAATTACGTTGTTATTCCACTCAAACGAGAGTAACATACACCTCTTACGTCTTCGCGTTTCAATACGTTTTTTTAAATTTAAAACGCGTATTTTAATCATAGTTACACAACCAGTTGAATATATTTTTTTTATTAGTATTTAATTTTGTATTAAAAGTGCAAATTTTTGATTAAAATTTTCATTCGAAGCGGAAAAGTTCGACAAATATTATTGAAATGGTCACAATTAAACAATTTTTTTAGTATATACCAGGGCTGTGGAGTCGCGTGAAAAAAAGACGACTCCTACTCCAACTCCGGCTTTAAAATAATTAACGACTTCGACTCCGAGGAATTTTTTCAATAATTTCATTTTAACTCAATATATATAATATATGTATACCACCAGATCATCTTTAGTCAGACAAGCATGAAATGTTAACACTTTTGACTATTTTGTTTAAATACACATCATTGAATACATTTTTCAAAAAAAAATCGAGCCGCTCATTTTTCACGACTCTGACTCCGACCAAAATACCGCGACTCCGACTCCGGCCAAAATACCACGACTCCGCGACTCCGACTCCACAGCCCTGGTATATACAATTTTAAAACGATTTGTTTCCAACAGAATTTTTGGTACAAATAAATATCCGATAACGCGTACACCTGCATTTCAATGACTTCATTCAAAGTATTTCTTTTCAAACTTTATTGTAATGCATGCAAGTATTCATTATCTATGTTTACTTTAGTTTACCAATACAATGGGAAGACCGGTGTCAACTCCCACATGACCACATAACACAAGCAATGTCACGGGGTATCATAGTGTCTCGCGGCGTGAGGTTAGGCGACATCCACCCACCATACGTAATACCTCTGTTCGTGCGGAAGTGACAGCACATAATTATTACTGTCGACAGTTGGTGTCGCCCTGGATCGCCGGAGGTTCCTCTCCCCCGGCGACAGCGGGACACCTCTCGTATATTGTGTATCATCTCGTGAGGATTGGCCGTTTCCGAGTCCGAAATTTATAGACTATGATTATCTTGATTCAGTAAGAGCTTTTGTGAATCAGTACGTCGGTAGTAAATCTGAAATATCTATTAGTATCAACTGTTGGAAACAGGACTACACCCAGTCTTGTTTTTTGTTTTTTTTTTGTGCACGAATTTAAATAACAAATTTTACTTTTTTGGAACTAATTCATTAAATTATACGAATGTTTTTTTTTACCGCTGTGTAGCTGTTTGAATCAGCGACCAGCGTTACAAACGTCAGGTATACGTTCAGTAAGAGTAGGACGAAATTTTGATTCCAATTCGAGTGCAAGAGGTACGACATTTGGATTTGAACATGTATAAAACAATAACACAATATTTTTTACATTTGACCAGATACTTTGTCAGTTATATCGAGGTACCACAGATGGAGCGAAAATTATTGCAAATTTGAGCATATATTTAATGATCCCTTTAGTCGTTCATTGTCGATATTTGGTGGAAAGACTTTCAACTAAAAAAAATAAAACACTCTTTTTTTACTAACTACATTTTTATTTTATATGATCAGGACCGGTTTTACTCATGACTTGGTCAGTTGTAGTACGGTCCTGATCATATAAATTACAAGTGAAATTAGTCGTATAAAGAGTGTTTTATTTTTTAAATTAATTAAATGATATAATATGTCCCGCTTTTGGGTATATTATATTCCCTTCTGTCACTTTGTATAATAAATCATTAAAGGATCCATTTTTCAGACTGATTTCTAAATTACATGACTATCAACTATTTTCAAAGGTCCAAAAATAAAAGTATTGGTAGGGGGCACAATCATCCGTGGAAAAAACGAGACAAAATAAGCACAGACGCAATTCGAAGTATCGATGTTTTAATGCTCGATTTATGATTTTTCAAGCAAACATATTTAAGTGTTGTTAGTTTAACAACAGTAATCATTTGACAAACATTAAATTATTGGTCACAAGATGGGATCGAAACTAACTTAATTCCAGCTCAATAGACTAATCCAAATAAATTGACATTGCGACGTTAATATTGTATGAAAATTCGGCTAGACATATGGATTGAATTTAAGGTAGTTTTGTGTTATTACGTTGACTGGGTAGCAGAGTTAGTGGTATATTGCAGTGTTCTTCGACCTTTTTACATCCGTGGACCGGTAAAAATTGGAAAAATATCTCGCGAACCGGCTTCAACCAACATCACTAAATAAGTTCGTAGGATCACATATAGATCGCGCCACTACCTACCTATTGACAAATCCATATAATTTTCAGGAAGTACCAACCTTCAAATAATACGTGTCAAAATTTCATAACAATTTACTTTTAGTTCACAAGTTACGGTGGTTTTAGTGACGCTATTTTTTTTAATTTTCAAAATAATGAAAAAATCTGAATTTCGTGTGTTGATAAAGCTTTGCTTTTTAATGGTAAAAAAAAAATCCGTTCAAGCAAAGCCATTGCTTGACAAGTGTTATTTGGAGTCTGTTACATCGAGACAAATGGTAGAGAAGTGGTTTGTTGATTTCTGAACGCTCATTTCATGATTTCTTAGCTAAGCATTCTGATCGCCCAAATTCGGCAGTTGTTCCAGAAAACATCAAAAAGGTCCACAATATAGTTTTGACCGATCGTAAATTGAAGTAAATTTTCTCCGCCTGTGTGGTCGAGTGGTTAACGTCGTTGACTACTGCTACGGAGGGTACGGGTTTGAATCCCAGTACGGGCAGTTTTATAAATTGATTTATGAATTTCTGTTCAAAGGCATGGATGTATGTGATGTCTTTCCCCCTCCCACCCATCCTATCCTATGAACGGGGCGTATCGATAGCGATTAGCTAACCACTAGTTCTGTCCTAGCCCTTTCCTCCTATTCCTACTCTCTTTGGAAAAAGAGAGGTTGAGCAACTGAGTAACAAGCAGTTCTCGTAGATTTTTTTTGTTGAGATTACCTCCATTAGGAGTCCATATGCTCCATGTTGGGAGCGGACATGGTAAAAAAAAAATTGAAGTTGCGTGAGATAGCTGACACCTTAAAGATATCAGAAGGCAGTTCATTCACTACGGAAAATACCGGTAGTACACTCTGGTGGACCGGTGCCGGGCCACGGATCATAGGTTGAAGAACACTGGTATATTAAGTCAACAGCTACGGACACCATAGACATAATAAATTATGGGTGTTCGTGCGCCATATTGCTGATTGCCTGCTCTGCTCCTACGAGACGTTTACGCATATGTGATGGATCGAATTCTAGGGTCATATTGGATTGCCGCCCACTCTGTCCATTCGGCAATTTCGGGATGTTTATTTGGCTGTTTTGTGTTGTATTTTTGCGGTAGCCGGTAACGTGAGACGACCACTTGAGGCGAGTCGTCTATAATGAGATGTCATGGATGAAAGGTTTTGCCCAAAAGGTAAGGAAGCGAAATAGTCTATAAAAAAATATTCTTTTCGGTATATTTTAGGGATTATGGAAACATCGACGTAACAAAATGATTTGTAGGTTTTTTTATATTTAATATTCCGCCGAAGCAACCAAATATAACGATGTGCAAAAAATATTTGCTATTACAGCTGATGCTAATGCGCCAAATATTTTAAAGTTAAAAGAGCATACGAGGAATACTAAATGAGAATTTTATTGTAAGTAACCTTAGTCGGGGTTAATTGACATAACACCCACGTCTTAGGTCTCAAATATAATTTAAAAAACTAAATTTGACATTGATCTTACCGGAAGTCGAGCACAGACCCACCTCGTTGGTAAAGCAAGCTTTAACCAACTCGTTACTAGGCCACTGCAGGTGACAATATTGTACCAACGAAATATTGTAGAACTGTCTGTGGACACTTAACTCGACTGTAAGATTTATAAATGAAATTTTTTTTTCAAGGTATTTTTTTTTTTGCACGGTTTCGAAATAACACCGTTCTATTAAAACGACAAGATTTAATCTCATTGTGTCCGGCAGGGATAATAAATAACCACAGTAACAATAACCAGATAGTGAAATAAAATATAAGACAGTGTGAGACTTAATATGCACAATTTTATTCCATTTCTACTCATTTAGTTCGTCCTCATACGGACCCAATAGGTCACACTGACTTGAAAACAACCATGGTTAACTTCAAGGAAATTAAATTATTTGCTTATTTAGTTGGGCATCGCCATAACCTTGATTCCTCAATAGTGATTAATAATCTCATCTTAAAAAACGGACTCTCTGAAGATATACGGATTATACACAAAATACAACTAACCGCGTCTGATTTAGTCATATTAATTTTAAAAAACAATCAAGCATCATGGTTTAAAATTAGTCTCGTGCAGCTTTACAGCGTGCAACTATGAATGTGAGGTGAACTATTTTTTTCTGTCGATGGCGTTGTAGGGTGCGTCCATAAAACGTTGCCTGCAGATACCCAACAAGTAATTGTGTGAAACCGAATTATATATTTTTTGAAAAACATTAATAATAATGTATAAATAAATATGAAAATACAATTTTGATGTAAACGATGATTACAAAACGCTGTCGGTCGACGATTTGGAGTTATACTTTTTTAGAAAGGTGTATTCAAATTCATCTTTATGTTTGATATAAAAGTTTTAAATTTGCATTAATCTTATTTTAATTCATTTCAGTTTTATACGCAATATTAAAAGAGCAACGTTTTATCGAAGGCGTCGTGTCGTTAAAGCAAAAATTGTGAAAGGAAAAAAGCGTAGTGCTGTACCGACTTGCATAATTATGCTAAATATTCGGTATATTTACACATTGAACAATACCAGTTACCCGCCTACAAGTAACGAGCGCCAGTCTCGTTCAGAATGAACGACCTGCAAGTGGCCTCAAGTTTGCAAATCGGGTACTTGCTAACACAATAATTCTAGGCGGAAATACTTCTCGCATAGATGGGAGGTTAGGTACGAGGCATGGTGCAATGGAATTCGCTGCGAGGTTTTTTGGTAAAATATTTTTATACAGTTAACCTAAAAAAGAGAAAGAAATAAAATACAGACACGCCAGACAATTGTTTGATCTCTAGTGACTACAAAGTGATTGATGGTGGCACAAAACTAAAATGTTACGGAATCAATGATTTAATACCTTCAAAATAGTTTCGTGAACGTATTAACTACACATTCATAAACCTTTATAGAATACCAATGGTTAAATATATACGTGTTGTATATTTGCGATAATTTTTAATAATTTTGCATACACTACTGTTTTAACTCACTATGTAATATATACTTCTTTTTACCATTTCTGCTCCCAATGTGGAGCATACGGACTCCTAATAGTGTTTATCTCAATAGAAGTGTTTCTAGGAGAACTGCTTGTTACTCAGTTGTTCAACCTCTCTTTTTTCCAAAGAGAGTAGGAATAGGAGGAAAGGGCTTTGACAGGACTAGTGGTTATCTAATCGCTCTCGATACGCCCCGTTCATAGGATAGGATGGGTGGGAGGGGGGAAATCAAGACATTACATACACATCCATGCCTTTGAACAGAAATTCATATATATATTGAAAAATTAATTTATAAAACTGCCCGTGCTAGGATACGTTTTTACTGCTCTAGTATTCCGTAAAATAAAATAAAACGGACATGCCTTATATGGTAACGTATGCATTGCATAAATATCGAAGTACATTTTAGGGATAGGCTTGGTAGGTAGCTTTTAGCGGGATTTTTTTTGTGGCTGTAGCGCCCGTACAGTGCATTACTGCATTAGTCGCATCAACTTCCGGAAAATGTTGCGAAACGAGGGAATTTTTCAAAATAGAATTCGGTAAAACATTTTCGAAGCATTTTTTTTTAAAACTCTATAAAAAGCGCGTGTACGATAAATACTTAATATAAGCGAAAAATATTTGAGAAGCTATTTTATTAGAGAAAAACTTAATATGTATTATATGCTTTATAAAATTAAATATGTATTGCATTTTTTAATTGCATTAATTTTTATTTTTATCGTAAACTTTGGGATGTTATGTCTGATGATGCTTCTTAAAGAGGCAAAGCAGGAGCTACATTTTTTAACACAGAGAATAAAAAATATATTAAATCTAATATTATATGAACAATGAACTATCAAAAAGTTTTCGTCGAATTCATCAACAATAAAACTAAACAACAACTCGGAAATTATTTCTCATAAATTTCAGCATATTAGTTTTGAAGAGCTTATTATTGATTTTTTATGTTACAAAGAAGTTTATATTTTATATTCATAGTTATTTATTTAAAGCAAAAGATATTGAAATCTGAAGTTTTGATTTAAAAAATACACGCCTGCGCAAACTTTTTACGCACCGTTTTAAATTCATCAGAGTAATATAAAAGCTTTGAGTGATAATAAAAGTTTTAATTAACAATAAAAGCAAGCATTTTGAATAATAATTAATACCTACAACAAACAAAAGTGGATAATGAAACGTAACATTGTTTTTTCTAATGTTTTTTATTCACTTATTTGAACGAGAGAAAAAGAAGACTTAATTGCAAAATAAAAACAAAATAATAAGCACATGAATAATTTAATTCGCGAAATGATTTAATTTTGGATTATTCACGAGAATTTGTTTTATGAGAGTATTCACCTTCAGTTCTTAATTAGGAGAATGGTTTGTATAAAATCGCGACTTAAAAAGAACACTTAATAAAGTGATAAAAAATTAAAGATGGGAATGTATTTTTTAATTATGGCAACACAAAACTTTTAGTCGAGCGAATATTTTTTGCTTCGGTTGAAAGCATTATTTTTTGAACATGGAATAATAGTTGATTTTGAATTTTTGCGATGAAAAAATGCACTAAGTGTACTTGCATACTTGACTAAACTGTTAAATATAAATTTGAAGCCTTTTCATGTGCTATCTATCGATGACAATTATTATTGAAAATCTGTACAAAGTATAACGTTTGCTGATGAAGCGAAAATGCTGACGTTATTTCAATAACATTGCAAACATTTTCGAATTTTAATCTTGCAACTCAACCGTTGACGTTTCCATGTACGATGGAATCTATGGTTAATGAACAATTTGCAAAAGCTGAGTTATACATTTCTCTAAAAGGATTTTCATTTTTTTTCATTTAAAGATTAAATTAATTTTACTCCGCGTTATTTATATATTGTTAATAACACTCGATATTTCCGGATAGTCTCACTACTAGAAGAGTATTACTTATACAAAAATCGTCTTCTCATTTAACCGGTATTCGAATTACAATATTTCCAAATACTTGGTCTAAGTCGGTTTTCGAAGCTTAAAAAGGGTAAAGTTTGTAGTAAACCTAAGAAATGTGACAAAGAATACTTCAATTCACTACAACTCTATTTGTTATTCCTCGTCAGTATGTTTTTAGAAAACAAAGAAAATGCACAGCAAGAATATTTACTAATAAATCTGCATATAATGTTTTCAACGCATTCATGAATGTATACATACTAATTAAACTACATATTTTATATCGTTATATTTGTCACCAGCTTTCGAATGTCGCAAGTTTTACTAAAAACCCGATTATTCAAAACCGACAATCCCGACTCGTTAGATATTATCCATAAAAAGCTTCAGAGTAATTAATACTGGTTATTCAAAAATCTACAAACAATGTTAAGTAGGTATTTTTACTCTATGCCGATAAAAGAAAAAAGGAAAGAAAAGCTTTTTATAGTAGCTTCACGGCTTAGTGAATTTACAAAAAAAAAATCTGTCGCATTGACTGTTGGCTGGCAAGCCAGATTTTTTTAGATGCAATATGTATTTGGCTTAAATATTTTATATCATAAAAAAGCGATATGGTGATAATCGGTCACATCTATTGGGGTAAGTCTTAGTAATACATAATTATACAATCATATTTCATGCATGTGAAATGGAATGTTCGAAATTTAAAAATTCATCGGTAGACGGCGGCAAGCTCTCGGACTAATTTGAGCCGAGACGAAGCGCGTCGAATGGCGGAAACAGTTCCAAATTCAAACGGCCGTGATTTTATAACGACATGTAAGCAATTTCACACGTTTCAGTGTGAATTTGTAACAGTGGCTTATGGGATAGTAAAAAAAGTGACCAAATTTTAAATCAATGACGGAAACGGCTGCAATATTAATATTTACTTAATTAGTACTTTAAATCATGTGGCATTTTTAAGAGACATTGGTAATTTCGCTGTGCTCCAATTGAACTAATTCAATTTCCTCAATATACTCGACACTTTTTTGAACGAAAGTTACGTTCCACTAAAAAATCATGATATTTGAAAAAAGAATCACATTTTGGTATATAAAATATCATGTAAAAATGTTATAATGAAGACCCAATAAGTAAATTACACAAACTATTATTCATGAGATTTATTTTAATTATGAAAAAACAATACGATTTTTCGTTATTTGATTATATACGGGGAATTTTATGAGAGACTTAACATAAATCGCTTTTATCGCTAGAAATGTCTGACACGTCTCACGTATTAGGATCTTATGAAGCATTTTCATTTCTGTTTACAGCGGTTATGAGGTTTGTGAAGAATTTTTTCATCGAATTGATCTCGATTGACTTTTAAAAAATAGTTTCAAAAAGTGTATTTGATTATAAAAAAAAAGTATTGACATGATCAATCTTTGACATTGTCATAAAATAAAAATTATTCTTGAAATATTATATTTTATTATAAGTGGATATTCTCCTTAACAGAATTGACAATGTTCACTCGTTATATACACATGTATGGTGATATTATATTTTGTGTAATGCTGTGCAGAAGTTTTGAAGATTGCATTTTCAAGTCACCATAAAATTCAAATGCAAAGTTGAGAATGCAAAGCAGCCTAGTGCATACGAAATTTGAAATCACCGAACATTATAGGAAACCAGATCGCATCGGATCAAGCGTGAAATTAAAAACAGAATGCACAAAAAGTTAAAAGCAACTGCACGGATTGGTTGCACTGACAGTGTGTCTACTAAAGACATATGTGACGTGCAAACAAATCAGTTTTTATGGGGTATTTTTAAAAAATTGTTTTCTTATTCACATTGACGCTAAATTTCAGTGTGGCTCATGAGTTCCTCAAAAATCTACCTCCTGTTCAGAGCAGTATCTTTTCAATTATGATCCAATCTAAGTATTGATATAGAGCTAAGTAGGATTTTAACCCAAATCGGACGGGTGTTAAGAACAATTTCTTACCAATTAGACAACAAACGGTCAAACATTATTATAAAGGTAAATAAAAAAAATAGGAATGGATTCCTGCGTGATCTGGTTCTGACCATTAAACAAATAATGTGTGTAAAATTGTGTTTTTTTTGTTGTCGACTTAATGCCTTTCGACACAAGCAACACATTAAAATGTATATACATATATGGAAAATTTTAAAATTAAAGTTATAAAAGAAAGATGACACGAAAACGTAAAATTAATATGAGACACTTTTATTTCAAGAACAAGAGATTATGGTATTATCTACAGCTTAACAGTTACTCATCATTGCAAAAAAAAAATACGCTAATAATAAAAGGAGGGCTAAAAACGTTTATTGATGATAATACTTGTATTTTTAATATCCCACTGTTTGATAATCCATGGGTGGCTGTAAATTCGCTATGAAATTAGGCATGCGTTTGGAAATACATACAAGCCAGATAAGTTGAACAGTAGCCGCACCAAAGCTCGGCAGTGTGGAATAATCGATTTCCGGTTCCATTTAAGGTTTAGGGGCTGATAAAGGAGGCTGTGTGGGAAGTTATAAACCACTTTACTCATTTGGAAATATGATTTATTTGTTTGCGGTGTGACAAAATCTGCGTGCGAGCAAAAAGTAACATAAACTAGCAATAGCCTTAAGCGAGGGAGTTATTTACTTTTGAGCGTTGATGTGTAAATATAGATGAGCAGATTGACCACAGAAAGTGTTTCGAGTGGTCTTATAAGATTTAATAGTGTTTTAAAAACTTTAAAAGTCACTTGAATGTTATTAACTCTTGCTGCAAACATTGCATTTATAAAAATGAAAGACAATTTGAGATTATCATTCTACTATTAAAAGGCCAATTTCGCTCAATGAGGAAAAGCATTGCAATTGATTATACCATAAAAATATAATCAATACGTATTATTTACTTCAGTTAGAACTTCAGACAAAGGACTATTCGTAAAATACACTGTTGACAAACAACACTGCAGTGCATTACAATAAAAAAGTATATTTATTATGAAATTAAATGATTGTGGTTTATGCTAAATATATAGACGACTATATGCCGCCTGTGTGGTTGAGTGGTCAACGTCATTGGCTTCGGTTACGGAGATCACGTGTTTGAATCCCAGTACGTAGACGTAGAGTTTTATAAATTGATTTTTCATTCGATTTATGGATTTCTGTTCGAAGGCATGGATGTATGTAATGTCTTGAATTCCCCCTTCCCACCCATCTTTTCCTATGAACGAGGCGTATCGAGAGCGATTAGCTAACCACTAGTCCTATCTTTCTATTCCTACCCTCTTTGTAAAAAGAGAGCAACTGAGTAAAAAGCAGTTATCGTAGTTACACCTCTGTTGAGATAAACTCCATTATGAGTCCATATGCTCCACATTGGGAGCGGACATAGTAAAAAAAATGTTAAGCTGTACCCTGTCCATCCTGTTTATCTGCGGGATTAAATGTTGGACCCCACACCCCTACCGAGTATATATAATCAACACCCGTTATAAGTAAATATTCATGTTATCACTATAAAAAAGTATATTAATATTACTTATGTGTGATAAAAAAAATTAATATTTTTAGCGCGAGAGGATAAATCTCGTTTGGCGACTAGGCTGTGAAAGGGTTAATAGTTAATACTATTGCGAGAGTAGCGCAGTTGGCTTTATGATTCACGTCTAAAGCGATCAGTATTTTTTTACGACTAGCTGTCAGTTTAAAACATACAAATTTTATATGCTCACGTATTATTTGTTAAGTGTTCTGTAACTTGTGTATTGGATTGCTATAAAATCGTGATTTAGTGGTAATGTAACTATTAAATTTATTACTACGAAGCATCGTACTAAAAGTACAGTTAACAAACCGAAGCATTATTTCTTATCGATACCAAACGAACACGGTAAAATTGTGCATTTCGGTACGCAATATATTAAATTATGTTTGCTCACTAGTTTCAATTTATTAAAAGACAATTCTACCACGAATTGAGTCAATTTACGATTTATCCAAAGAGTAGCTTTATAAAATATTGTTGTTCCTGTCGTGGAGTGGTCAATATTTTTTGGGGTGCGTTATATTTAGTGTTTACGGTTCCCATCCCTGTACGAACAATATTTCATAAAACGATAAATGCATTTGAGTAAAAGGGGTGTGATTAGTTTAATACTAATCCTTCCTTCTTCGTATCCTTACTGTCAACTACAAATATATGTATAAGGTATAGAATAACAACCTGCCGAGAAAATATGTTATGTTTAGATTATGACTATAATATCGATGATTTAGTTTCCATAGTGCTACAATTAGAAATTGGTATTTTTGGGATATGGTTGACCAAAGTTCTGACACATTCTAATTGAGTTGTTAAAAAGTGATCATTATTATTTGTCTCATTTGTTTAAGTGAATCATTTAATCCAGTGGGAGGGGGGAACCTGCGGCTTTTTGGCTACTCTGATGCGGTCTGTCAAAATATTCACTTTGATCAAAAAATTATACGCAAGCGTTTGGAAAAAGGGCGTAATTAACCCATATGTTCGACAGTCGAAAAAAAGAAGGGGGTAGTGTGAACGTTTTCTTTACTGCGGCCTTATGCGAATCAGATAAATGAATGCGGCCATTAGAAATTCAAAGGTTCCCCACCCCTAATTTAGTCATTTATAACAATTTAATTTTATTGTGACGTTGAAAAAACCGTGACACAATATTTTTAGTTGTATTTATATGAAACAGAGAACATTGTTTATATTTGTATTATTCAAAAATCTGCGTACCGAGAGAAAGCTAGTGATATGTTTAGTTGTACTTTTGTGGAAGTATTCGAATATAATAAGTAATATAGTTCAAAACATCACAATTTATGACTTATCTTCCTATGGAACTAGGCCATCGATATAAGGAGCGTATATGGTTAAAAAAATTAAAGTGTTTAAAAAGTACGAGTTAATGAATTTATATGAAATTGTTGAATTCCTTTCGCATATCACAACCACTTTGCCGGTTGTCTTTCGTCGTAAATAAGGCGAAACTGTTTGATACACTAATGCGCTGATACATTACGAATGCTGCCATCCCTCGGGAGAGATAACGTTTTCTCCAGCAAACTTGTTCCGGATTAAAGTTTTCCAGACTACGGGGCAGGGCCTTTTATTCCACCCGCGCCCCCCGCACTGCGATACAGCCTAAGGCTTCGACGCCACACGACGTGCTGGATGCTGTGTGATGTGGGGAAAGCCTTCGATATATCTTATGTTTACGTGTGCGCTTGTGCGATTTAAACAAGGTTTGCTGGGCGGCTCTTTAGCTGATGCCATTATTTCAACGAGCTATGAAGAGGGTTAATTTTGGGACCTGATTGTAAATAAAAGGATTACGTAGATAAAATTGGGTTAATCTTCCTACACAACAAACATTCGACATTAGATTTTCATGGTAATTATTTACTAAAGAATATAATTAAGATAAAATACATAACCTATTTGATTAAATAAATAATAATATTAAACTGTGGATTAAATATAACCGAAAAAGTCCATAAGGTGAACAAAATATCTAAGTATTTTAGTTCTATAAATATTATTGTACAATATAATAATATTTGATATATATTTCGGCTTATGTCCCTGATATCAGACGTATGTTTAAACATAGTTCTGATGAGATGAGATTATAAAATAACATTTTTAGAACTCAATACTTGTGAAATCATTCACACCCATTTACAATAGAGTTCTACCAATTGAACATCAATTCAATCTAGAAAACAGTTTTTTTTTTTGTTATTTATATTGTATATAACGACAATTATTTAGATTGCACTACTGCCAAGCGACAAAAGTATGCTTTAAACCAGCCGCTACTATGGAACGTTTTTTCTCCAATTTTAATTATTAACTATTTTTGGTTTGACCAGTTTTATGACATACTTAAATTTGTCTTCACACTTTTTATACGACGTATGAGAAACGAAATATTTAAATGCGTAGTTTTTTTTATTATGATAATATAATTATCCGCTTTCACTTGCACTAAAACTGTCAGCGATTGGCCTATGGATACGTCTAAAACAACATTTAAATTATGTTGACTCAATTAATGGGTACGGATTTTTATGAATATATTAAACAAAATAGATGACGGTATCTTTCGAGACGCAAATTAAGATAAATTTGACATGATTGTGAAAACTTAGAGACCCGTTAAGTACTTTGTTTAATGATATTAATTAAGTAAAATGTTTACACGCTTTAAGGAGGCAAACAAGTACAGCCTTGACCTGAGAGCATGTGCGTTTAAGAGCCGCCTACATTTCCGCATATATGTATACACTATCTAGCGTATATGTATGTACGATTCTGTACTAAGTCGCACAACTTGTGAAACTTGTAATGGTTTTAGATGTACCTAATACAAATTGTTAGGCGTTGAGAGAAATTAAAACATATTTGACGTATGTATACCACATTATGATGCCCTGTTTAATGCAGCGTTAAAAATGTATTATTTTTTATGGAATTCAGCGGTAACTTGGGAAAAATATATTTTTAGTATTTAATCAAATTTGATTAATCTGTTGGGTAATAAATTGTGATACGTTCGTTTCGTTTCTTTGAGAAGCATTTTCAGACAAACAATCGTTAAGTTATTTACGGAAAAAACTAAACATTGATTCTAATTCTTAGCTTGTTACACGAAAAATGTTTACTTATTCCACGTGGACGTGGGTGAGTTCCAACGAATGCTATTTTTTATGTATTAAAGTAGAGTTTTTTAGAGCTTACTAAGTTGACTTCCTTGCCTTCCTTCCATTAAAAAGTTTTGTTCAAGAATAAGTTATGCAGTATATTATAGTATTTAGTATTTCGTTTGTAGGCGTCACCTAGACCGTTATTATTGATTATATTATCTTTGAAGAGTATGTTAAGACAATTATTTGTGGAAAAAAATAATAACAATTAATTTTTAAGAAAACACGATTTGATGCATACACAGATCACTGTAACGCACTTTGCAAGGTTGATTTCAATACGAGTTAGAAAGATTCTCCTTAAGTCTATTCTATGTGGTTTTTATTATTGTTTTTAAACCGCTTTTAGATGAAAACAGTAATTAAATTGCACAATAAAAGTATATTATCGTATAGTGTCATTTCTACCAAGGGTTCACAGATTTTAATACACATTAAAAGGAATGTAAAAAATAGTGGTTAATGATTGTGAGACATATCTACAGAATAAACTGTTAAGTACAGATATTTTAATCTTTTGATATGTAATAGAATATGTAGTTTATTAATAAATTTTCTTTGAAACTGTGCTTAATTAAATATTGATCAAACACTTTCGCTCTTAAAAAATCATTCCAAAACATGTGTTATGTTTTAATAAAAGTCGTTTGTAAATTAATTATTGTGGAAATGAAGCGCGTTTGGGATTACACCCACGCCGAGGCAGAACAGAACACAACTAACGTCAAATTGTGAGTAATTAAATTGAAAGTCGAATTAATTTATAGCGTTCAACCGTATGGGAATTTTTTTCGTCTCAGTTTTGATTTTGTCTGGGAACTATTAAGATGAAAAAAAAAACAATTTTGTACGATGTAATTCAATCATAAAACAATGCTTGTAATAAAATTGTTTTTTTATGACTTGATGTTGAAATAAGTAATATATCATCCGGGCTTATTGATGTGGTTTCGCATGCGGTATTCACGGGTTCCAGTCCCAGCCCAATACGGATAAATATATATATGCATACATTGATTTTTCAATTAATTTGTAGTAACAGTTATAAACTTATGTGATGTTTGATTTTTCTCGCGTCATACTGTCCTACAAACGAGGCGTAGGAAAGACCATTTGCTTTGATTTTTATCCTTGATATCTCCGATAAGGAAAGTTTAAGAGACTGACTACCAAGCAGTTCTCGTACAACCATTTCTGTTGATATCAACTGTTTAGAAGTACATATACTTTACATTTGGCCCGTATTATGTCGTACGCTGTGGTCTAGTTTTTTAGATATTGCTTTACCGATCAGTTTGGTCTGGTTCGATTCCCGGTTAAGGTCAATGTAAAATTAAGATTTTCCAATATAATTTGAGAAATTTTGAATCGATTAAATTTAATATTGAAATTCCACCAAAGATCTTTAGTCGAAATCTTAAATTATATAAGTTTGACATAGGACGTGGGTGGTTGTGATGTTAATTATTATCCTAAAGAAAATTTGGAGTGACTTACAAAAAAAATATTCTCATCGAATTTATCTCGTATGTATGAACTATCAATTGAAAAATATTTGGGGTATTGGGATTAGCTGTAATGACAAATATTTTATATACATTTTAAAAATATGTCAGTTGTAAAGAAGAAGCATGTTTCCAAATTCCTGCCTTTATTTAAACAAAATAAACTTTTTCTATTATTATATACATATTGTATGTAAAAATGAACATTTTTTGGAATTCCAAAAAAATAGAAGAAAAAAGTTTTGTAACGGAAAAAGGGCAGAAATAAATTATCCAAGAAACCTACAGATTTAGAAGTTATTTTCCACGTACGAAACCCACATCAATGCTTTCATCAAACGTAATATGTACGCGCAGATATAAGTTTTTGATATGAAATAGAAATACGGACGCTGCGGCCAGTGGTGAAGGCAGGCACGTGACCCCCATGAAAGCATCCCTTAGAATGAAAACAGGTACAGTAGTCACTATATACAAGCAATATGGCCGCTGGAAGCTGGAATTGAAAAGAGTTAGATACACCAGAAGGCGATCGAGAAGAGATAGTTTGAATTGAGATTGTCGTGAAAATTTTAGGGGTGGAAAACGTTAACACTAATCCGGAAGTCGTACGTATCTGTATATACGTAAATCGTTATCAATTCTAACTTGTTAAAAGATTGCGTGTACGGAATTGTAATCTAAGTGCATAGCTTCAATCAATATTTGGATACATACGTATTATATAATTTAAGGCTTATAAGTGGACAATAGAATACATTATATAAAATCAAAAATACATGATACACTACTAAAAAATAGCCACCAGGAGTTATATACTGAATAGATAAATGAAATTTAATATTCTTATTAAATAGGGTAAATTTGTTATTTTGGTTTATATTCTTTTGAAATAAATGTAATACAATACTATCATTTAATCCTGAAATTTGACTGTATATATGTAATAAAAATATAGAGCAATATTTGGATTTAAATCAATTTTTATAAGCTTTCGACGTAAGACTCGAAGAAACGAAATATACACTAATATAACTAAAATAGTATCACGCCGTGATTTTATTTTAGCGGATAATATTAATTATATTCACGTAATAATATGGAGGCATATTTGTACAGATAATATTCACGATTGGCATCTGCTGTCAAATTGCTACAACACACAATTCGGAAAGCTCTACAGCGAGGTATCTGGCGTAGCTGCGGGGTCTACGACGCGACGCCGACGCTTCGAGATACGGCGTCGCCGTGACGCTATTACGATAGTCGTAGACTCGAAGCACGTAGAGCCTTAGGTATGTTAGAGCTTTGGCAAAAATATGTGCTTCTAGTTTATACACCCATTCACCTAGATATGCGTGCGTGATATCAGAATGGGCGAATTCAAGATCGATTGTTATAATATTTTATTTCGGAGCTACGCACGTTTGTAGCAAATGCGATAAGAAAATATTACAATATACTTGCCAAGAAAAATCTATGTTCAAAAAACTATACTTAAGTTTCAAACGCTTCTAGAATAGGAAGTAGAATTACAGCGGTTGTAAATTCAATTGAATCTAAGTACACAATTCTCTATATTTTATGCTCTCAGTAAATTTATAGTTTTTTTACAAAAATAAAATCTTATTGTACATTCACAATTAACTTATAAAGTAGCTAAAAGTGCTTTCGTTGTATATAACATAATTAAATTATTTGAAAAACAAAAATCTACTTCGCGAAAAGATTATAATATATAAACATGAGAAGCTAAATAGATATAAACATGTTTTCGTAATCATTTTTTTACTTAGTTCATTGTTTTCTTGAAAATAGTGATATTTATATACTAAAGACATAGAAAAAGTGTTCCAATCATTCATATTAACAAAAATAAGTATTATATTAGCCTATAAAGACTTTCATATATAACAAATATTATTAAGACTCACCTAGAAAAGGTAATGCTGCTGTTGGTTGTGTTTGTTTTAACTGTTATCTGGAATAAATGAAAAATACTATTATTTATCATGGGTATTTGAAAATTGCATGATAATTAACATATTTGATAAATGATAACTGAAGATATAAAAAGAAAATCACATATTTTTTTAAAAAGCTTTTCTTAAATGGTATAATGTTTAAAAATAAATAGCCAAAACAAAATATTTGTCAGTTACACTCGAAATATTGTAACTCAATCATGGTCATCGTGTGTTTCATTTGGAAGTAATTCTAAAAACTATTGAATAAATTAACAAGTTTACCCTGATTTGGTATTTTGTACAAAATAATGATACAAATTGACGGTTTAATTGAATTCATCGACATATAATTTAAATTGCTGTTTCTTTAAAATACATATTAAACGACTATGATTTGTTAGTAAAAACACAATATTCCTTTGTACTTCATTCCACTTTATTTAATATGTCAAGACTGGTTTCGCTCATTACGAGCATCGTCAACTGATTGACGATGCTCGTAATGAGCGAAACTGGTCCTGACATATTAAATAAAGTGGAATGAAGTACAAAGGAATAATGTTTTTACTAATATAATGCCTTTCCACCAAGTATTGACAGTGAACACCCTAAAAGTGAATATGATTTGGTTTTCAGTCAACAAACCATTCAATTATTTAATTATAAATGAAATTTAATGAAATAATAAACAATATTTGTACACTGCAAAGACATATTAAAATACCCTTCACAAAACTATCATATTTACGGCATCTTAATGATATTATTATTTCAGTCTCTAAGAAATATACACACCTAGTCTATAAAATGCTATCGTATTACATAAGAGCTTAAATTAATTAATCAAATTTAATTTTATGAAGGGGATTAAGCGACGCACTTCCCAAGCGGATTATAAAACCGGAACGAGGGTTTTCTTCAAAACCCTAGCAACAATCTTCCTTACTCACTCGGGCCATTTTCTTACGCCGTCCTATGTAAAATGAAAAACCTTTTAAACTGTAAATTTCTGAGCCAAGTTTGTTTATGTTATATTGAAATATGACACTAAACTGACTTGACCTATCGTTGAACCGATCTCAATAATGAAGTATGGCAAATATTGATAGAAAGGTTAATGAAGGGCGTAAATAAATTATGAAATAAATTGAAACTAAAATTTGATAGATGAATATATTGGCAGTTAATAATTTATACTTGTGTTGAAACGTAATAAACTTATGTCATTAAATGGGGCCTGAATTATTAATTGAATATTAATTTCCTTAATGTGAATCCGTTTTGATAGGATTAAAAAAAACACATATAATAATTTGATCATATTGTAAAAGAATCGAGATACTGAACGTATTTCACAATTTGTCTATTAAGACCTGTATAAAAAGAAATAGAAGCATTGATATAAATTGTTTCTACCGGAAGGTCAAACTGCGAAACAAATTTATTGAAAAAAATCCTAATAATATGGTCTTCTTTTTCATTTGTATATTTAGTTGATAATTAATTATTCATCGCATTTTCAAATGAATGAAAAAAATTAGCAAATGTTTGATATCGTTATATTATAATCCTAGTGATAATTCTTACCACTTTTCTCATTTCTCTTATTTTCTCACTCACCGCTTTTAAAGAATTATCTACTTTTTTATCACAACCTGATGACAGAATTTATCCACCAATCGATAGATTAAAATGAATAATGAAACACTATGACACAATCCACCACTCTCACGTCGTTTTTTACATGTATAAAATATTTGTTTTAAAAATTTATACACATATTTAAATACAAAAGTGATATCAGTCGATCATAGTAAGTTAGTTTATCAACTAGTCACTCCTAGAAAAAAAGTGTATCAATTTCTGATATGCATACATATACAGCAAGGCTTAGTGATATTTGATTGATGTCTTTAGTATATGTATTACACAAAAATGCACTTAAAACAATCACAAATCGTACTCTATTATTATAATGTTTCACACATTGCTTACTCTTCACAATACATATCCCCTTATTCTCTATACACTGGGTCGAACCCCATTTGGAAAGGCACCGGTCCGGCTTTAATTTTCCCTTCCACCTATAGGTCGTTATAAGCGTTCATTACTACTGACGCAATAACATTACTAAGGGCAAGGTGTAATAACGCCACTGGACCGTCCGCATTACGAAATGCCGTTGATTAACCAGGAGCACGGTGCAGTGAGGTTCTTAACTGGGGGCAAAGGGTACTATAAAATGGCCTGTTTTATGCTGTGGTATACAATCATAATAATGTAGATGCAAGGATACGTTACCGATTGAAAACGCTTTAAAGTTGATTGAATAGTTTATTCTGTCACAAATAATAAATAAATGGATTTCTATAGAAAAGCTCTGCATGTCCTATTTTGGTTCTTTATAGTCGTCAAAACAAAAAGTGCAATATTTTTCCAAAAAACATTTTAATATCGCTACAAAAAACGGGTTAAGTGCTTAATAATTTACAGTGTTGGAAAAAAATGCATTGGGTTAAAATGCGTTACTAGGCAATATGCACTATGCAGTATATTGGAAGCAATTCAAAAGCGGGTTATATCCATGCAATAGCAGGGAAATCACTATTCTACGGGAGGGACCGACGAAATTAAATGTAAATAGAGGGAAAACTTTAATTCGGGGCAAATAATTTTGATGGATACGGCGGTAATGTTTTGAAAGAGCATTTGTAGCATAAAATTAAATTTGGTTACTTTGTTTGGAACATGTGGAGTACGAAAGATATTAAATTTAATTTTATACTAGTAAAATTACCTTTAAAAAATCTCAATATACATTAAAATATGCGTGATTTAAATTGAAATTTGAGGAATTTAGTCGCTAATTGTGGGAATCCAAAACGTAAGAGCGGGTTAAGAATGTATTTAAATTAAACGTGATTGCAAAATATTGCATTCGAATGGGGGTGAATGTGAATTCCGGGTACTTCAAATTGGGGATTTACTGTACATATTGACGCGGCAAAAAAATAATTTCTTCCCGCGCGTAAATCGTAATAAATAGCACGTAATTTGAGCATGTTGTGTCAGTCTGATAATACACAACCAGTGATGATTACTGTTTTTACGTATGTTACAAATTATACGAGGAATCATTCCGAAAAAAATTCCGTTTACAATAAAGAACGCAATGCATATCCGAGTATATAAGAAATAATGACTGAGATGGAAAAAATGTTTTTTTGATTTTTGTTCACTGCTTCATGGACGGCAATGAAAGAAGGGAGTGCTCCATGGTTTTATAGCACGTGGAAAATTCGTAATTACTTACACACATTTGTCAAGTCGGTAAAATAGGGAGCATTCTTGATATATACGTTATAATATTTACGAACCTCTAACAATTCTGGGCACGAAATAAAAGTAACATTAACTTACATTAAATAAAGTAGTATATAAATTATTTCACCTAATTAAGTTATACGATTAGATGGAGTAGGGAAGCAAGTCAAATATACTTTTAAATTTATACAGATAATTCAATTCAATTCAAAGTTATTCGTATATTTTTTTGAACAAATATTTGGCATTACAGTCAATCCCAATGCGGCAAATATTTTTTGTCGGGAATCGAACCCAGACCTGCATGATAGTTAGACCAAACTCTAACCAGCCGCCGACTTCTATTGTATATTACGCTACAGTTTAACTATGCATTTACTCAATGTTTACATTGCTCATTTTCGCCAGTTACAATATACTTACATACATGAGAGAAAAATGAAAACTTTAACTGATATATGTGTTCACTTTTAGGGTGTTCACTGTCGATACTTGGTGGAAAGGCATTATATTAATAAAAACACAATACTTCTTTGTACTTTATTCCACTTCATTTAAAAGGTCAGGACCGGTTTTGCTCATTGCGAGCATTGTCAACTGATAAGAAATGTAAACAACAATTGATGTTTACACCTTTTCATTTATATTTATTTTTGTATAAATAGTACTGTTAAATTATATTTCTTATCAGTTAAACGATGCTCGCAATGTGCGAGACCGGTACTAACCTTTTAAATAAAGTGGAATAAATTACAAAGGAACATTGTGCTGCATACTCGTATGTGTATAAAGTACCCACACAGACTTAGGTAAAAAAGTGTACGATAAATTAATCTAGGAAAGCCAAAAATCTATAAAGATTTCTAATGAAATAAAACGTTTCTAAACAAGGGTTGTTTTCTCGAGTACCTGACTAAATACAACAATTGTGTCAGTATGTATTCTCTCACTGATACACCTAACAAAGTTACCGGAAGTTAAGGTTTCAGGTTCAGGGAGCGGTCGGAATTCTACTACTTCAAAGCTCTGTCTGGACGTCTGGAGCTTTTTGAGAATTTAAACTTTACAGGATGAGTGAGGATGTTCACGTAGCTTCGCGGTTACTGAGAGATATTTTCAACTACGCCTGGCAGGCGGTGGCAAAGCGGTAGAATCTGGACATAGGACTAGATACCAGGCAAAAAGTATTTAAGAATGTGAAAATTTATCAAAGTATTTATGCTCTACAAATATTATTTTATGTATGGTTGATAGTTATAACATTAATTTAGTTGGTGATAAGATAAAAAAAAATATCAACGTATTTAGTTCTACATTTTTTTATAAGATGAATTTACAGTTATTTCAGCGTGCGCCATCGTCAGAACTATGATTAGACTTGCATATACTCAGCTATATATACCGATTTAGAATAGATACACAATACATCTTGTTATTTGCTCTAACATCCTAATTTATATTACAATAACAAGATGTATTGTGTATATCTTTTAAGGCAGTATATATAGCTGAGAATATGCAAGTTAAATCATAGTTCTGACGATGGCACACGCCGAAATAGCGATATAAACTCATCAAAAATTGTAGAACTAAATACGTTGATATTTTTCACCTTGTTACAATGGAGTTCTACCAAGTTAATGCCAATTCAATCAATATATCTACTGACTTGGAAGAGATACAAAATATCTTCTTATCTATTATTATATACTAACATACATTGAAAAATGTATCAAGTTTAATAGATTGACTTTAGTGTTTCCGGAACGATAACCATGACGACTTTTTTAAAAACTGAATTCAAAGCCGTGGTTGCGTTTTAATGTTAAGTCCGGAGTCGGATAGTGTAACAAAGATGTGTACATTTCGCAAAAAAAAAACCTTTCCATTGGGGTTCAAACGAAAACAAAATTGAAAAAATATTACTCCGTTAAATAAAGTTAAAGTTTTTAAACCTAAAGGTGAATATTTTGACTCAATACAAGAAGGGGGCAAAATATATACAGTGTTATTATTCTAATTTGCTAATTGAGATCGATGTCCGACCTCTCGCCTCCCGGAAGGCTCTCTGTATAAATTCATCGGCCGAGTCTACCTTTGAGATAATTAAACGAAATGTGTCCCGCTGGAGGGTGTTCGCCTCTCAAAATGTACCCCAAGTTTTCTCAGATTTTGCCCCGAGTCATAATAATAACAATAAGAGAGAGCTGGCAAAAATCCGACGGTATTTTGTGTATTCTGATTTTTTCTGTATTCAAGCATTTTTACAAGCAAAATTTATTAAATATTTATTGACTCAGCTTGTTGTAAACGGACTGAAAGAGATGAAGGAAAGTGGGATTTGCCCTTGTTATATTGCTTAGTATTATGTACTTGTTTCAAAATAAGTGTTATGCTTTTACGAGATTATAGATAGCAGTATAATATTCAGAATACGTTGACTTTATGACGGCTTATAATAGCGAATCAGTGTAATATTAAAGTATTATACAATAATAATAATATATATCAGTTACAGCAAATATTTCCAAAACCTTTGTGTGATACTTTGATTTCGGGATTCACAATTTTTTAATAATAAACTTTTACATAAAAAAAGTTTTAATTTTTTTACATATCCCTTATTTTAATAAAAAAAACTGTCATTACATACACAACTGTAATGATAGATTAAATTTTTTAAACCATAATTGATTGAGATCCATCCGAGAGCAAGATATATCACCTAAAGCCCGTGCCAGAAATCGTTAATTAAAATTGAAAAATTCTCAAATTAAAGAGAGAATTTCGTATAAAATTATTTAAAAAAAAAAACAGTTAAATTATCTGCTCTTATTTACGACTACTACAAAATTCAAGAGGGATTAAGACCTACAATAAATTAAATAAATTATTATGTTGGTATTATAAAACAACGGCACACTGCCGAGAATTATTTTAATATTAAATATTGTAATAAATCGTAAATATTATATCTAAAATAACGCATCTAATTTTTTTCTCTAAAATACCACTTGGCTCACTTCACGTCTAATGGACCCATATGTAATCGCTCTTGACTAATTTATTTTTAATTTGGTTTTATTTTTGATTGAAAATTAATGGTATTTATTTATAGCATGCCCTAATAAATTCGTGTCATTCATATATTATTTGTGAATTCTATTCATATTTCATTTACCAATTGTTTGCAACACCTTACCATAATTTTGTATAAATAACCCTGCATCGTTTTAAATTTCACCAGAAGGTTCCTGATGAGCAAAGCAAATCCCTGATCTATTATAAACTATAATAATTAATTTTGAACTAGAAAACGTGTAAAACACAAGTGTTTTATCGTTTTAGTTTTGAAAAGGTTTGGTGACATTCCAAATTTGATATATTAACTGCTAGTGCTAGAGTAATTAAATTGTGTTTTAAATTTGAATCATTCAATATAAATTTACCGTGGTGTTTTGAAAAAAAGAATATTAATTCTTAAATAAATATACAGCGACATTTGAAATATAGGTAGATAAATTCGTTATAAATTTAAGGGATTTCTGCCGAGATGCAACGTCTCTAATTAAGCCAAGTCGATTTCCAAGACAATCTCTTTGTTCTGTGAGTAGATTGATTTATTAATTTAAGGGAAAGGAGCTGATGTTGAGGATCGGCCAAGTGACGTATTGAAACGTGAACGAAGAGAGGCAGGTTTGCCAGGGAATCACTTCGATATTGGAATGAAGTCGGGTGTGAATAACGACTTCAAAGTACAATATTAATTCATTTCGGAAACATCCAACGGCATGCAAAGGGTTACGATTCTACGTTATTATAATTAAATCGATGCTATCTGAGATAGGATTTCAAATAGTTATCTAAAAATAAAATTTAAATGGGAATTAATTTCAAAACATAACTATCTTTACTTAACGCCTGTTATTAAGAATTGCATAGAAAATCTATCATAGTTAATTATTACTAGCGGCGAAAAGAACTCGTCGAGGTGCAAATAGTCACCTGCGTCTTCATACGCAAGGTATAACGAGCCAAGTTACATTTCGTGACATCGGGAATTACCATTTGAAAGTTTTAAGGCAAGTTATAGGCAACCACCGGCCCGCCGAGATATTTTGTCCGGCCCTTGATTCATCTCGGCGAAGTATTAGTGAAAGAAATTCATAGTTCCAGGGAGGGATTAAATAATGGAGATGAGACGGGCCCTTGCAGTGGCTCCACTCTACTAGTTCATGAGCACCACCATATAAGAAATGGCAACGTGTTTTATTTCATTTAATATTACTTTATTATGTTTAATAATTTGGTCTGGCAGAATGATAATTTGGCCTCAGACCTAGGAAAGGTTGCCCATGCCTGTTTTAAGGAGACAGACAAATATTTTGATTTATAAAATATAGTCTTTTTTTAATCATGTCCGCTCCAAATTTAAAGCATATGGCATCCTAATGGAGATATCTCAACAGAACTTTTTCTACAATAACTGTTTGTTATTCAGTCGCTCAACCTCTCTTTTTCCAATGAGAGTAGTAGGAAGAGAAGGATAAAGCTAAGACAAGACTACTGGTTAACAAATCGCTCTCACTACGCCCAGTTATTAAAAGATCGGACGAGGATAGGGGGCTTGATTTTTAGGCATCACAAACACCCATGCTGTAATGTCTCTGTTAGAGGTGTTAAACATTTTAATTAGTGTTAGTTTGCGTCTCTTATTCATAATTTGTAATTTTTATTCAATGCTAATTGTTTATTACACCTTTTTATATCAAATTGTTTTGTACAAATAATACTGTTCAATTCTATTTCTTATCAGTTGATAATGCTCGCCATGAACGAAACCGGTCCTAATCTAAAGTGGAAATAACTACAAATGAATATTGTTTTTTTTTTTTACTATAATTAATGCCTTTTCATCAAGTATTGACAGTGAATACACAAAGTTATTATTGAATGTTATTTGTAAATATTAAGTACCACGTCAAATTAAAATTGTGAAATGTAAAATGTAATTAAATGCATTCCGTACTGTTGACTCAAACCGGTGACTTTCATTTGCGTCCTAAATATTTTTTTTTAATTGGTGAAGGCGACGATAAATGTTAAACGTAATATAATTAATAGAGTTTATTACTCATTTACGTACGCAATAAAATGACAAAAGGCGTCAGGCTATACAGATAATATAAAGAGAAAGTTTCCGTAGACTTCATTTATATTGCAAACATGTAAGCCGAATAAAATTCGAAGAGCCTTTTCCGATATAACTCATTTACGATTTTCGAATGACTCTACTCGTATTAATTTGATCCACTTCTTGAAGAGAACATTGAATGTCTTATCATAACCGAACCATAACTGGCCGAGCTACTACGATGTAGCAGTAGCGTGCCGTTTGTATTAGGAACAAAAAGATCTTTTGACTATGATAATATAAAACCATTAAACTTCGATGTGTCATATCTTAGGTAAATTTAAAAAAGCTCTGACGTAGATTAAGCACAAAAGAATTCATGACTGAACACGCAGTTACACAACATTAAACAGATACACATTTATAATTGATACTGTAAATAAAGTATCATTAAAAGGCATACTTTGGTGTGTTAAATGATTAATGTTATATATTCTTCATCTTTTTAGAAGTTAATACCAACCACACGTTGTGGAATCCAATTATCTATTTATGAACTTGTATATGACTTAAGAGAATGTTACATTTCCAGTAATCGAAACACATAACAAAGAACAACGCTTAAAATCAGTGATCCTAGAGGTTGGTTTGATATTAAAACTTCAGCCCTATTCTGGGCGGCAGCATAACAGTGGAAACGATAACCATCAACGATCAATAGTTGATATGAATGGCACTTAAAGAATAAGAGAGTATATTTATAATTGGCAGATTTACAAGACGAATTGTACAAATTATTTTATAATTAACTCGCTTTCACAGGAAGAAATTCTCGCGATATTATCAAATAATGAATTTCTTTGGCGGCTAGCGAGTTTCACAAGAAAATAGAAACAGTTTTATATATACTTAAGTAAAATTAAAAGTATCTAGCTTTGATACTTAACGTCCGTTTTCAAAAACCTGTCCACGCTACTGTCCGCAGTAACTCGTACTTCAATAATATAAAACTTTTACCGGAGCATGAACATCTCGAGAAATGAGCGGCGGGGTATCCATCTGCATTCACTTTGCGAAAGTAAAAACTCTACGTAAAATTTTTCACGTGAATATTACATGCTCATACTTTGTTATAAAACACATTAGGGGAGTTTTGAGCGGAACCTGCCAAAAGTGTGGTTTTGTTTCGGCACCTATGCGGTCCAACTCTTCTGAAAGTGTTTTTCGCATTTTGTCGCTGTGGTAGATTGCTACAGAAAAGTAAAATTCGTTCTTCAAGACAGCCTCGTGTGCGGTTTGATAATAAAAAAGTATTTTCTTTTCAATGAATTTTACAAGCCTGATGAACTCGTAATATAGTATTTATTTTTGCACACGTCAAAACTTTCTCATTTAATATACGAGCCCGTTGATCTACCATTTTTTAATAAGTCATTTTCGGATTTCGGAACAGGGTACGAGATTATTTCATGTGCCTTAAAGTTTACTTTATGCGTGTAATTATTTTTGAAATCCAATTTAAAACTACAGTACACCTAATCCTCTTTTTGCACGGTGGATAGGATACATTCCATCTAAAAAAAAGTTGAAGTATATATAGAGAAATTATCCATTACATTGGAGCGTACAATTTCGAAATAGAGCGAAAAACGATAAAGTGTATTACACTAGAACACTTCACTGTCAATGTGAAGTTTCAAGCGATGAGATCATCTAATATATAAAAATGAATGTTTGTTTATTCGTATTTTATGCGTTGCTACACCGCTCATCCGATTGCAATAAAACTTTGACAAACTTTTTGCTCGCACTTCCGGGAAGGTTATAGGCACAGTAAAATTAACTTACAGTAGGTCTTATTTATATATCAAAATCAATGTTTGTATGTCTGCTATACAGTTCATTTTGACAACGTATGCTTGCATTTGCGCGAAGGTTATGGTACAATTATCTTACAGTAGGTGGCGCGTATGTCGTAACATAGACAATCGGCAGCAAACATCAAACTTCAAACAGAAAGAAAAAGAAAACATGCACTTCATGAACACAATTAAAACACAATCACTGTCTTTCTTTGAGTGGCATTTGGAACGGTTAATTTTTTATGAAAATATTTCTCAACATTTTTCGTAGAATCGTTTTTAGCACATATTGTCAAATATCTACCAATGTTTTGTATCAGTGAAACGAACCACGCACATAAACGTTGTCTAAATAGATGTTACAATCAAATAACAACAAAGCGTGTAAATTGACGCTGCCTTTTTTTGGCTCAAAAAAACGATAATTTTTTTGATGTTTGTCGAGCCTGACAAGTGGCAACGAAGGAGTTAAATGTGTCGGACCGTGCGATATTTAAATTCGTGGGGTATTTTGGCATCGATCCACACGCTGGGCACCGTCGTTTCGGAATTAGGGCGGATTTGGGTACCCCGGGTAGTTCAAGAAAAAGAAACATAGGGAGTTTACGGGCCGGAACGGCATCGCCAAGGCACAAATCGACATGAATTGATTAGGCCGGAGGTGGGGGCGGGCAGTTCCTTCTCGACGGCCCGCGTTCGTCCTGTGCGCACGGCATTATTCCCAATTTGCGACTAGTTTTACTGGATTGTCCTCAGTAACTAAGCCGTGAATATTGCAATGAAAAGAAATGAGAAATTTATTAAAAGAAAGTATCAATGTTTTTTTTTTCGTCTATAATATATAATATTATAATACAATGACAAGTGTCCACTGGTCAGTATGTAAGTAGTTTGATCCAACGGTGGGCTGTCAATATGTTAACAAAGAGCTCGATTAATTTCAAAGTTATTCGTGGTCTTCTCGGGAGGTGCGGATTTTGAGGATGACTCTTCGGCAATTTACGTATTTTTATTAAAACAATCGAAAATTACTTAATATACTTGTATTAGGAAAAAATTATGAATGAATTTAAAAATAATTATTTACATCTATATGAGTTGAAAAATATTTTTAACTATTATAGATTTCAAGAGTTCCAAGATTGATGCATACATAGATTTTATTATTTTCGCTGCAATTGCACGTTTCAAATGTTATACATAAACCGTCATAGATAGTTATATTGATCTGAGAATATCGTTTTTTTCTTAATTTAACAAGAGGCTCTCGAGAACCCTTCCGAGCCCTTTTATTCCACACCTCGTTTGATCATCTCTGCGCACAAAAGAAAGAAAAAGTTACACGCTTCATTTTGTATTTAAGGTTTAGTAATAACAATGAATATCTTCAATCCGCAATAGTAACATCTAGTAACAGTTAATGCAACAAAAAAGTAATTGATTCAAGTTTTGTAATACATACAATTCTTTTAATATTCTGGTTATATAATGCGAATGTATTTATTTAATGTTTTGTACCGTGTAATTTTGAAAGAGTGATCTTGAAATATGATTATGAGAAAACGTTTTCAATGCAATACACGTTGAAATAATTAGGTTAACAGAATATATTCGTGATGTCAGAAAGCTTCACAGTAATAACGCTACACGCATAAAAGCTCCAGCCTCCGTCTTCACCCATAAGCTTTCCACATCCCAATTTCACATTTTCTCACTGAAATAATGCGGAAGTGTAGAGTTTCCTTCCTGCGAACCTCCTTCCGTTGATCCCAGCCGTTACAGCCCAGTAAAGCTACCCGCTACTCTACCCTAAAAACCTGCAGCAAGGGAAGAACTATCCGATGAATAAGCTATGAAGAGATATACGTGTAAGGATCTTATAATATGTTCAGACGAGGAAAGAGTTTACTGATAAATTTAATATTATACTAAAGTTTGTAGACTTTCACGAATAATTTCCATGTTATCTATATTTGTTAAATATCACACACATCTTTAAAAAGTATTTTAGTAATTTCATAAATTTAAATTTTACTGTCTATTTGATTATCTTTGATGGAATTAAAATATGTAATCAAATTCAAGATATTGTCATAAAAACATCCGGAGACACAAAATTAGGTTTTAATTAATAAAGAAATCATAATGGCTAAATTTTAGTCTGTAAAGGAGATTTTTAATAAAAGTAGTGAAACATAATAACGATCGCTAGGTAAAATTCCCAAAGAAAATAAGATATTCCGACATTAATTACTATATACTAGTAATTACACCCTTATTTACGATTTTTATGTATATATAGGGAACATCGTCTAGAAATTAACCTTGAAATAATAAATACCCAGCAGGGATAAAGCGGTAGTTATTAACAATGGTCTATTTAATGGAAATTTATTAAATATACGGATAATGAAAGAACTGAAAAAAATCTTTTCAGTAAAATTTGAGCAAAAATGTCTTAAATTACATTAAATGGATTAGGGAGAATGATAATAAAACAGGCTTCAAGAATATTTTCGTAAAAATACTCAATTTGTATAAGATTCGTTAAATAAAATGTAAAAAGTATCAATGGCTCTTCGTATTAAATATAAATGAGCTTTTTTGAGGCAAGGCATAATAAAGAAAAATATCCGGCAAAAGTTTTTGAAAAAACTTGATGTATACATTCATAAAGCCTTATTCTGCGGCCTTCCCTCGTGGCGGTTTTTTTTTTATAACGGACGTATAGATGAAAAAGTACAACGGAGTTTGACTTTTTTAAAAACATTTTATTGTGGAAAGGAAACTTGCGGCGGCGGCCGGTAGGAGTCTACTGTCAGAAGTTTTCCAAAAAGTGGAGCAAAGATTACGAAGTTTTTCCTGGCTAATGGAAAGAGGTTTTATTTCTATTTGTGAATACAACATTATGGTAATTTTGGGCCGTTGGAGAAAAAAACAAACTGTTTTAGAGCACATTTGGCAGAGCTATTATTTTCAATTGAGACCTTTTTTTATTATTCACCGCATTTACTTCTAAAATATTAACAGTTTCACACACCTGAAAACGTTTTCACTTTGCATGGAAATCGCCTCTACTTTTTTTGAAAAAGGTTTCGGGTATTAAAGGACAAGCTCAGAGATTTGAAATTAGATAAGTTCCCAATGACTTATTATCTAAGTATGTCGCGACAAATCACTGAGAGAAAGAAAATGTATTTGTTACCTACTATTTGTTGATCGACTTATGATGAGGTCGATCATAAACGTACTTCACTTTTTATTATAGTTTGATATAATAACCCAAAAAAAATTGAAATAAAAACTACTTTCATAAAAGCTCATAAAATACTACGGTTACAAAATCACCCCATTCCAGCCCTAGTTATCAACGTCCCGTTAGTTATTTCAAAAATATTATGAAATGGTCTATACTTACCTGTAAGCTTGTATTTAATAAATTTACTTTACTTGAAACTCAAAAGATTCCTCTGTCAAAGTACAGTCAACACTTTTCTTCGAGCTACAAGTATTTTATGTCGAATTCCATTGTTTATGATTTTCTTATTATTTCCAAGAAACCGATCCAGGAAGCAAAACTCGTAATACGGTATTTCTAGAATTATTGTGAAGAATACCGGTAATAAGTCGCCGCAGGTAGTGCTGCATAAATGCATCTTGAACGCCATCTAAATCGCCTGCCCGGAAGGAGCTTTTGTGCTGCGCGCAGATTCAAAGCTTTGAATTACTGATAACAAAAAATTGTCATTATATTAAAGGAGAATTCTATTTCATTTGTTCAATAATACATTCAAATTTTTTGAAAAACAAGTTAGCACGTGGCAATGAATAATGAATATTATTATAAAAATTAAGATAGTTTTTAAAAAAATCCTTTCTTTTCGTTTATTCACAAGTGTTGATTTAATATTAAAAGTCATTATTCTTATACTGTGAAGTTTTTCAAATAATTAAATCTGATTAGTATCACCGTTGGTAACAATATGTTTTACAATAAAACTATCAAAAGCTTAACTTATAGTCTATCTTTAGCGTAGTGTTGAGTAGATTCTACACCCTAAACTTTCTTTTCTATATATTTAAAGTATTCGTTACTAAGAGACGTTGGAATGATATGGGAGGAAGCAAGAAGACTGGCGGGGGACAGAGAATCTTGAAGGAATCATGAGGAATCACTAGGGAGCGGATATGGAAAAAAACTAAGAGACGGAAGTGAAAATATTATTGCAAACAAAGCTAACTTCACGACATTTGAAAAGTTTGCCAATTTATATGGGGATCGTCACAACCTTGATTCCTCTCTAGAGTCATTAAACTCGTCTACATCTACGAGCTCTCAGTAAACGGACTATACACAAGGTACTTAATATCAACTTGATTTAAGTGGCTGAGCTAGTCACACTTTTATTATTATTAGTATTTTAAGCACATTAGTGCATTTTTATATATGTTATACGTTGATAGCTATTTCGGTTTTCGCCATCGTCAGAACTAGAACGTCAGATAGTTCTGACGATGGCGAAAGCCGAAATAGCTATCAACGTATTACATATATAAAAAACTGTAGAACTGAAATACTTTGATATTTTTACCCTATTAAAATGGAGTTCTACCAAGTAAATGCCAAATCAATAAATACATTAGTGCATGGTTCAAAATCAGTCCCGTGCAAGTTCTGCTTGGGCCATGAATGTGATGGGTAGACTCCTTTTTTTTCTGTCGATAGCGTTGAGGAAGGCGACCATTAAATGTTGGCTGCATATACACAACGGGTGGTGGTAGGAAGCCAACTTGTATTGGCATTGTATTTGTTATATGAAATTAAATAAAAATGTATTTTCAGACAAGGCTGTCTTATTATGTATATCGATGCTCATTTACTAGATAAACAATATTCAATAATAAATTTGAATCGTTCAAACTATGTGCATTCTCACAGATTTTGTCACTAACGACCCGGGTTTCGCCTTTCGGCATCTTCAGGCGTTCAAGTGCACGGATGAACTTGAACTGACGCTTAGTAAATGAATGTCTCGTGTTTATATAAGAAATAATTATTATATTATATTATTTCTTATATTATATAAACACGAAACATTCATTTACTAAGCGTCAGTTTAAGTTCATCCGTGCACTTGAACGCCTGAAGATGCCGAAAGGCGAAACCCGGGTCGTTAGTGAAAAGATCTGTGAGAATGTACATAGTTTGAACGATTCAAATTTAATATTGAAATTCCACCAAGCACCTTCAGTCGAAATCTTAAATAAAAATATTCAATAAATTATAAGCTAATTGTATTGTAACAATGACATAATAAGACCTGTTAGTATAATGTATAATTTCAATGCTAACGTTTACTAATAATAGACAAAGATACAGTGCACCGTACGCGGAATAAAGGTAAAAAAGAGAAAGTATGTACAACAAAGTTGGATAGAATGGCGAGATGCAACGGCCCAACAAAGAAAGAAGGCGCTTAACGATAAACTTTCAGGTGGAGTATCTCAAGCTTTTGTACAATGAACGCAATCGTTTGTTCTTCTAAGTATCTGATTAAAGATGCCAGTAAGTTTTTTAGAACTGAGCGTTGAAAAGTTAATTTTAAACTAACTTACTTACTTGCTGCAGCAAACGTGATTGCGAATTAATTAAACAAATACGAAGCATACAATGTTATAACGGCCAAGTTCGTAAGAAAGAATTATATATAAATTACCAATAAACAACAACATATTAATTATATGGGGACGAAAGACATCATGCAAAAAAAACGTTGTTGTTTTTTTGTCATTAAATTATATGTCATGAAAACAAGTTAACTGACCAAATTTTTTTTTTACCATGTCCGCTCCCAATATGGACTCCTAATGGAGTTTATCTCAACAGAAATGTTTCTACGCAAACTGCTTGTTACTCAGTTGCTCAATCTCTCTTTTTCCAAAGAGAGTAGGAATAGAAGGAAAGGATTAGGACAGGACTAGTGGTTAGCTAATCGCTCTCGATACGCCCCGTTCATATGATAGGATGGGTGGGAGGGGGGAATTCAAGACATCACATACATCCATGGCTTTGAACAGAAATTCATAAATCGATTTAAAAAATCAATTTATAAAACCTGCCCGTAACCAACGACGTTGACCACTCGACCACACAGGCGGCCAACCACAGAACGGCACAGACCAAATTATAGAAGTATAAATGGACACGTAATCTCTTATTAGAATACCTTTTTGTTCAATTATACTTAAATTCCCTTATCGTGTGAATCAGTATTTGACAACATTTAACCAAATAACAATGATATTTAAAACATACACTCTTGTTAGTATATTATTATTATATTTAATGAAATTAAATGGTGAAAAACGCCAATTAATATTCAATCTATTCCAATAAATAAAAAAATAAATAAAGAAAAATGATGTACTAATAATAATATACATAATTTGAAATTATAAGCATTTTGATATTATTAATGAGGTTTTTTTTAGTTGTGTGAAAGAAATTCGATACGATGATATAAGATTGAACTTTATATTATAACATAAAAATGTTTATTTATTCGACATACCGATGAAACTGCAAAAGAGTTATCTTATTTTAAAAATGTTTATTATTATTTCTCGTTTTCAATAAATATTATCGCAGAGATCACGGATGAAGATAATAACAACATTCTAAAAATAAAACATGAAAGCTTTTATTAAAAGCATCATTCCATATAAATACATATCTGAAATCAAATAATAACGGCTTGCGCTTCGAAAGTTTCCGGTAATTTTGATACCAAAGACTTCTCAGGATCCCAAGAATAATCTTTATCAATTCTATTTCATCTTAGGCGTTTCATAAGTACGGTTTTGACTATTAAATTGGAAAGGTAGAGAAGGCAGAGAAAACAAAAAAAAAAATACCCGAACTAAGCAGCTAATGCGGGATCATAAGGTTTCATTGCTTCGAATAATAAATAGGAACGATCCACATCAATATGGAAGCTGTAATTATATAAGACCCCAGGATCTTTTCATATACATAATAATGTTATGTTTGATCTCGCAGGCAGTGGCGTAAAACTGCAATACATTTTGCCTCTGGGTTAATTTGGAAAATTTCGAAAGTTTTTACTGTTGGTATACATAAATAGTTTTTACGTCTTCTGTATTTAAATTCAGTCTTGGGCTTTCATCATAGTTGATTGCGCAGATTCAAGTCAATGAAAAGACACTATCAAATAATGACTTATTCATTTACTTGCATATATAAATATTGGCCAATATATAACTGGTTACAGTCGGCATAGAGAGCGTTTGGAGTACTAATATAAAAATATATCACGAAAAACGCTATATTTTAATATACTTACGTTATGAATGTTTTACAATATACCGAGCCATAATCGGCAAGAGATCTTAAGCGAAATAGTTAGGTGAATTGCGTTTTAAACCAATAATTGTTAAATATCGCCTGTGGCGTCAGTGATAAAGATTTTAGAACGTCATCTCATTCGCCTGATATTTTTTATCTTGTTATCATTTGTTCCATGTGGACCCTGTTTTTAAACGTTGATCTACATACAGCAAGGGTCGGCAACTTTTTGTTGTAAAAGTGCCAAATATTTTACGTGGAGATTAGTGCGGGCCGCACTTGGGTCACATCTCATTACACTGTCTAATCTAGAGAATCTTGCGGGCCGCACTACGATACCTCGCGGGCCGCAGGTTGCCGACGCCTGATCTAGAGAACTGAGCTTTGACAATATATTACTATTTCTCGAACTAAGTACGAGAGTAATTTAATAAAAACCTTCTTCTGTAAAATTTATAAACTGACAAAATTTGTGTGAATCTACATTATTTGAACGATTCAAATTTATAAATTGTCAGTTACGATTTCCTGCCTATTATTGGTCAATATATTATGCTACGAATTGGTAACTGGCAATTGAAAAGATTTAATTTTTATCTATCAATTTCATTGTAATAATGTGAATAGAAATAGCTCAATTGTATTGTAAAATATTATCACCAAAATATATTCAATATTTACTTTAAAAAACAAGTATTCTATAAAAACAACAAACTTATTGAAAAAGTCAGTAAAGAAAACAAATGGTTATTTGTAAATAAAATTTAAGTTGCCAATCCTGGACTGAGTACTAAGTTAGAGAAACGTGGTCCTAAAGGCAGTCAGCATACGATCGGGAGTTGAACCGGTACCGGCTTCGGTCGGTGGCATTAACAAAAACCAGCATACACAACATTCAATGCTTTGAATGCGCTGCTTCAAAAGCGGTTTAGTCTGCTAATCAGGACCGTATTTACAAGTTCTATTGCTAGAGAGAAGAAAAGAGCGCGTAATACTGAAGGGTGGCAAAAGTCAGTGCTCAGCGAAAGTGCTTCATAGAAAATCTAACAGATAAAAGAGGGATTTTGGAAATCGTTATAATTCTGCTTTTATTTGATTCGAAGAAAAATATAAAAATGCATTTTATTTTTAGGCAAGCACATCTAGCTTGGAACTTTTTAAATTTTGACGAGACAATAAAAATTGAACTATTTTTGAAAGTCGGAAGAAAAACTTTTTAAATCTAAATTTAATCAATTGTAATTTGTATAAAAAACATTTTTAAATTAGTTGCACAACTCTTTAATTTCACTTGTTACCTTTGGTAACATAACAAAGATGTAAAATAAAATTGTATGTTTCATTTAGATAAGATTACTGATGTATAGATTGAATTGGCATTTACTTAGAACTCCATTGTAATAAGGTACAAAATATCAACTACGTAGTTTAAACATAGTTCTGGCGATGGCGCACGCTGAAATAGCTATGAACTCATTTTATAAAAAAAATGTAGAACTAAATACGTTTATATTTTTTCTCTCGATATATTGAAGTAAACATTTATTTAACATAAGTGTTTTTAAAATTGACAAATTTTATCCGTTGGTTTCGCTCATCAGGTTATTTTAAAAATCGTGATTTATTGTTATAAATATAATGTCGTTCACCAAAGAGTTGGTGGTGAATAGTGGAATAATAATCAAAACGATTTGCTATCAATAATGGTATGTGTATATAATATTGGAATACATATTTGAAAAATAGTTTTAGGTTGAGGGGCAAGAAAAGTGGTTGAAAGTTATTATCATCTCCACTCGAATAATATTGATGTACATAGATGCGGCCCTGTAAATGTAAGGCAATGCACACGCTGCAAGAACAAGTGAAATAAAAGGATGTCGAGCAGGTGCACTCGATGCACGCCTCGACATAACAAGTGAATTATACACCGCTGCACACTGAGCATCGACCGCTCGGTATTCATAATAATTATGTTTCGATTCCCACTGAGATATCAAATGCACTCCTGGAAAGTGGATAATTCAGGAGAGGCGTCATTATAATACACCGAGATATGAGCACGATTGAAAACACCATAATTTAATGGGATTTTTTGGTATCTGTTATGATCGGATTTATTTCTATACATTATTAAATCAGAATAAAAAACAGTTATATATTTAATAAAAATAATAAAAGATTTTTAGTACTTTTTCCACTTAAAATTTATTTGATTAGGAACGGTTTCCCTCCTCGCGAGCATTATCAACTGATAAGAAAAATAAATTAAACAGTGCTATTTATACAAGTTAAATTGAAATAACCGGTCCTGATGAAATAAATTTTAAGTGGAAAAAGTACTAAAAATCTTTTATTATTTTTATTATAATGCCATTCCACCAAGTATTGACAGTGAACACCTTAAAAATGAGTTATATATTTATTGTTTAAAAATTAAAACTACAATACATGACATTATAGCTGACGCCAATTCGACACTTTACAAATATAATGAAAAAAAAAAACAGTACTTAATACATCAAATTCAAGAAATAAAAAAGTAAAACCTACCAAACAGTTCTCAAATACTATCACTAATACTAAACTTGAAAACTATCTTCGAGCTTCAAGAGAGTGAAATGATAACATTATGAGTTAATATTATTTTTATATGATAACTGTGGATTCCCGGTAAATTGCTCGAATGCAATTGCTCGAATAACAAGATGCTCGAATGACCAATTCCTCGAACGTCAATTGCTCGAATTACAAATTGCTCGAAAACTTTTATAAAAGCTTAAACATTAATTACTCATTCTTTTAAAAAAATATTTATACAAGTCGGGAAATAAAAACCATAAATCAAAATAAGTCATAATAAAAAAATATTTTTATTAAGGTTGCCAGTGGTCGAGTGGAAAAGGTCGTTGGTTTTATTTTCGGAAGTCAGGGGCTTGAATCTTAATACGTACACTTTTTAATCAATTATTTTTTAAACTATTTATGGATTTCTGTTTAAAGGCACACATATACGTAATTTCTTGAAACCCTCTCACCCATTCTTACTAAAAAATGGGCGTAGCGATAGTGATAAGCTAACCGTTTGTTCTGTCTTAGCCTTAGTCTTCTGTGTTCTGGAAAAATATAGAAACAGTTTGAGTAACTAATTAACAAGCATAATAAAAATAAAAAAAGATTTTTAGTACTTTTTGCACTTAAAATTTATTTGATCAGGACCGGTTTCACTCCTCACGAGCATTATCAACTGATAATTTGGACCGCATTTGGAGCGAACACGGCTAAAATAAATACTAACGAAAATTATTTTTATATTTCACTCTCTAAACAAGTGTTGCACGAAACAAAAATGAAATTCGTAGAAAAAGTCGTGAAAAATCTTAAAACAACAAAAGTCAGGATAAAAAATGCTATTTATAGTTATTTAGTGCAATTAATGTTTAAACTTTTATAAAACTTTTATAAAAATTTTCGAGCAATTTGTAATTCGAGCAATTGACGTTCGAGGAATTGGTCATTCGAGCATCTTGTTATTCGAGCAATTTGCATTCGAGCAATTGCATTCGAGCAATTTACCGGCTCCCATAACTGTGTGACGACGTGTACGAAATTAATTCTTAATAACAAACATACAGTACATTCAATTTGATCTCTTGAATCGTCCAGTACAAGAAACTCGTCATAATTTAATTTCATAATGTGCGTTCCTATTTTTTATAATCAGTCAGAAGTTTAGCATCATATATGCTTGAATATAAAAAAATTATTTTCAACAAGTTTCGTGGAAAAAAAACGTATTTTAATCTTCATTATACAATGTATAATAACATTGGCGACTGCCATTATAGAAAATTATTAGAAAACAACACGACACCACTAGATAGACGACAGAAAGCCGAGTATGTATGTACTATAGTTTTGAAATGGGACATAGCTGTAGATGAATTGAGTTTCAGATTACTTTCTGGTAATTTACAACAAAAGAGGTGTCCAGTTGCATTTTTGTATGTAAACTATAATATATCCAGCGTGCATTAACGTTGCTGCAGCATGCATTTTACAATGCGTTTTGTATGTAATCTTAAACTAAGGTGTAATGTTTCAAAGGTTTATACGTGTACGATGTTTACGCGTATCAGTCGCACGGTACAGCAATATGAAGTGTATATTATTAGTTACTGTAAGAGTATATGTAACAATGGCAGTTTATTTTTAACGGCTTATTCGTTTGTTAAAATTAGAACGTTAAAAGATCAACACATTTTTGAGAAAAAAAACCCCCACGATAATATTAAATATTTATTGGTTGTCAATTATCAGTAGTTTTCGACTGCGTATTGGAAAATTATTTGATGGAGTGTAAGCATTACCAGTTAAAATGGTAATGTCATTTCTTGAATGTATGCATTATTTGATTGCAACCAGTGATTTGCTGCCAATACGTTAACAAGGGGCTCGCTTAACCTCAAAACAATTCTCGGTGTTCTGGGGAAGGAGTGAATATTTTTTATCACTCCTATGCAGTTATATGCAATACTTAAATAAGCATAAAATAAAAAAATTAAAACTAGTACTTTTTCCACATAAAATTTATTGAATCAGGACCGGTTTCGCTCATGGTGAGCATTGTCAACTGATAAGAAATACAATGAAACAGTGATATTTATACAAAAGTTAAGTAAGAAAAACAAGGTATGACAAGCAATTGGTATCTTAACTTAAATAAGCAATCGATTGTTACTTAATACACTTATAATATGTAACAATATGCAATTTACCGTAAATTTATCAATCTAAATGGCTGAAAATGTACTACTGTCTATACTGAAGCTGTCGTAGATAATATATACGTCAGAAATTGCAGTTATATACAAATTTGATCAGATAATATTGTTTTCTCTTTAATTAAAAAGGGGCTCGCCGGCCTTTGTAAAATTTAACAAGGGACTCGCGCGAGTTCTTTCGGGCCCCCTCCAGCCCACCCCTGATTACAACCATTAAGAATGAAACATGTGAAGGTAGCAAAACGAAAGACGATGAAACGTCGAGATACAGCATAAGTAGTTTAATATATTTATTTTATATGTTCACTTTTTCGCTACCGGGATGGTTAAAAATGATATGTACGTATTTTAAGAGATTGCGTACATAAAATAGATGTATTTCTTTATATTTACCGAAAAACGAACGAACCATGATCCGTATTTATTTGAATTCGCATCAATTTCAGTAAAAAATACAAAAAAGAAGAAGAAAATGCAAGGTTGTGCTGTCATAATGATGACGGACACGAAATGAATTGGCAATATTGGCTGCCATGGGATCAAAATAAAGTGTGTGATCTAAATAAAGACTGCCTGTCATTATGATTGCCTTCTTCTTTGTGTCAATGGCATAAGCCCACCGCGCGAGGGAGACGGAATCACATCTCTGCGCATCTTAAATGTTGTTTTGGGTATTTTTCTTTATTCGACCAAATAAATACGGGACATAAATTCGCAAAAGGTTTGAGATATAAAAAAATATTCCTCAGCGGCCGTTCTTAGGTAGAGTTACGTAAATAATAACAAAAATAGTAGGTATATAGTTTGCATATTTCAGCAATATCATTTCAAGCTCCCGTCGACGATTCATTTTTATTATCATTGTACGTAATATTAAAATTGATACTAAGGCTTTTATCACTTTTAAGATTTTCACAGTGAGTTCTCAGTCTTTTTAAAAAATCGTTTTTGTATAAAGCCCCTATCATCAATATATTGATAATTATAATACTAAAATATTGATGCACTAAGACAGTGTTTCCCAACCTTTTTCATGCCACGGACCCCTAAATTTGAAAACAATAATCTGTAGACCCCCGATTTTTTTTTCATACTTTATCACAAAGAATGTTGAAAGAATAAAAAAAATTGCGGACCCCAGGTTGGGAAACACTGTACTAAGAGATTAAAATAAATATACAGGGACATAGCGTAAATAATAATTGTCTATGAAAATAAATATTTTTTTGCCGAACATATATCGAAATAATCAATGCAGTTTTATTCCAGACAAACAATTTCTTAATTTATTTTTCTCAGTTTTGTTACTTTATCAATTTACAAATTTCATCAGAAAGTTAGAGTTGTAGGAGCAAATTAAAAAACAATGTATAATTATGTATCACTAATATCTTTCACAGCTTTAAAATGTTTTGAAATACTTGATTTATAAAAACGTTCTGGAAAATTTTGAGGCCAATTCACCAGTTCCGATTGACAATTACTGCATGTTTTTTTGTAAATTAGTTAGTTCTATAAAGACTTGCGTATATGTAGATTTTTGATAACTGATCATAACATAAATAAAGTAACGACTAAGTCTATCGAAAAAAATATTTTCTGCATAACCTAGTTAGTTGATATTTCCCGTTGGTTTATTTTACTAGTATGAATATACTCAAATTGCGACGTTATTTTCGTATACATGTATTACACATTACAGCGGAGATTTGCATCTATTTCATTGGTCTAAGAGCAATTTGTTCTTGCGTCAACGATCATCGGATCGCGTTTCCGGCTGTTTGCCGCCGCTATAACGGAGAAGGAATAAAATCTGCCAAATCCGAAGGGCATTTCAATACGGCAAAGCGCCGTAAAAAGTTTTCCCCGCCATTGCAGTCTCGCATTTTCGCAGCAAGCGATAATATTTTATGATTTTCCACCAGTGTTGGCTTTTAGATATAATATAGATTGTGTATGTCAATGGTCGGCAACCCGCGACTCCCGGGCACCTAAGATCCAGAGAATATAAAAAACGTCTACAACGACTGAATATTTTTAATATTTCGTGACCGAGTGACGTCTATTATAAGTATACAAATACTGCTGCATATTGTCAAATTTAAATTAGTCAGTCTGGTGTTGTTTTTCTTTTTTTAGATAAGTCAAAATTGCAACCCACCTCGTAAGTCGTGTCAATATATAAACGAACTTTCGATTGATTTAATGTGGTCGATTCAATAAGTATGTTTTGATTTAACATTGTAAAGTTCTGTATTCCTTTCTTCTGTATTATTTCACACGTTGACATTAGCAAGAATCTATTCGTTGTGGTGTCATAGTAAAAAGATTACTGACCACTGGTGGATGTTATGATTTCAAGCGCACAATTCATATATTATATGTAAGACATGATAAAGTGTAATAAAATCAGGAATATCGTTGAGCGCACAGCGTCAATAAGTCATTGATATTCAAATACATCCCCACAAAAGCCATTACCGTTGTTTTCGGAAAAAGTCAATTTTCAACGAACAAAATACACATTGTAAACAGTAATGCTGTGCTTAGCAAAAGATTTTAACACAAAACAATTTTTCTTTAGTTGATTCTCATTTCCCATCATTTTGTTTAGATGAAAAGTGTTATTTCAGCCAGGATATCGATCGTAATTACCTATTTATATTATTTAATCAATAATCAAAAAGATATTTTCTCTTTTATGTATTGTATTAATTATAAATTGTAGTCTTATAATATTCCCGGAGTTAATCTTTACAAAAATGGCTGTTAATATGTTTGGCTTAAAATGGCTGCCACATACGAGATATCTCGTAAAAAATCTCGTGCTCAACACGCCAGAGACGAGTTATCTCGTCAATAACTAATTAAATTAATAGTTGAAAATTATAGCCGGCGTGCTAGGTAATTACTATTAATTATCTACGGCAGCTACAAAGTTAAATAGTTTACATTTTGTTAGTTTGATAAATAATTATAATTTGTTTATTAAAGGTTTAGTGACCTTAAATATCATTTCATAATCAGTTATCAGTCATTTTTATATGTGTAATACGGTGAAATAGCAAAGTATTTATTCTAATTTTTTTTAAATTCAGTTGATAGGTAATTCGGTTTTCATCAGAAAAAACTTTGTAGAACTACACATTGCTATTTTTACCGTATTACAATGGAGTTTTACTAAGTAAATGCCAATTCATGCAATATATGTATATATATATATAATATATGTACCGCCAAATTTGAATTAAGCAATTTATATAAATTCCTTGATTATTTGCGGTTTAAAGTGATTCCCCGTTGAATGAAGCTAGTCAGTACAGGTTTGTGGAGTCGAAGACGTAAAAAATATAGTAAATAATAAAAAAAGTAAAAACAGAAAAATATGGATTGTCGTAGACACACAAAGACTAGATACAAATTTTTGTATCCTTTTAAAATCGGAGTCGAAGTCGGAATATTTTTAAATGCCGGACTCAGGAGTTACGGTTTGTTGCAGATTGCTATAAAAAAACATTCAATACATTTTTTAAGTAATTGATCGATTTCAATCAATTATTACTAAATATTAAAATAGTTGTGTCGACATAATCAGATCAATGAGAGAATTAAAAAAAATGGTTTAAAGTATTAAATATGCAGTTTGCAGATGTTTAAGCGGCCCAGTAATCCTAAAATTAATAAGTAAAACATTAAACAAGGTTTTTTGGATGTCTCTCAGAAAGATCAGAAAATTATTGACGCACGCCTGGCTTTAGATTTTACATCCTCTTTTGTCTATTCGTAGAATATTTTGCAGTATTTTTGACAACCTTTCAATATTTTACAATGCAAACCGCATTACGAATGTCTATACGCACAATAAACAAGAGCTACGGCCGTGAAACGGGTCGTAACTCTGTGGCGAAACTGCTTGCTGCAAGTCTTTTGTCAATTTGTACACGGTGATAAATCGCATGCAAATAACGTTACAATCGACAAAGTCGTCATAGAATTGCAGTCATTTAAATATCAGTAAATTTCTGCTTTTATGCGATGTTTGAACTTTAAAATACTGGGGCTTTTCTTTTACTCGGCCAAAAAGTGCGTTGTTGATTTTTTGTAAATCGTACAGTGGTAAACCCTTTAGTTAGGACTTAGGATTTTAAATCCTCGAATGTACATCCACATTTCAATCGTTCAATATTATAATGTTTTCATTTACGTCACTTTACATTTAATGCACAATCAATAGGCACTGTTTTTACTATCATTGATAGATTCGGCAGGATATGTGGAAGTTCATTTTTAATATACATAAAATTAAATTTGATAATTTTGATATTCCACCTTTTGTGACACGTTTTTCGCCTCTTTGCGAAGCATCATTAGACTATCGCAACATTTACAAATAAACGAAAAAAAATTAAAACCTTATGTTATAAATTACAAAATAAAAATCGTGGTTTGTCCTTTTCTTTTTCTTACTAAGTACCTCCATGCCTTAATGACTTTATTAAAGTGTCACAAGTTGCAGCACAACAAAGTTATCAAATTTAATATTACACTGTTTACGTCTAAAAAGAAAGGAAAAAAACCTCAACTTCGATTTTGTAATTTATAAGTTAAGAATTAAGATCAAGTTTATGTGATTCGTAAAAACCTAACGATATTTTGTCTGAAGATGCTTTTTAACGAAGCGAAACGCGTGACACAATTTGTTACACAACTTGTGGAATAATATAAGTCAGTGGTTTCCAACATTTATGTTACTACGCCTCCCTTTGAAGAAAAAATATCTTCGCGCCTCCCCATCTTTCATATCATATTATATATATAGTAACAAAGACACGTTTTGAAGGAAGAATAAATATTGTGGACTGTTCGCGCCTCTCTTTGCAATAGTCCACGCCTCCCCAGGGAAGTGCGCATCCCAGATTGGAAATCGCTGATATAAGTTATTATGTTTTATTTATAATTTAAGCCTTGTTGATAATAGGGCTGACATGTAACCGGATAATACAGTCAGAAACATATTGATCCCTACAATAAATAACGTATTCACTGAATTAAATGTGTTTATTATATTTGGTGCACTTAAGTAAAAATGAAGATAAGTCAGCTGTGCCTAGCACGGTAGTATACCACCAGTAAGATGTTTTTGTAAGAAAGAATTAACAAGAAACAAAAACAAAAATTGAATAGCACTAGCTTCCTAAACACCTAAAAAGAGCCCTCGGAACTGGTACTCTGCAGTCTTTACAACATTAGACCTATGCCTAGTAGAGCGAAAAGTTCAAAGGAATCTCTTTTGTATGAACGTCCTATTGTTTTCCTCAATCATATTTTTTTTGCATCACGGAGTACGTAAGGAAGTGAATAATGTGCTACTTTATTTTCTTATTTTTTCCCTCTTCTCTTAAGAGGCGACGTAGCCTACAAAGCCACGCCACGACACCGTTTGAGAAATGTGCTTTTGTTTTTCGTACGATATTTATTCTCCCGGGAAACCATACACACGTACCAGAAAACTTCTTTTCGCACAATGATGATCTTTTCCGAGATAACTGTGAATAGATTTTTTTATCCTCAGTAAAGTACCACTATTATACGTTAAAACTGTTTGATATTATCAAACAACGTATATCATATAAAGTAAGGCTATTTTACTTCTCACAAGTATGTATTCTCCAACACGCATTACAAGTAAAGTTTATCTAAAAAACTCATTTATTTTAGTAATTTATAGCAGAAAAAACTCTGATATAAGTATATTCATATTAATGCAAATTTGGTACAAAAAATTGATATTTATTGCTTTTACGGCATAAGTAGAATATACTGTATTTTGATATTTGTACCGGAAAACTTTAATTCTTTTTTATTAACTCGCTCTTCTGAAAAGTGACAGTTTCCACTGATATTCAAAAACGTCAGACCTTTTTTTAGGTCCTTCCTAAGAAAAAGTAGCGAATTTAGTGATAGTACATTTATTTAGAAGCGTGCGGCTTTTTTTAGCTCTACTTGCGGATTTTCAAGTTTTATAGTAAATTCCGGAATAAGTTCTACTAACATGATCCCGGAATTACAGGATCGCAAAATTGATCGGGATCCCGAGGTCGGAGGACCTAGTCGTTATGATTATTGCTTTTAAATACTTATTTTTAAGATACACATAAGAAACTGAATTAATTTGCGTTTAGTTTATTAGTAAAAGATTTTTTATGTGCTAATAAAAAAATAATCGTGGCGATGAAAAGTCAATGGAAAAAAACAAAAGAAATTTTTGAATTGATGCAAATTATTAAATAAATATATTCTGAAGACGAACTCCCACTATGTAGATTTTGATTTTGTAAACTAATATAATATGTTATATACTCCCTAAACACATATGGCGGTAGTCTTTCAATATAAATTCCGACTGAAGAAAATATAACAAAATCAATTGAAAACAGCTGAGGTTGATAAATGAAAGGTTAAATTCTGAATGAAATAAAGTTTTCCAATTTATTGAATGACAAACAGCGCGAGCAAATAACAGAAAAGTTAAATCAATATTCAGACAAGGTATTTAGTGCGACTTTTCGAATAAAGTGTCATAACTTTACGGGACATGGGAGCTGGGTGGTTAAAAAAAACTGATAGAAATATGAGGGTAATAAAAGCGGAAAGTGCATACATGGAAATGTTCGCGGAGGCTTTTTGCAGAGGTTGCTAAATAAAGAGAAAGCTCTCGGAGAGCGGAATGAGGTTTTAAGAAAACGCGCTTCAAGCAAAATTGTGATAAGAAAACCTATATATTATCTTCCTTGTAGTGATTAAATTAGTCTCATAAAGTGAACATTTAAAAATATTATATAGTATACATTTATATTAATTTCTTTAACTCAGTGCAAAAATAACTTGTAAATCAGAAATGCTTTTCGTTGCACAATAATTATCCAATATAATAGATTTCGACTGAAGGTGCTAGGTGGAATTTCAATATTAAATTTGAATTGTTCAAATTATTTACATTTACAAAAATTTTGCCAGTCCAAAGTTTATCCCTGCACTTGAACGACGAAAGGTGAAATCTGGGTCGTTAGTGACAAAAAAAACCCCAAATTGCTTATCGTTCTTCGAAGCACTAGTCATATTTAATAATTGTAATATTATAATTGTAATTTTAATTAAGACGTTAGAGTGAATAAATAATATGGTGCATTGTGTATCTCTTCGGAGCCAATATATATAGCTGAGAAAAATGTAAGTTTAATCATAGTTCTGACGATGGTGAAACCCGAAATAGCTATCAACTAATACATATAAAAACTTTAGAACTAAATACGTCGCTATTTTTTCCTATTGTAATTATTTCGTTCGGTGATTTTGTCATTTACAAAGATTAACTCTTCCAGGACAGATGTGGGTTTTATTATCATGTTGCAACATCGCATTCATTTATCCGTTACCAAATAGTGTCACAATCATTTATTTTATCATATATGAAAAAAAATCTCAGTCAAAAGGTGCTTGAAGAACTATTTCACGGTTTCATCATCCATGTGCTACGGATTTTGTTGAAACGTATTTACTGTAAAAACAAATGTAATATTTTTGAGAATGCAAGGTTGTTAATCACATATTTTTTGTAGAAATGCACTCAAATAAAAATGCGCTTTCGAAAAAGAGCGCAAACTCAACAATGCATATCCTATGGTCGACATTCGCGGCCAGGCATGTTTTGGTGGTATTTTATTTGAACACACAAGCGGGAAGAGCACATTTCCTATTTACACTAGGTATATTAGTTTTATAGCGTTTAGTCGGGTCCGTGGCAGGGGTGGGCTGGAGGGGGCTCGGAGGGGCTCGCTCGAGCCCCTTGTTAAATTAATAGAAAACAATATTCTCAGATCAAACTAGTACATAACTACAATTTCTGACATATATTGCATATATAGTATACACAGTAGTACATTTGTAGCCATTTACATTGATTAGTTTATGTTAAGCTGCATATTGTTGCATATTTTAAGTGTATTAAGTAACAATCGTTTGCTTATTTAAAAGTATTGCATATAATTGCACTGATAGGTTACTTTGATATTGAGCGAGCCCCTTGTTAATGTATTGGCAGCCCACCGCTGGTCCGTGGTGCAGCGGTCAACGTCGTTAGCTTCTGTGATGAATCTTACGGGTTGAAGTCTCAGTACTGTCAGTATTTTTAAAACGATTTCCGTTCGATGGTATGGGTGCTTGTGATAATTAAATATTCCCTACCATCCTTTCAATTCTCCCGAAAAAACGAGCGAATAATCAAATGAGAAACAAAACTTCTGCCTAGATAGTAGATACCTTCATTAGAACTTCATTATAACATTGATTAACAAAAATTGTAATAACACCAACAATCTTGAACACGTAATTGTATCGTCTATAACCATGTGTCATAAACACCTTACAGCAGAATATTGTGGTTCGTCAAATGTAGTGAACAGTCATTTTGTAACGGGAGAAATCAGAGTGAAGAAAGCTAGGTTTCTAATGTGAAATGAAAAAAAAAGAATATCAATAAATTTGTTACACATCAAGCTTACAAGCTGCAGATTTTTAAAATCTTTATTATTCTATTACATTCATTGATTAAAAAATAGTTTTTTTTTAAGAAAGCTACTTTTTCTCATGACCCTCTGAAATATTAGATTGTTGATTAAACTATACGTAAAAAGTTGTCGTCTGCTATGGCCCAGTTGGTAAGAGCTTGCTCTACCGATCACGCAGGTCTGGGTTCAATTCCCGGTAAGATCGCAGTGAATTTGAGAATTACTCAATTCAAATTTGTGATCGAAGACTGGGTGTGTGCGATGTTAATTCACATTATTTCCTCTCCTCCCATCTTTTTGATCCTGTAATTACTGGGTGTAGCAATAGCGATTAGTTCGCCACTAGTCCTGTTCTAGCCTTATCCTTCTTTCCCTACTGCTCACTTTGAATAAAAGTGATGTTGAGAGACTGAGTAATAAACAGTTCTCGTAGAAAACACTTCTCTTGAGATACATCCATTAGGCCATATAGCGGACATGGATAAAAAAAAGTTCATTTTAATCAACTTCACTATTATCAAGAAACTTGAAGAACCATATTGTAGAACAGGGTTTCCCAAACTATGTTCCGCGGAACACTGGTGTTCCGTGGGACCTAAATTGGTGTTTCAATTTTTTTAAAAATGGTAATATACGCTGCAACACATTTAAGCATCTTCTACTTTAAATTAAAAATCGAGTAATGGAAAATCTCCACTGATTTTTAAAACGTCAAATATCCAAGTACAGGCGGAGATTTTTGATCACTAAGAGCTTTGTTTACTCATATTTCTATGTAACATGTTTTAAAAATAATTAATCAATAAATAATAAGTGATAAAATAACATATATTTTCATTAATATGTTTAGTATTATAAATTAGCCGACCTAAAAAAACAAGCTGTGTTCCGGTAACATTTCCAGATTTGCGAAGTGTTCGATTGCACAATAAGTTTGGGAAACCCTGTTGTAGAAGATAATAAATCTACTATTAAAAATGTATTCAATATTATTTAGCATCGGTTGCATGAAGCTACGGTGTGGCTAAGATGGATACATATTTGAGGTGTTTCTCAGCATTCTAAGATTGAGCGAAGAAAATAAATTGCATTTCAGATTTATCGCTTGAATTTCGTTGATATAAAGGACTGCAATTAATTGCAGTTTTAATCAACCAGACCGGTAAGAAAACGCATTACCATCAAGCAGTGATTTTATCAGTCGCTCGACTCATCACGAAACCCGTTTGAAGATTGAATAAAGTGAGATTGCTTTAATATTATGCTTCCAAGCACTTTGTGGTGTACAGTTTTTAATGCATCCTGTGATTAAATTAAGACAGTGGTGGAGTAAACGATATTCCACATATTCTGCAATAGCCTCCCCCCATTAAAATTTTGAAATCTAAAATTTAATTTGAGCCTATTAGAGTTGAAGTGAGCCAAGTGATATTTTATAAAAAAATAAGTTTTATAAAAAAATATTCTATGTCTTAAAAAATCGTAAAATTGAAGTAACCTCAGTAAATACACATTGCAAAATTGTTATCTCCGAAAAATAAAAATACGCAATCCACCAAAAAGCCAAGTAAAAATGTGTGTACATACTTGAAAGTCCAAGATTAATTTTTTACCATTTTACTAGTTGGCTCACTTCACCTCTAGAGGGGGCCTATATAATATATGTATATAACCTAATAATATCCACATTTATTTCCAATACGGTTCATTCAGGTTGCAAAGTATTTGTTTTTTTTAATATTTGACATTACAGCTTACGCCAATGCGTCAAATATTTTCAAGTTGAAAGATCATACGAGATATACTCGACGAGAATTTTTGAAAGTCACATGAGATTAACTCAAGGAGAATTGACTTCACAAACACCAATGTCTTAGATCTCAAATTAAAATTGAAAAAAATCAATTGGACCTTACCGGGAATCGAACCCGTACCCACCTGATCGGTAGAGCAAGCTCTTACCGACTAGACCAAAGCGGGCGACATGGAAAATGGATATATTTAATGGACAATGACGCACGTTTGATTTACGTAAAAAACAACGATTGTTTAATTGCCAAGTGGAATTTGGTATACATTGTAGAATTTTTCATTTTTCGTTACTCCACTTAGAATGAAGAGAATTTTTGGATATTATCTCAACAGAAGTTGTTATAAGTGAACCCCGCTTGTTAATCCGCCACTCAACCACTTTTTTACGGAGAGAGAAAGTAAAGAGGGTTTGCTTGGACTAAACTACTGGTTAGTTAATCGTCTTCGCTAAGCATCGTTCTTAGGATAGGTTGAGTGGATATTGAACCCAACACTATGACATATATGCCTTCAAACACGAACTCATAAATCGGTGGAAACATCAATTCATGAAACTAATCATAGTTCAAACTAAAATAATTCGAACTCAACACACTTAAGTGCAATTCGTTGAGTTGAGTACACTGAATATACTCATAACATTGTAACGCCACAGTAAACGTCTATAAGAACCAAACGTTAGACCGTGGCGGGTGGTGGTGGGAAATTGCAATTTACATGCATGTACATGGGATGTAAAAAAATGACAGTTTTTCTTAATGCCTGTTCAAATATTCTTTGTGAAGTGTCATTCTAGAAAATCGCTTGTTTTTTTTCTGCGATTTGTAAAGATCATAGATTTGATCGTACTTGAGGTGTTTTTTCTGCAAAATTAATCGAAAGATTGTCGCAGGGTATACTAGTACAGTAAAACCCCCATTTGCATTACCGGGACCGTGTAATTTGGAGTAGTGTAATTGGAGGAGTGAATCTCATACACAATTAAGGGGTTTTGTTTTTTCCGCGAAAAATTCAAAACCAAGAATTCCCTTTCCGAAATATTTAGTTACTAAGTGATAAAATGCAAAGCGCGCGCAAAATTTAGCACACAGACAGTCGCCCGGATATGCGTGTATAGCCTGGCACGTGATGAATACACAGACGCTAGCCAACATTTGATTGTATGCACCGCACAGACGGCAGTCTCGTAGCAACAACAATGGAATGAGACCGTTCAATTGGAGGATATGCGACGAATATTTCAAGCCGGCACTTAATTCGGAGTAGTGTAATTGAGGGTTCCACTGTATACTGCACTACGTCGATATCTCAATTTGGTCAAAATTTGTACATAGTGTAGTTTACCTCCCATGCACAGATTGTTTAAATCGATTGTTTGATGATTCTTCGCAATCTTTTTTGTGCAAGGTATTAAGAAGTTGTCGGTCCGCTACTGGCTGAAAGGCATTATTCCATTGCACGGAGAAGAAAAACTCGTTTTTGTCGAGTAGCAAAATAACAAAGACGTACCTAAGTTGATAAAAATGTATATACAGCAGAGGATGCGACACCGGACAAACCGGAAGAGGGCGTCGCGAAGAGAGGGGGCACTGATCTCGGGTGATTATCGCTTAACTTAAAACAATGTCTAGTGCTTTGACAATAATTACCTCCCTTGAGGATTGCTATAGGTAAATATAAGATTAGTGCCGTCTTAACGACTTATTGATAAGGGCTGGAAAAAAACATGGCTTTGAGAAGTTTGGAAATAAAACGGAATATTCGAAATCTGAGTATCATTACGTTCTAACAATAATGTCTCTAAACAACTTCTTTTAAACTTTGTTGACAACAGTAAAAGTTCACGGAATTATTAAGATGTAAAGTTAAAAAAACAGCGAACGCTTTATTAACAAGTAGTCTACTTCAGTTTTGGAGTATTTTATGCTTCTTAATCGGGTACGGGACGTTTTTTTTAGGAAAACGAGAAGTAAAAATGTATCACTTGGATAATTTATCATATGGATAATTTCTCGCGGAAATAACCTATCTCAAGAATTTAATGCGACTACAACTAAGGCATCCAATCCCGGGATCCCAGGATTGTACATTTAACATTAAATCGTGTATAAATGAGATTAGGAATTGAGAAATTTTTGCTCGGCGATTTTGATATCCTGGGATTTTTCAAACAATTTGTCATCGATTTAAAAAACGCAGGAATTCACGAATTTCCCAATTTAACGCCGTGAAACCTTTTTTTCTAGCTCTTCCAGAATTTACACTTTTAAAAACCTATGAGTTTACGAAATCATCTAAATAAAAAAATCATCTAAATAAAATAAAAAAATTACGAACCTTCTTTTTTTAGCCCTCGCTCAACTTTCTCAAAATCGAAATCTCGGGATTAGTACTGTCACAATCCCGGAATTTCGGGATCGCATAATTGGACAGTATACCGGGATTGGATGCCCTAACTACAACTGAAAGCGTAGACGATTATTTACATATATTCTCTATATTCATTACCAAATAATTTAAACATTCAACTTTTGTCGGGAAATGAATAATATTTTATACGTGGTCAATTTTAACGAAAGACATTAAATATCAATTGTTTAATATAAAGTTATTTACCAACTAATTAAAATTTGTTTTTAATTCGTATATACAAAAAAAAAAAAAGGTTGCGACTCTCATCTGTCGACTGGACGCAGGGAGGGTAAAATACACAATTTAATAGTTATTATAATAAATTAATTACTTACAGTAAGTGTAAATACGAAGGAAATAATTTTGGCTGTAGTTTGTCCTCTTTAAAGTCTTATATACTAGTGTTGAATTTCTGTTTGTGATTTTATCATTTCCAAGAACTTGAAGTTCTGCAGTTCATTATTGACCATTTATAATTTACTACAAGTTGTGGTTTTTTTTAAATTTATTAATTCGGAACTACACAATCTATGGAATAAAAATGTTATCATCTTTGATTAATTTAAAAAATAAACTTACACAAAGTTACCACGGAATCCATCGAGAATATGAATTGTTTGTCTAATCCTGATATACATTTCGCCCCCTATGCGAGTCCCATTGTATTATATTTCACAAAATGACCACTCTGTGCTAAATAAATCCCTCTCACCGCGATGTGCCACAATGGAAAAACTGCTGCGGCAGTAAAAATGTCAACGCAAAGAAAAGATAAATAATTTGTTAAGCAAACATGCCTCTCCGCGTAAAGATCGCAAGCACCTAAATATGTTTGGGGATAAAATAAAAGACAATGAGATTTAAAGCGGCAGCAATTTTTTTTCCTACATTACGGACGTAATTTATATTTAATCCGCACTTAAGTTTAACTCCCTATGAAAATTTGCAGAGCGTGGCGGAAGATTTACGATGTTCTTATGATACTATGCAGCTAGAAGGTTGCCTGCGATAGCGTTTTTGATTACGAAAATATTACACATATAATGAATTTATACGGGATGAGTTTCAAAAAAGATTTTTCATACTGACTATGAACATAGAGTAAGAATCTTATTAATATTTGATTTAAAAAAAAAACTGCAGTGTGTTAGGAGAGTGTACTTACCTTGTATAACCATTATTGAGACGCCTTTACATTTTCAAAAAGTTCTGTTTGTGGAATGATTGGTTAATGTTTCTTCAAAAATGATCACTGGAGATCGTTATAGATCCATGCATTTTCGTTTTCCAATTGAATGGCATTAATAGCTGTGGTTTCAACAAGACGGCTCAAGATGCCACACAGCGCGCGCCACAATCAATTTATTGAAGGATACATTCGATGAACGCATAATTTAGAGTAACGGACTTGTGAATTGGCCTCCAAAATCGTGTGCTTTAACACCTTTGGATTATTTTCAGTGGATATATGTGGTATTATATGTCAATACACCAGAGACGATACTGTTTTAAAGCTTAGTCAAAAATTAGATTTAAGACCATATTCGTGAAATCATATTTACACTAATGCCATGAAATTATTTTCGTAATAAAGCAATATCGAGTCCAATTTGACGATTTTTGCATGTTTTTTTTTTTAAATTTCAATGTTCTAGATCTGTCAAAAAGACATACTTTATCCAAAATGTTTCGAGGCTCCAGCTATATAAATTAAGGCTGCCATTATTTATAATATTTGATGAATTTGGCAGTTACTTCGTAATAAAACAAAAAAGTGAATTTAAAAACGTTTGAAAAAAGAAGGAGAATTAATTCTTAAGTTATACCAAACTGCGACATCTGAAATTCTTACTCGCCAAAGCTTTCATTCGATATTCAGGAATGCTATTCGCGCAAGGGCTGTTGCAGCAGGTAAAACGTTATTACCTAATTTATCGTCACTTTCAGCATCAGGCCAACACTGGAGAACCATTCAAACAGTGTTTTCTTTTACGGTAAAGGAATATGGCCAGCTTTTACGGTATAGGTGTACTTGAAAGTTTTACAGACTTGAACAACATAAAACGACTAAGCGACGATACTCAGTTTATGTTGTCACAATACAGTCGCGGGGCCGTGAACAGGAATGTTTATGCAGCATTGATTGATCGAATGGTAAACAAAGTTGTTCTTTGTTTCGTAAATAACCAATGTGACTAAACCAACTGTGCGACTACAACGTACAGCAGAATTCATACGAATTTGGATAAAGAAATGTAGAAGGTGTGAAACATCTTATTGTAGACTTGACGGGTCTCAAACAAGTGATATAAATTTGAGTGATAGGTATATTCTGGTAAATGAACTAGTACTAGACATTGTTTTTTTCACAAGTTACCGTTCCGACAGTCTTTTGATTTTGAAAATTTTTAACTAATTAATAAATTTCAAACACGCATATTTTTTTATTGTAATTATGAAATAATAGCCCATAAAATTTTATTTCTACAAAAAAAATGGAATTGTGTTACTTTCTACTAGCACACACATTTTAAATCTATTCACAGAGTTAAAATTCTAACAGAAACTGTTCCTGGAATTGTCGCTACAATTTTTTCAATTTAAAGTTTTAATGATGAGATCAAAATTTTCACTTACCTATAACTTTTTCTGTGTTATAATATTCCTGATGATTATCTGTAGTATTCCAAGAAAAAAGAATGGTTTGTGTTCGAATCCTGTAAAAAAGAAAAATAATTATAAGATAACAAGTAGAAATATTTTTTACTAACTAATAATTTCAAGTTAAATGAAAATATGTTGTACAATACATGATAGGAGATCAGAAATATGACAATAAATAAATTACAAAAAATATTAAATCGACATTCGGAATTTCATTGAAACCAATATGAATTCATGAAGCTGCTGAGCGCAGCAAGCGAAAATGACTAACGATTCTAGCATGAGTTTTGTGAAAGGATTGCAATAAAAGACAGATGAGATTTATCGAAAACGGTATTACAAAAAAAATAAATACGGCCACTTAGGATCACAATACCGGATGAGTAAATCAAGTAAGTCATTAAAAAACATATCATAATCGTAAGCGGCTGATTTTCATAAATAATTCGATTTCTGTTAATAAAAATACATCATTGAAAAGATTATCAATTTTGGTACCTGTCAACTCTTAGCATATTTCAATTCTTGGCGAACAATTTTATTAAAATATGTATACATTTGATCTTAGTCAACTTTCAATACCGGTATTTTGGTATTCAACCATGAATTATATCATATCCCAGAATGCAATCGCTACTAAAGTTGCAGTGATTTATGTATGAGAATGTCACGCAGGAATTTCAGCTAAAGTCTATCGGGAGATTTATTCAATTAAAACTAAAGACAGTTATGATGTTAATAATAATAAGTCTTATAATCGGATAATTCATTATTCTCAGTTAGGTAAATATTGAAATATAGTAATATATGAATATCATTGAATAGAAAAACAGCACTCTTTTATATGAATCCGGTTGCACGGAAAATCCGTTTGACGTTTAATCTCACTGCATAAATTATGAAGCCGAATCGGGCTTTCGATATCGCATGAAATACTTCCCGTTTCTCAAAAGAACACGAGTCAAAAGAGAAAAAAAACATAATTCTAAATAAGAAAATTGACTTAAGAAAACTTTGAACAGTGATTCAAAGGTTAATATTCCTCCGTTTACGTTTGAAATAAGTATGAGGACCTTTTCTTTTTTCGGGCTCATTGGCTACATGAATAATGCAGGTTATACTAGATCAAAAACAATCCGTAATAACGAGAGCATTTGCGTTTAAAAACAAGGAAATTCCATATAAACTCTCTGCTGACTACGGTATTCTTGATACGTTTGATGGCCTGGTCTGTATAATATTTTGATACGCTATGTCAGTGGGGATTTCTTATACGAATAAAATATCATGAACGATACGATAGTCGCATGGCTCTTAAGAGCAGTGAGTATATCAAACGAAAATATATTCCGAAGCGCGTATATCATAGTAATGCTTTGACGAATTTTGAGTGTTTAGTCAGGTTCTTTTTTCTAGTAAATTTTGATGAAATAATAAACAATTGTCAACAACAGAATAAGATAATTTACTATCTGCAATGTTTCGATGCATGAATACATAATATTATTATACTATTTTTAATGGATGAGAATTATGTTTAAACCACAGATTGACGCATTAATTTAAAAAATTAAAAAGCAATTATTAAAAGTCAAAGATTACAGAATTACTCATTTCTAGTTAATATTTAATAAAAAAGGATGATACATATTTTTTTTAAGTCCCCAAAGAGTAAGAGAGCTGTGCTTTTATAATTTTTAAACCTCGAATCAATTTAAACTTAAATGTGTTTAAACGATTTTCGCTGTAGTTAAAGAAAGTTTATTGACATTTAAAAGCTTTCAAGAGCTTGTTATGAGACCCCATCCCCACGTTGTAATCGAATAAGCTTTTAAGTTTGCTGTTACCTACTATTTTCAAAGACTTAGTGACATACATTAGGTGATGTCGAGCAAAGAGGTTGGCGAGGGGAGGCTAGGGTTCGACCGCCCGAGAGTTGTAGAGCGATTTTTAAGCGCCCCATTACACTGGTATATTGCAATTTCTCCGTCTCCGTCTGCTTTAATGTGAAAATATATATATATATATATATGACGACCCCTTTCCGAACTGTTCGACGTCTCTTTCTGAACTAGTAATAAGGGTAGCGAAATCAGGGGCAGAAAAACCAGGAGCGGGGACACCATGGGCGGAGCGCCATAGGACTCTCAAAAAGGACTCGTTATTATTCTCCTTAAGACGAGACGTCTTTCTGTGTGCCAAAGGATTGTTCTTTTGTTATTTCCAACGTGGAATGGAAGAGGTAGGAGGGGGCTATCGTCTTTAGAAGATCCCTACACCTGAAAAGAGAACAGCAGGACTAAAGAAAATCGATTTTGTTATTCTGTATTCAAGTTGGAATATATTTACAATTCTATTGAAGCATATAAGGTACTTTCCATCAAAGATAGCTTAAGTATGTAATCAGAACCAAGAATGAAACTCTTTTGAAATGAAAATTAGAAAAGATAAAAGGAATGTTTAATATCAGGAGTTGTTTTAAATAAATGTTCCCAGTTAGCCAACATTTCATTTGGGTAAGTAAATTTACTTTCCGAAAAATTTTCAGCATCAAAAGGGTTTTACGAAAACCCCAGAAGGCAAATATAACAATAAATAATATAGAATACGAGATTTTCTCCAAAGTATCTTTATAATAAAACTGAATACCTACAGACATTGATAGTTATTTAAAATATTCTTTACTATATTTTTAATATTACCAAGCTAAATGATTATCGAAATTTATATGTTTTTGAATTTCTTTACACCAGAAGAAGTTCAATTAAAAGTAGGATGACGATGATTTATAATTAAATGATATTAATGTCCCACGTGTTGATGAGCATGGTAGAAAGTGTTATAAATAAAACTGTAATCTAAAGTGGGCAACATTTTTAAAAATAATTATTAACATAAATCAAATATTATATCGTTATTTTACATTGCACACGATGTGGCAAAACTGTTTATATTATGAAACATTATCTAACGACTTAAAAATGCCACGTAATCATTTATTAATAAATAATAAGGAAAGAATAGGATAAAATTAATATGAAAATTTAATGGGTAGTTTTACTTTGTTTGCGATGGTGGTTTAAGAAGCCTTTTGAATACTTTCCACAGTGTAGCATTCTTTTGAGAACACGCCACTGAGAATGGCCCGCGGGTGAAAGAGGAGGCTTTGTGCATTCTGTTGGATTTTTCATTCCCATTAGGATCGAAAAAAAGATGAAAAGACTCTTGCATATAGAACGATTGTCTTTTGGGTCCCAGAGCACCCTGACTACACTCGATACAAATTCAATAATGAAATGAGTAAAAAAATTCAATCGATACTCTCCGCTTTGCACTTTGATGCGACAGGGGCACCATCAAACGATGCAAATTTAAGTACTTGGGTTTCCACTGACTGTCAAAAGGACGACAGTCAGTGAGACCATACAAAAAAATATTATTTATATTAGTCTATTGGTATCGTTAACATGTAACACTAAGTTTTATTCAATGATTGTTTGACAGTCAATCAATTATCTATTTTCATACAATTGGGCATACTATACATAACATTAGTAAAAACACAATATTCCTTTGTACTTCATTCCACTTTATTTAATATGTCAGGACCGGTTTCGCTCATTACGAGCATCGTCAACTGATAAGAAATACAATTTAACAATGCTATTTATACAAAAATGAACAGTTATAAACAACAATTGGCATTGAAAAGAAATTACCAATTACATTCATTCTATCATCATTAAACCTATTCACTCTATTAATGTCATTATTTTCATTGTATCACTTTGTCAAAAAAAATCCCAAATTTTAATTATGTTTGTAATTACTTTCAATCCCCATTCTAAATTTATTAATCTGAGATGACTTTTTAATTATATGTTAGATGTGTTAAACATTTTAATTTTGTGCTATTTTAGAATGAGCGAAACCGGTCCTGACATATTAAATAAAGTGGAATGAAGTACAAAGGAATATTGTGTTTTTACTAATATAATGCCTTTCCACCAAGTATTGACAGTGAACACCCTAAAAATGAACTATACATAACAGCTGGGTTCTATAGCGGTCAGCGTTGTTGGCTTCCGTACCGGTACTCACGGGTTCAAGTCCCAGTATAAACAGCATTTTTTCGGTTGATTTATCAATTGTCCGAAGACATGGGTGTTTGTGATGTATAAAATGTCCTCCACTCCCACCCTTCCGATCCTTTAATAATTGGGCGTAGCGAGAGCGATTAGTTAACCACTAGTCCTGCCCTAGCCTTATCCTTCTTTCGCTACTACTATATTTGAAAGAAGAGAGGTTGAGCGACTGAGTAACAAGCAGTTCTCGTAGAAAAACTTCTGTTGAGACACCTTCATTAGGAGGCCACATGCTTCACATTGGGAGCGGAAATGGATAAATAATACATAAAAATGAATCATGAGGACTGGTTGTTAGCATTTTCTTTAACACAAATTACGATTAAATGGTTTCGAATATATATATACATATATCGACGAATGAAGACACGAATGTTAATTATTAAGTGATACCTTCCGATATCATATCGTCGTTGTAATAGCAGAATTTGGTAAGTAAAAAAATGACATAAATGACAGTTGAAGATACTTGAAAATTGTGCTGATCGTATTAAATAAATATAATATTAGTATAGCTGTGTTTTATTTTAAAGATATAATGTCGTTCCACCAAGTATTGAAAGTCCACTCCTTCAAAGTAATTTATAAATATCTTTATCAATGGCGATTATTTAAACATTTATTTGTACATACAATTGTAGGCACAATTTAAATTACCGTGTGTAACAAATCGCGATAAGTTTAGCAGAAGATGCTTATCAAAGTGACCGATAAATCCATAGTGTAATTATATATCTACATGTACTTAATTTTGATAATGATGGGGTTCTATCAGGTTTATAATTCAATCAATTCAGCGATTATTTCTAACACACATTACGCTTACAAAAAGCATTGTGAGACTATTTAATAAAACGTGCTGCTTTTAATACTTTCGGATTATGTTTGTTTATTTTGGATCGTTCACCTCTACGCAAGTTGAATGTCAACTTATTTCAATGTCATACCATTTATCAAAAATGCAGCTATTTATATCGCTGACGACATTCGTATTCCACCAAATGGTGTTTGTGGATTTTTGAGCCTATGATAACGCTGGATGTCAAGCCGATTATCAATAATCTAATATTCCTTATTGCGAAGTGAATTATTTGTAGATTCATTGAATTGGCATTTACTTGACAACTCTATTGTAATAAGGTGAAACAGTAACAAAGTATTTTAGTTCTGACAGGCAAAAATGAATATTTTTTGAATTAAAATACTACTTATTTTTTCAACTTATTATAATTATTTGTATATTTAGCTATAGTAAATATATTTTTGTGTTTTTTATAAGGTGGTCGAGTGTTCAGTGTCGTTCGCTTACGGCTACAGTGCTCACGGGTTCGAATTCCAGTACGTATATATTTTTTTAATAAATTTACAGATCAATGAATTTGTTTTAAGGTTTGAATGTCTGTTGTGTTTGTTTTCCTCGCATCAGGAGTATCTAGATCGGGGGTGGGGAACCTTTTCTTCTTTCAAAGGCAGCATTCATTTTTCTGACATAACCCCGCAGTAAACTAAGGAATCTTTGGCCGGAAACAATTTCATGCCAATTTCTAAAGCCCAGAAATTTGCGGATTTCCCCAAATTACCAGCGTGGGACCTTTTTTTAGGTCTTCCAGGAATTTTCAAATCCAAAATCTCAGGAATTTACGAATTTACAAACATTTACAGAATGCCGAAGGTTCCCCACGCCTGATCTAGGTTATAGATAGATTAGCTACCCGCTAGTTCTGTCCTAGTTCTATACGCGTATCTTCTACTCTCTTCGGATAACAAGCAGTTCTCGTAGAAAACTAATAATGAGATAAGTTGCATTATGGGTCCATATAATCATTAAAGTGGTCTGTGTAGGCATACTATTTGGTACATATATAATACACACATTGTTTCCATTCAAATATAATTGTCTGGAACCTGGAGAAAAATACTGAATCCACGATTCTCATAAATATTATAAATCTTGAAATAATTTCCTTGTTTGATATTTTAAAATAGTGCGGCAAATTACAAAGCATGTCACAAAATGCTTTCGACAATCCCGTGCACCGGAGAGCCAACAAGAGAGCTTTCTAATATGAGAAATAAACTTTATATAAGTTGGCATTTGAGTTAGCAGCTTAAAATATAACGGAAAGTCATGTTCGGAGGCTCGTAGCTTTCCGCAACGATCCAAACTGTTCCGATGTCGATTTTTTACGAGGCAGCACGTGCACACGTGCGGCCGTTCCGTTACAGCCAGCCAGGGAGTGAGCAGCTCGATAATGGAGAATTTCCTCAATTCGTTGTACGGGCTGATAAGGGGATTTTTTCGTCGATTTTTTGCGACGGATAAACCGACGCAGAGTATTGGCAGGATTCTGCCAGTCATGCCACTAATGTAGGGGGTTTAAGAATAATGAAGATGTCCTGATTTATTCAAGTACTTAACCCAGTTAAGTTTAAGTGTTTAGCATAATTTGAGGTCAACTTTGTTTAGATTTAACAAGCTGATCACTGTAGTAATGAATTGTATATTTAGTAAAGATTATTCATTTAAAATACTACCAATTTGTCAAAAAAATGATTATATGTACACTACAAAAGATACATGGATAGTGGTAAAAAAAGCCAACACGCACACTTGACTTTATAATACTAGCTTTTCAGATAGATGCAGTATTCGCTTTGGATAACCACATTTTGAGATAAACAGTAAGTTTACCAGGCATGAAAATGTGTCTTAGATCAGTGCTTCCCAACCTTTTTCATGCCTAAATCTGAAAACAATAATCTGCGAAAAAAAAATCATATTTTATCACAAAGAATGTTGAAAGAATGAAAATTTTCGACCCCAGGTTGGGAAGCACTGTCTTAAATAATAAGTTTGAATACCATGATCACAATAATATAGCAAGACCGAAGAGGTTCGAGAGAGTTAAAAATATTCGTTTGGTTGCATTTCACTGGAATAAATTGTAAAAATGTCATTTTATACATAATCAAAAGTGTAATAACGTTTTTTTGACTCATTTTCAAATTTAATTGCAATACACTTTGTAACAGTAAATAATAACTTTTTTTTCTTTTCTGCGTCACACCGAAGATGATATCTATTCTCCTTTAGTAAATAAGAACTATGATTTATGTTTATTTCAAAGATCAGCAATTGTCGTACACAGGAAATATGTACATATATTTGTGGACAGGCGTAAGTCGTTCTTTGCTTTAATTAAATTGAACGGATAGAATGTATAATAATATTTAAGTGACAACGTTTATTTGCACAACCAAAACGAGGAAGAAGTTTAATTTCCAAAATCATAACAAATTACTAGATATTTAAATAGAAATGCAGCAAATAAGGTCTGCTAACAAGCGCCGAGCTAACAATCACATACATAGTCTGGGCCGGATCACGAATCTTATTATTTAACTATGTCCGCCCGGTGGTAGTTTTGCACAGAATGCCGGTCGGCCGAGCGCAAACGTGACGGAAAAAATGGCCGGCTAAAAAAACGCAAGCCTCCCCAAGCACGTCCCCGGCTCCCGGTCGGGTAATTCTTTCGGCGCACGTCTAAACCCAAAAATAATGTCGAAAGTTTCCCAAGCGCCGTATCTAATGCCAAAATAACATGTTCGTTTTGCGATAACTGGCTGAGAATTTCGCGCCGAGTGGAAACCGGACGATTATTCTGATCTCAGAAATACAGATATTCGGAAATCCTGGAATGTGTGTAATTGAAGACTTGTGCCATAAAAAAATCTGTTTTATACGGTATCTATCATTTTTGAGAAAATCGACCCTGGCGTGAAGATTTTGTTACTGCACCAACCAAAAAATAACCATGAATACAATCGGACTTTTAATATTAATCGAAACAATTAAGATATAAAAGAATACAGAATTAAAAAAAAGGCAATTTGTTCTTATGATATGAAAATTATTTCCATGTGAAGCGAATATTGCTACAATAAGACAGCAAAACAATTGAACCCTGGAGAGGTGAAGTGAGCCAACTAGTAAAATTGTAAACAAATCTTTGACTTTTAAATACAATCACGTCTTTACTGTCACAGTTTTGGTTGATTGCGTATTTTTATTTTACGGAGATAACACTACTGCTACGTGTATATACTGAAGTTACTTCACTTTACCAATAATACAACGCATTTAACATATTTCTTCTAAAACACCACTTGGATTACTTCACCTTTAATGGGCTCAATTATTATGGCGGAATCATATAGCTACACATCGTTTTATGATTGTGATGGTTTGTTTACGACGGAGGAAATATCTCACTTACACTCACTCGCAAAATTCATCAGTCGACAATTCATTTTAGGTAAATTGCAATTGATAGGTAATTCGATAAATTCACATATTTGCAATTTTCGATATGTGGACATTATTTTTTTGCGATAAATAGAGAAGATCTTCTCTCGTTTTATAAGGTAGGTGTAAACGGATAAAATACAGAAAAATATTCTGAGACGACAAACGTATGTCTCATCATAGCAAGTTGTAACGGTGGGCAGAGGCGCGACATATTTTCTTGCACAATTTTTTGTCGGGAAAAACAAAACGAATGGGGTCGCACTATGAAGTATGAGCTCGAACGGATAATTCATGCATGCTGTTTTTGAGAATGTTGAATTCATTTCCTTGTTTTTTTGCGAGAGAAAAAATCATTTGCAAGAATATTGTCCAAGTCACCATTATTTGCGAAATGACAAAACGGAGTCGTGGAAAAAAACAAGATAATTTGGAAGATTACATATTTTTTAAAAAGAAGGAAAATGATGAATTTAAAACAAAAACGTTCTCACAACGAAATATTAACACATTATATGCGGAAACGTAAAAATACGTTTATCGGTTTCGTTGGTATATTGACTCGTAATTTAATGGTTTATTCAAAATAACTGCCACGGCAAGTGACCCTTTTTGACAATAAGCAATAAACCTCATAATTTATTATGCCCTGAATGTTCGATTACACAGTATTTTTTTGAAAGGCGACACATGTTTCTCGAATATTTAGGCCATCAGATTTCACACTTCCAGTGATAGTAAATTTGTAGCAATGAGGATTTTATACCATAATTATTTATATAATTGTATGGTATGGATTAATGTTATTTTTTATACAGAATATTTTGCATATTTTATATTGATAACAAGTGGAGTGCTATCTACTAAATTAATAACAAATTATTATATTCAGCTTAGAAAAGTAGTGAAATTACGATGTATTCAAAATGTTTTCATTTTATTTTTAATGATTAAATGTCACATATGATTTCTTTAAAAATTTCTGCCGAAAATATTGTTTGGTTTAGAAGTTGTGTTGATTTTAAGAATAGAATATATTTTTGCGCCAATCACTAAAAAACGCCCGCTCACAAAGTGTTAAATACATTTGTTGTTTACAAACATTAAAAGATACGCTGTTTGAATTTAAATGAATATTGCTCTCTATTAATACGCGCACAAAACTCTTGTCAAACTTATCAGTCATAACTTATTCGTAATTAATAAAAATAAGCACTAGTTGTAATTTATCGTGTAATTTTTAAGCACATATTCCCGTTTCACATGTGATTACCGTAGAACGGAGCGGATTCACAAATGATTATTATAATTAAATTTAAGTGGTATTCCTACCAGAAACAAAGCTAAGAAGGTCACGCAACTTAATTTATTATTTGCTTATAAATTACTGATATGACAACGCATGGAAGTTAAATTAAATTAAAATAATGATGTCTCTGGACTCTAGAGACATCATTATCATCTAGAGCAGTGGTTTCCGACCTTTTTGTCATTGCGCCTCCCTTTGAAGAAAAAAATATCTTCGCGCCTCCCCATACTTTATTTCATATAGTAATAAAGACACGTTTTAAAGGGTAAATAAATATGTTGGACTGTTCGCGCCTCCCTTTGCAATAGTCCATGCCTCCCCAGGGAGGCGCGCCTCCCAGTTTGGAAATCGCTGATCTAGAGTCTAGAGCAGTGGAGGGGAATTAGGCCTTTGGCTACTCTGGTGTGGCTTTTTAACTTGATCAAAATATTCACTTTGATCAAAAAATTATACGCAAGCGTTTGGAAAAAGAGCTTAATCAAACCATTGTTCGACAGACGAAAAAATGCGGGGATGGTTTCAAACCTCTATTTACTGCAGACTTATGTTGAATCAGATAAATGAATGTGGCCTTAAGAAATGAAAAGGTTACCCACCCCTGCTCTAGATCACTTGCTGCGTCACAGCATCGCAAGGTTAACAAATAAACTGACATTTTGTCGATGATGCTTCTTAAAGCATCGAAATACGTGTCACAATTTGCAACACAACAAGTGTAATAACGAAATTATCAAAACTTATTTAATCTTAAAAATGAACATTTACAAAGTTATCGCCGAAGCAATCGAAAATATTGCAGACTTGTATTAAATAATAAAACACGTTTATTTAATTATTTTCCATATTAAAAAAAAGATCAGGACCATCTTATGCATTATGAATTATCACTGAAAAGGTTAACAATGCGTGTATGTACTGAGTGAAACGCTTTTCAATGTTTTTTGAAATTTTGAATTAGTTTTAAAATTTTGCTTTGCTTTTAGCAATAATCCGCCATGTTGCATTTAGATTTTTATAATAATTCACTGCACGCGTAAAGAAAAAAAAACATTATGATATAAGACGTTCCAGAATTGCGTTACTTTACTCTACGTAAGTATGTCTATTTTTTCCAGATAAACATTGTAATTTGTACCGTATTTTAACATATTTCGAGACTTTAAAAGCACATCGACGATATCTTCCCACCAAGAATTGACAATTAAAAAAATAAAAACAAAAATTGTCAACAATGTAATTAATAGCTTTTCAATACAAAAAGTATATACTAACGAAAAAATAAATCGGATGATACTTCTGGAAAAAGCAAGTAAAATGTTAAATCACTTTTAGGGTATTCACTGTCAATAATTGGAAAGGCATTATTTTTTTTTATTTTATGTAATTATAGAGTCACTTATAATGTAGTTTCTAAATTATTTTTAGTGTCAATTGTTGTACCTTTTATTGCAATTTAATTTTGTATAAATAGTAGTTTATATATTTTTCATATCAGTTGACAATGCTCGCAATGAGCGAAACCGGTTCTGACCTTTTTAATAAAGTGGAATAAAGTACAAAGGAATATTGTGTTTTTTTTTTAATACACACTATGTTGAACGGGGAAAATGTTTTTTAAATAGCTTATTTACATTAATTTTCAAATATAATAGATATCGTAAAGTAAATTTTAGTTTTTGTACAATGCAAAAAAAAACAAATAATGATGATCTCGAATCTTACGCCATCACAAAATTTCCGTGCCCAGTAATAATCGTGGCATTGACCGTTTGAATAAACGGAATATTCATTTAGTAGCATGTCATGGGATAGAATTAAATCAAGAAACCGTTGAATATCGTAAAAAAAAGGCTCGACGAAACAATGTAGAATTTCTTATCTTAATTACGTTCCGTTAATTTCAGTTGATAAAATTAGTCGGCTGATAGTGTGAGAAAGTGTACGGTTGATTTAAATGGACGCGCCCCGGATTAAATCGGGCAGGTTTAATTTGCGCGACTGTACGGAGACAACTTGATTACTCGTGCACGACATTTGAAGCAATAAAACACCGAGATCGGAGGTTCTGGATACAAAACACAGCCTGCCGTACGACGCGGGAGAGATACAGAAACCCCCGCCAACGGAAACATTGACAAGATTAGCTGAGAAAATGCTGTTATGAAAACAACATTTTGCGGTTACATCGTCGGGTATTCACAGATTAGTCAGATGTTATTCTAAAAAAAAGAGTGATTCTTAATTAACATTACAATTTACAGTGCATACTTATTTCAATACTTGGCAAAGTCTACAATTTAAATCTTTATACCATTAATTTCTTACAGTATTTATTAGGTATAGCAGGGTTTCCCAAAGATTTTCTGGAATGGAACACTTAGTAAGTCCGGAAAATATAAGTAATTTTTTAAGTTTTTTTTAAACTGTGTTGCAGCGTATAAAACCATACCATTTTTTTGGACACCTACTCTAAACTATGTTCCGCGGAACATAGTTTGGAAAATCTTGAGGTATAGGATAGTCGTACTACTACTCTTTATGAAAAAGAGAGGTTGAGCGACTGAGTAACAAACAATTGTCGTAGAAAAACTTCTGTCGAGATACCTCCATTAGGGGGCCATATGCTCCACATTGGGAGCGGGCATAGATTCAAAAAATAGTCGTATTAAAAGTTACGGCTAAACAATTGTATTATTTTTACGAAGCGAATCATGACACGTGACGACGTAATACGATATTAAATTTATATCGATCTTCGGATATTGGGGGTGAGGTGGTGTGATATTATGTGGAACTCTGAGAAAAGGAGACGCGCAAGACAGCGCCCTGGTAGTCATGGAATGACTTAGAACTGTCTGGATTACGTACTGTGGATGCCTCCGGATAGCCTCAATTCAGCTTGTCTCTTCTTCCGATCGGTGGGTAATATCCCTGGGATGATCTTGACTGAACTAAAGGATGCTGGCATTACATGGGAAGAAGCAAAGGAATTGACAGGAGTTAGGGAATTATGAAAATATATATGCTCTACATAGGTAGCGAATATAGTTAAATAAGAATATTAATAATCTTATTAAAATCCTTTTTATATATATGTTGGACATTAAGATAAAGTTCTTTAACATCAAGTTCTGCTTATTTTTAAGCATCTTAATTTATAAAATAACGAATGTCAAGTTTTCGAAACTACAGTTATTAGAAAATAGGCTAGAGTAGTTTACCATGTGGAGCAAATGGACTACTATTATTTGACCAAGACCAAGTAGATCAAGATGAAAAAAATACACATCAATGCTTTCAGGGACTATAACGCAACACCTGTTAGCACGAAAAAACCTTCCAACTTCTAAGAGAGTCGTTGAATAATAAGTATATTTATTTTGTCGTATTCAAATAAAAGAAATATTAAATATATTGTATGTTGAAAAATTGTATTGCAGTTATGATCCTATTGGAATGTAGCGCTATTTGAATAGACTAACTAAGAATGAAATATATTATATCGAAGGGTTGCTCTGTCAAAGAAGACAGAATAGTTGAGTAGCGCTGCGATTGAATAGCTAATGCAATCAAGCGCAGCGTAAAATCAACGAATAATCATCCACGTAATCAAATTTGAGAATACAGCCCCCACCGTATAAGTAAAGTAACCCTGCAGTAGGATAGATAAGGTAGTACGAACGACGAACGTGGTCCATAATAGAAAAAATCCAACTCCAATCAGAGGCGCGCCTAATTGAGTTTGTCAAGGGGTGAAACACGATTAAAACCCAATTATCGTACGATAGAAGCGGAAAGAAAGTGTTAGCGTTGGCGGGGAAAACCCGTCGATGAAAAGAATGGAGAAAATTCCGTTAGTGAATTATTATCATTGAAAAGATGCAAATTTTGCCCCGGGTGAGTTGTGTATACGCTGGAATTGTACGTATATTGGCGCCTTTGGAGTTAAACGGATGTCACGAAGAGTGTATTTAATAAACGGTGTTTTTTTACTGTGAAATAAATAAATAAGCTTTTGTATAGGTATCAATTGAGCCCCCAAGAAGTTAAGTGAGTCAGTAAAATGGTAAAACTTTTCTATTGGACTTTAATGTTCAATCACGTCTTTACTTGGTGTTTTGGAGGATTAAATATTGTTATTTTAAGAAGATAACACTATTCCGATGTTTATTTATTGAACTCAATACACTTTTACTATACTTTAAGACATACAGAATATTAAAACTCATCCAACTCATCTTTTCCTAAAATACCATTTCACCTCTCTCGGGGTATCAATTATATAATAGAATTATAGAATATATTAATAATATCTTGTTTTATTGATTATTTCACATTAAACTCTTCACCGCGTATTCCTTATTTACACTTAACGTTAATTAAATATCATTGACCATCGCAGAATAATCATAAAATTTTCCAGCGATCAAAATAATTCAATTCTTACAAAAATACGTCGTCCAATCATACAAAAAAACACTAACCTTGAAAATCTGTATTCATTTTCAATTTACGATATTTTCCAATTGATTTTTAATGAAGGGCAATAAATAGTATGTCATTTAAAATACCTACAGACTTTGTAAATGTTTTGCGATTAATTTTACAATTTAGACTGGAGGTCATAAATATCAAATCAACATTGATAATAATTTGAATAATCATCGATAGTTTCAATACGTGGTGATCGTATTTCTTATTACTTATTCCTATATCTACATGAACGACAAAAACTATTCACTAACCGATAGTTCGAGTTCATTTGCGCACTAGAATGAATGCTTGTAGATGTCGAAATTCGTGTTGTTAGTGACAAAACTTAAAAAAACAAATAGATTTTTTTTGTACTGAAACATCTGAATAATTATAATTGACAGTGCATATGGTTGTTAGGGCAAAAATTGTATGACGAGTTATTTTTCATATTACTAAGTTCAACAACGTCTGGTCCGTACCGTAATTCCACACATATTATTTCATACCATTTTTTTCAGTTCGTAAATTGAAGCAATATACTGAGCGCTGGTTTTGAATGTTTGCTTTTTCATTTCATATAAAACGGAGGATAAATTAGGCTAAAATGAAGAACACATATCGTCGGGGCGTGTACGCCGTGCGTGTTGAAGTTAAAAAAAATCATTTTGAAAATACAGCCACAACAAAATTCAAAACACCTGACGGCAAGCCCCGTAAACTTAAAACATGTTTAGACTGAAAATGCACTGTAACCCATAGTTTCTCAACCTTTTTTGAGCACGCGCACACTTTTGAGTCTGTTATTTTTCTGTGGTCCCTCATACTCGTTTTTATATAAGCATATAAGTTTTTCGAGACAAAGTGAGAAATTGAATGATTCCAAAATAGTTAATTCTATGAAAAAAAATTCTAGCTGGCAGATTTTACCTAGGAATTTACGGATTTTCCAAAATGAAAAGACACAAGACCTTTTTTATCTCTTCCAGGATTTGCCCGTGGCTCCCTAAAACTGTGCTGTGGCTCCGTAACATTATTTTTGTCTGTGCCCCTCTTGGATCATGCTGTGGCCCTCGGTTGGGAAACCGTGCTGTAACCTACGTCTTAAATGACTACAGATATCGTAAGAGTGTTTTTTTCGATTGGCATTGATATCTAATTTGTGAAATGTTTTGTGACGTATCCCCACGATATAGGGAAACAATATTCGATTGGTGAATATCGATCATCTAGTTGAACAATACGATTAAGCATAATGATGTTTTGTAAATTTAATACTAAATTGTTAAGTGAGTTTTTTGATAATATAGAATAAAATGAAGAATAATAAGTGAAGAAAAAAAGACAAATATAAAACACCAACCAGATGTAGTGCACGAAATAATTTTGCGCATAATGAAGTTAGTGATTAGGTTAAATTCATGAGGGCAGGAAAATGTTAAAATTTACATTTTACGCTGGGCAAACACGGTCTTCTGGCAACACTGTAGGGTTTATAATATAAATACATTAAAAATAAAGTAAGGTACGTTATCAAATGCGCCTGAATTAAATTTGAACAGCGACAAGAAATTAAATATGCTGCTAAAGATCCCGTTTTAAAAACAACCAGACTTGTATGTGAAATGTATTATCATTTTATTCATTCGGGCTTAAGAGCAATTGTAAAATATTATAATATAAAATGATAAGATATACAGATGTCACATTATTAAACCGTATATTTGGTTTTGACGGATTTAAAAAAGTGTTGGGTGTGCAAAATTGTGTCCATGTCAATTAAAAGCTGTCTGTCTGCTAAATAAAACAAATTAATCCATATAAACTTTTAGGGAGAATCAAACAGCCATTAAAATTAATGTGGAAAAAATCGGTTGCAATTCCGAAAATATTATTTGAAGAGAATTTTGTACAATTGTCAGGACTTCAGTCATTTAGAAAATAACATTCCTAATATGTACGAGTTGAATATGAATAAACTTGGAAGACATCATCTCATTATTTATCTTGTTTGCGTATTACATAATTGACTTTTAGAACATTTTTGTTATTATTTATTAGTTTTAAGTGCGTTCATTGAAGTGAATTGATTGAACGAATCGAAATCCTGTCTTAATATTTGACTTGTTAATAATATGTTTTTTGAACAATTCAAACAGGCATGGGCAACTTTTTTTAGTTCCTCGACCGGACTAAATTATAAAAAAAAAAAGTTTTCGTCAGCTATCCCCTGTTCTCTAAATACGATAAGATGGCCTAATGATGGAACAAATCTAGTAGAGCAGCGGTCGGCAAACTTTTTCGGCTCACGGACCACTAATGACAATTCATACACACACGTATATGCAGTGGTGTAGTGCGAACTAAAAAAGTTAATTGTAATATTTTGATGCTTTCTAGCCGCAGTGATCCAATTTCCACATCATAAAGTTTCTAACAATACGATCTTCAAATACATCATTACAAAATCATTTTTTATATTGACGTAAAAGTAGACATTTGTCATAAAAAATCCAAATCGTCTAGAAAAGGTTTGGGCGTGCCGACCCCACGCGCTCCCGTCCCACTACACAATTGCGTATATGTATGATACAAATGAATTCAAGACATACGCGCGCGCCCCATGGATAAAAATTGGTTAACGGTCGTTGTTTGCTGACAACTGAAAATATGCTATTTCCGAGCTCAATAATATTATTGAGTACGTACCTGCCTGCGCGTATCCTAAGATCCGGAAGCTATTCACAAGCCGAGGATTTGCAAGTTTAAATCTGAAAATGTTAAATAACTGACGAGTTTCAAACAAAATGCAACACGTAAAGTAATAACGTAACATTTTATATTCACGTACCAACGGTAAATTGGCGGCCTGCATTGCGCTCGCGGATAAAAAGCCAAATAAGCAACTTATCTTGGTTCAATTCTGGCAAAATAACGAGGGCAAACACGAGAACGAGTAACGCAGCAAAACTCGGCGCGAGAGATAAGCACCTCGGGCTGAAACCCTGCGAAATAGGTATAATACAGATAGGCAGTTGCGGAATCTTTGTTTGCAGCCTGTAGATAAATCATGGGTAACCTAAATATTTAACTCCACTAGACGGGAACTTGAAATTAGTGTCAAGATATTCTAAAACTATTCTGACAGGCGGAATTGTGCTGTGAACCCGAGGAAACGTTATTGGAAATAAGTCTTGCTGAAAATGGAATGCTTTAATGGTATTTATCGAATTAAATTAAAGGTGGCGCTTTCTATCGTAAACTAAAAAAGAAGCGGATAGCAATGTGAATTAATCTGGGTGTTACAAAGAGTATTTGTGATGTTCCTGGCACTGTTACACGAAATTTAATTTTTCATCATTCTATATTATAATGGCTTTTCGATAATGAGAAGAATTCGATAACGTTGATGATTAACACTTGAAGATGTTCTTCAAAGCCTTGCACAACATGGGTTTAACGTACATTGCAAAAAAATAAACCATATTCTAATTAGTACATACAGGATTTAAACAAACACATCTTTAGTGCCTACAAATATTGTTGTTTTTATAATGAACAGGACCGATTTGGCTGTCACTTGATAATGCTAACGACAAACAAAATCGTTCTTGACCATTATAAAGAATCGCTACCCGAGAATTACAAGGTTCTAAGTGTAGATTGTTATTGAAAAAATAGTAGCAATGAATACCATTAATGGTACTTGGAAGAATGCTTCGCCTCATTGTAATTTTTTAAAACAAAAATTTACACTTATAACCTTATAGTTCTTGGGTAGCGAAATGCGTTTCATTTTTATTTTAATTTGATGCCATTTCACTAAGAACTGACAGTAACACCTTAAAAGTGATTACTGATAGATAATTAGAAAAGCTACGCGTGCGATGCTGTGGACATGATTTTCCTGCAGAACAAAAAAGAAAATGCGTCCAGTATTTTTTCATATAAAAAAACCTACTAGCACTCAGTCTAATTAGGAATAAGCAAATTGTATCATAAATTTAGTTTTATTTGCAGAATTTATCCTAATATTGACGTTATGGGGCAACGTAAAAAGGTTATCAGCAATTAGGCATTGTGCAATCAATGCATGGGTACGGCGAGGGTTAAATTTTCATACCTGCGGAACATCCGATAATGTCCGGTAAGGGTTTAATAATATCGAGAACAATTTTTGTTTATTTCTATGTAAATATACAGATTACGATCATGGGTCAAAGATACTTCTTTGACCCTATAGTTAACAGGGCGCCGATTGACACAAGGCGATGTCTGATTATTACTTTAATAATGTAATGGATTTACTGTCTCGTAACTACCATCAAGTCTTGTATCTATTCGAGAAATCTGGAATAGAAATTTTCGAAGGAAGGTGTATCTTGTAATTGTTTTTTAGATTCAACAAAAATAATATATATTAGTCCTCGACTTACGACCGAAATACGTTCCTGATTTTTGGTCGTAAGTCGAATTTCATACAAAATATCGTCAGTAATTTTCCACAACCTGATATATTAACCAGTTTACGGCTCAGATTTCTGTGGGAATATGGTGCATATACCAAACTAACTCATAAGATTTACCAAGTTTACAATGAAACATGGATCCAGAATGAACTTTTGAAAAAAACTTTCACACCATTAATGGCTAGGCATGATGATGCACTATCTTGCGTATTCTATACATCTTCCTTGAAAAAGTGATACGAGACTTATCGCAGTCAATATTCAGTCAGTGCAGATTGTTGCATAAACAGACGACATTGATATGATCGGTCGTAAGTCGAAGACTATCTGTATTTTAGATTTGCCAACAAGCCCTATTTGGCAAACATTACCTCGGTGATATTGGAGAAGCGTTGTTCCTGAGGTACGATATCATCTTTTATATCTCTATTTGTAAAAATAGCAGACCGTTTTTAGCCAATTTGTCCAGTGCAAAGACCCCCTCCATGTCATTTGTCATATTATATGGAGTGGCTAAAAGGGTCAGCAGAATAACGAAATGAGGTCACATATTATTTTCTGTGTGGAACCAATCTTTGAACTATAAAACAACGTAAGAAAATTAAAGAAATACACAAGTGTTTAACTAAATTTTATAGTTTTCTAACTGTCAAATAAGTAATGAACTACATACATACTAAATAACTCACCGTTCGCCAGTCTTTTTACAGGTAGGAGGACTGTTACTGAGTTTTCAGCACGGAGGGTATGCGGTATTAATTACTATTGACCCTCTATATTTGGTTTGAGGGATACTAATACCTTGATCTGTTTGGCTTTGATTAGACGGCTCGTCAGGGCATTAGTTATACGTTAATTTTGTGCTTCTATCAGATGGCCTGCAGCGGTCAACTGCAGTTGACCACAACAGTAATTATAATTTTGTTACATAAGTGTTGAACGCAAATTTGAAAATGTTCATTATAACATTTGTGTACTTGTTAACATTAAAACGTATAAAACATAATGATTATTTAAAAAAAACTGGTCAATCAGGGTTAACCAATATGCAATATTTTAATGATACACGTGTGAATTGACTAATACACTCATAGTCCTCCTACATATTTAAAACAAATATCTAAGAGCAGCGCTTAATATAAGCCTGCGAAAAGTAAAGTGAGCCAAGTAGTAAAATAGTACAACTTTTCTATTCGATTTCTAAGTACATTTACGCCTTTACTTGGTATTTTGGTGGATTTCATATTTTTTTATGATTATTTTTATATATTATTTTATTTCATATATATATAAAAGATAACACTATTACAGTGGGTATTTTGTTAAGTTATCTTCACTTTTACGATGTTTTAATACATGTAGAATATTGCAACGCACCTAACTCATCTTTTTCTAATATACCACTTGGCTCACTTCACCTCTCATGGGGTTAAAAATATGCACTGTTCTGTGATAATAACAATATTAATACACCTTAGGCAAAATAGTTTAAAAATGGAATATGTTGTGTAAATCATGAGTCTCGTGATTTGAATCTGTACACTTCAACTAAGGAGTCTTCCAAATTTAAATTTGAATTATGGAATAAACAAATTTATTGGTTCTTTGAATAAATAATTGATTCTTACTTTACTCGTTGAACTGAGGACTTATCTTTTATGTTCTGTGTGCGGAAGATTCCGAGTCCGAAAGAATCGGTGGTCGGGGTATTCTTGGCCGGAGAGTTCGTGTTCGGGCTATTCCTGTTCGGAGTGTTCGTGTTCGGAAAAGTAATGTTCGGTAGAATCCGTTCACCATCTTTTATTGATGCAGGTATAAAATTGTATGATTTCTTTATTACAACATGTTTCCTTGAAACATTATCGACGTGTTTAACATTTAAAAATAACAACATCTTACGTATATACTATACTTGTTTAAACACAAAATAAAATTAAATGAGCGAGAATGTAAATTTGGTTGATATTAAATTAAGTTATGGAAATATTGACGTCGTTTCGCTGAATGACGGCACGTTTAAAATTAGCTGTAATACAGCGAGCGAGCTGTAAATCTCATAGTAAATAAATAAACAAGATTGCGTGCCTAACTGCCTATTGAAGTAATTTTGTTATCGAAATGACCCGCTTTTGTAAAGCAAATTTATAACAGTTATTGAGCTATCACACGCCGTGACCTATTGTCCGATTAATCAATTAATGACAGATAATATGATGTTTTACTAAATTATTATAAATAATGCATACAAATCTGTTGGAATTATACTTTAAGTGCACTAGTCACCAATAATAAATTAATAAGTACTGCAAATGTTAAGAGTTAAGAGGCTGTCTGTTAAGATTAGTTCTTAAGACAATCAACGTGAGCCATAAAAAATCATTTTCGTGTCCCATTGTTTCTTAATTATAATATCGACTGTGGAAAGGAAAAAGGACGTAACCCACAAATATCAATTTTTACAGGAGGCGCAAAAACGTGTATTGATGATTTTGGGCCATACGAAAATTATGAATTATACACAACCTTGAAGTGCACGGAGACTTCTAAACTGATGTTTAATTGACATAATTTAATATTAATTAAAGAAATTGTCTAAAAATCTTTATTTCAGTCTTTTTTATTGGTTTTAATTTTTTACAAGGTCATCTTTTTCAAACATAAAAGCTAAATTTAGATACTAATTCGGCATTTGCAGCTTGCATCCTTTTGATAGAACGTGTGTCAAGTTGTATACATTGTGATTATCGAAAAAACTGAGGGTTACGTCTTTTTTCTTTTACACAGTCGATATGTAAGTTATTCGTCCGAATTACGGATTTTTAAGTTGAATTAAGTTATTCATGATGATAATTAATTCGTAAACCATAGTTTATATCACGGTTTCTCAACCGGGGTCCACTTGATATTCCAAGAGGGCCACAGATAAAATATTATTTCAGGGAAGAAATAGCACTGTTTTGGTGGGCCATGGGCACTCTGGGTAAATAATGGAAAATCCGTAAATTCCCAGGTACATATTTGAAATCTGCTAGTAACAAAAAATTGTTGAAATGAGTCAGCGAGTAAAACAAATCTAGTTTTTTACCTAGTCATCAATTTCGAGATCCTGAAATAATTGTGTCCCGAGTCGCGAAAATTTAATAACTACGAGTATGGGGGGCACGGAAAAATATAGGACTAAAAAGGTTGAGAATCTGTGGTTTTTATATTTTTTTTAATGCTGCTGTTTACTCAAAAGCTTTGGCTATGCAGAAGCGAGTTATTTGAGATATGAGAAAATTGTTGATTTGTTATTATTTTGAAAATTAAAATCGCTTCAGATGAAGGTGAATTAATATAATTCCATCATTCAAGATAAGCTCGGAATTTTCTATTTTTTTTTTTAACCCTTTAGCCGCCAACGTCGAAGTATTCAATACGCATGCGACTCACGGATGAGACGTTGGCTTAATACCGTTGACATAAAAACAAAGGTTTTTCCGCGTTAGGTGAATCTGAGACGATCTGATCACGAATGGTGCTTTTGACGCTAAACAAATTATATTTCTTATGTTCTAAATTTGGCACGCAATTAAATATACGAGTATGTTTGTGTATATTCGTAACCAAACTTGATACATGCTAAAGTTTCGCAAGCGTCAATCAAACCCGTCAACGGTTCGACGGGAGAACTTCTCTTGTTTCTTGCGAGTTTTCCGGGCGAGCATTCATATCGAGCAACCCGATTTTATGTATGTCTTTCACATATTATAATAGTTAATCGGACAAGTTGCGCGAAAACATCGATACAGCATTCTTGATTGATCAGCGAAATTGTGCCTTGTTTGAAAGTTTTGAACAAACAATATGTGCGGTTTTGTATTCTGAGAATACGAAATATTGTTTCAAAGATGGTTCAGAAATTAAAAAAAAATATATAAGTATTAAGTAGTGTAAAGGAGCGTTTTCTCCAGCTTCCACTATTCACAAGTCAATTAATCTGATAATGTTGTTGGTCTGAAATAGGGTATCCAATCCCAGAACTTTTTTGTAATCCAGGAATTTCGGGATTCACATTTTTTTCCAATCGCGGATTCCTAAAATAAAAAAAAGTTAAATCATTTTTTTGGGTCTTTTGCAGATTTAAAAAAAAAATATATATATGACTGCCCGATTTCAAAGACCCAAGAATTACCGAATTCCCAAAATGAATAAATGATTTTTAGTTCTTCCGCGGATTTCAAAAAAAAAAAATCTGGATTCATGGTTTCAAAAACTTTTCGCAAATTTTGCACTTCTTATTCTCAATTCCGAAATCCCAAGATTAATTAGTAACGTCACTAATGATAAATAACGTGATTGCTTATTAATTAAAAAAATAAATTTTTGAATAACCTTATTACATGCAATAATTTGAAATGTAATCGTCGTGGATTGAGTTTCTAAGAGATGACTAGAAGAAGAGATATATTAAATAACGTAAAACGCTATTAACACTAAATCATCATTAAGTTATTCACTTTAGTAATGTAGTTTCCTTTTGTTTAAAAATTTCCCAAATTTTAATTGTGTTTATAATTTACATCATTTGCCACTATTATTGCCACATTGATGATTTTTTAATTGTATGTTATAGGTGTTAAGCATTTTAATTGTGTGTAATTATAATGTAATTTGTAAATTCTTTTAATTGTTAGTAATTGCTTACACCTTCTTGATTTCAATTTAACTTGTATAAATAGCACTGTTTAATTTATTTTCCTTATCAGTTGATAATGCTCGTGAAGAGCGAAACCGGTCCTGATCAAATAAATTTTAAGTGGAAAAAGTACTAAAAATCTTTTATTATTATTTTTATTATAATGCCATTCCACCAAGTATTGACTGTGAACACCTTAAAAGTGAACGTAAAACGTGTTCGCCAATTTTTAGTGCTCCATTAGCCGAGACACTTAAGGACTTGAAAGAGAATAAAGAAGAAGGAAGCGGCGATACCCGAAACGTTCACGTACGAGAGTATTTTTTTGCAATATCTGTTCCTAGAAAATAATCAAGGTTGAGGAAGGCAAGTCAATTAAAGAAGATTTTATTAGGTACGTATTTGGAAATCGTGAAATAAGTTTTACACTTGGCTGACTAATACGATGTAAACAGAGAATAATATAATAAATATGTTATTAGCAAACACCTTCACTCAACAATGAATGATTCCATATGACAGGAGAATAAATAAATGCTAGAGAACTCAAATAAGTTATCAGATTACACATAACAGGTACGTAAGTAATTCATGTCGACAAAACGGGCCAAAGTATTGAATGTCAGCACTTGGAAGGCAATAAACCTTTTACGGGTACAAAAACACTCGGTCTCAGGGGTTTTTCGTTACAATTTAGCCTGTGCTAGAGATATTTTTAGATATATAGTGAAGGAACATGGAACATAATATAAGAAAATGTTTTTTATTACACGTATAAAATTATTCTTTGGAGAAAACATGTGATTGTTGGTGATCTTCGAAGGTTTTGAAACCGTTACAACTTTCATCGTCAAGTGTAGTAATAAAACAATGTAAATGTTAATTAACATCTATCATATTAGTGTCTAATCAAAATCAAAATGAAGACAATCAAAACCGCTAAAACATTAAAACATATAAATATGATATATATATATTATCCATGTCCGCTCCCAATGTGGAGCATGTGGCTTCCTAATGGAGATATCTCAAAATAAGTTTTTCTACGAGAAATGCTTGTTACTCAGTCGCTCAACCTCACTTTTTTCAAAGTCAGTAGTAGGGAAAGAAGGATAAGGCTAGAACAAGTCTATTGTGAATTGACATCACATACATACAGTCGATCACAACTTTGAATTGAATGATTCTCAAATTCACTGTAATCTTACCGGGAATCGAGCCCAGACTTGCGTGATCGGTAGAGCAAGCTCTAACCAACTGGGCAACAGCAGGCGACATGAATTATAATTATACTAAACTGTTTATTCTTCGCAGAAAAACAGTGCATTATAAAATGCAAACTAATCCATTATAGGCATTGTATGAATATTAAAAATTTCTTTTGTATGTGTGTTATAAAAGACTCTTCTAGGAATAAAACGACTGTATCTAATATTTTTTAACACAGTGACACGTGCAATTGAAAATATATCGACTGTGGAAAGGAAAAAGTACGTAACCCACACATATCAAATTTTACAGGAGGCGCAAAAAACGTGTTTTAATGATTTTGGGCATTATGCAAATTATGAATTATACACAACCTTGAAGTGCACGGAGACTTGTAAACGGGTGTTTAATTGACATGAACTAATATTAATTAAAGAAATTGTCTAGGAAAAACCATTATTTCAGTCTTTTTTCTTGGTTTTAATTTTTTACAAGGTCACCTTTTACAAACATAAAAGCTAAATTAAGATACAAATACGGAATTTACAGCTTGCCTCCTTTTGATAGAACGTGTATCAAGTTTGATACATTGTGATTATCGAGAAAAAAACCTGTTTTGAAAAAACAGTGGGTAACGTCCTTTTTCCTTTCCACAGTCGATATACATACTGTATTATATTCTTGCCTCATGCATTACTATAGGCAAATTTTAAGAATATGTAGTTCAGCTTTGATTTATTCCTTCCGAAAGTTTTATTTAATGAGTAAATATACCAGATCGTGACACGTGTAGGAGATCTTTTTCATATAATTGGTATTGGGGAAAAGATTCCGGTTTAATTTTCATGGCGTACAGTTCACATAAATCGTCACACACGACAGTTGAATGGACATTTTGCTGCCAAAGGTAAACACGACCGATAAGATAAGCAGTGTACCGAAAGAAACACTAAAATGCGATGAAATAAAATCGGCTGGAGAGATATCGCGCGAGCAATTCCAAAGAGGCTTGTTAGGCGATGAAATGTCTACAAAACGTTGAAAGCACGTTTGCGATATAACTCGATATGTAGATGGAGTAAGAAGAGTCACTAAAGAAAACGTAAGAAGGAATCAGCTATGTTTCAAGAACAGTTTTACCAAACGAATGTTTTACTATTATTGAGCATTATAGTGATTACTTGCAAGTTGGATACATTAACTTGACTATGTATAGCTATCTTTACTTACCTGACAATTCGACAATCAATTTTTATTTAAGACGTTTTCGTCACAATCTATAACAGTGATCGCTAAACGGTAGCTCGTCGAGGCTTTTTTGGTAGCTCGCGTAGGATAATTTTATCATATTTATAAATTTGCCCATAGAATTTTATTATTGAACGCCGAAAATAATAAAAAAAATCGAGCTGTGGAAAAAGTGAATGCCATTCGTTTCTCTAATTATTTTTCTTTTATTTTTACTCACACTTATTTATCAATTATTATTTTGTTTATAAATAAATAATTAAAGTACGCATTATATGTTTGATAAGAAAATCTGATGTTCTAATTTATTAGTAATATAATTTCTAATTAATATAATAATATTTTGTAGGTATAGTACGATAAGGGCCGATGATAAAAAAAACCATAAAGAAGGAATAAGTATAGGTAGCTCATCAGACAATTTCAATTTCTGAAAGTAGCTCTCCTTATTGAGTTTGGAGACCACTGATCTATAACAATGTAATATGGAAGTGACGTGTAATGATGAACTCTTCGGCTATGAAGAATAACAATGTTTTTTAGATGCTAAAAACATAACAACTCCGAAAAAGTTTCAGCATTTACGATTAACAAAAATTACATCGTTAAATTTTCTGAATGGATGGATGGTGGATTGCATTTTTAATAATATGGTTTCAGTTATTTGAGCAAAAAAAAAAACGAACAGAATTAAGAATTTTTGTTGAGCGTGGCTCAATTCTTAATTCAGAAGTATACTATCGCAAATTAACATTGTAAGTATTTTGATATTTTACAATATTCTGTTATCAACGAATTCAATTCTACGGAATAAAATGGGGTGTCTAAAGTAAATAAAAAAGTAGATTACGGCTTAGATTATATTGTATTTTCACTTTTAGTGTGGAGGATTTTAGTTTAAAGTTTAACTCCGATAATTATTTGGTAAGTTTCTTTCAAACTATTGCAAGGCTCTCATATAAATATGTATATTAAGGCCCCATAGACAAAAGTGATAAGCAATTTTTAAGTCACTTAAATATTAATCATATATAATAGATGTTTTTTTCCGGTTTTATAGTTTATATGACTGGAAAATTTCCTTCGGTTGTTTAAAATATGACGATAACGTCATTATACTATTAAATTAAATAAAAACCATTGATGTGATGTTTTGAAATATAATACAAAAATACCATATTGAGACAACACGTTTTGTATAGATAGTGCAACACACTTTTATTAACCTTTCTACGATGTCTGGTACACGTACACTCCACTCTGTCGGATACTAAGGTGAGTGCGGTGAGCAAGAAATGAAGGAGTTGGGTGGCTTGTATGTTGTTAAAAGGAGACATAAAATGAATAATACGACCGGGAGAGAGAGGGAGGGACTGCTTGCTGTAAGATAAGACCCCACAATGTTGGTGGGGTAAGTACATATGAAAAATATTTCCCAGACAGTTCGTGCAACTCGAATATAAAACAAGCATACGAAGAATTTCACTTTCATGTTGGAGAAAATATTCAACTGATAAAAAAAGTAGTTTAATATAATAATTTATGATCGAATAGCTTACGTGTCAAAAATTTATAAATCTCTTCAGTAAAGATTGTTTAAAAATAGTAAATAAAAGATAGTTTTATTTATTAAGCAAAGAAGCTGCAAGTCAAAAATACATTTCTTTGCAAGATTTCTTATGTCCTATAAAACTATGAAAACGTCAAATTTAACGTTATTTAAATTAAACTGTAGATTGAATGTTACTCATATGACAATTCCTTATTATGTAATTGATAAGATATTAATGATTTTTTATGGATAATGTTTATCAAATAGAAAAGAAAAATATGATATTATTTAACATTAGTTGTAAGTTAAAATTGAACAATGCTTATTTCTTAGTTCCTGTCATTAAAATATCATGCCACAGTAAAAAAAAATAAGCAATCGAATTGATCGCGTCTGTTTTGTCTGCGATGATACAGTCTCATATATGTAATTAGTTTACACGTAAGGTGGTAAATAGTGTTTTTAGTAAACTTTTTGGTGTGATACAGAAGATTATCGGCCTTTGAAATAGTATGATTAAGCTTTTGTACTAACTGTTATATCAACATGATTTATTAAAATCCAGAATAACAGTAAGCCTTTTCGTTTAATTATGGTTATAAAAATGCTTTTCCTTTTATGACCGTTGGCTTTTACGCGGAAATGTTACTTCTTTTTGAATATTTTTTGTTGCTTTGTTTTTGACAATCCATGGGGTATAGGAATATGTTAACCCGTTTATCTTTTGACGAATTGTCGTATATTTTTTGCTACAAGGGGTTAACAACGCGTAGATACTGGAGCGAAGACAAACCACCTGGTAATTACTGCCTAGTGTATTTTTTTCGGGTCGTTGCGCGATGCCTCCGGGCACTTAAAAAGAAAAACCAAAAATAAAATACGGCGAACGCCTCGCCATCGCTACCCGCCTTGTTATTCAGGATACTAATGACACAGTTTTCCTTGGGCGTTGCAAATTTTTGGGAAACAGGTCTACCGGTTGTATTCTTAACCTAATGTTATGAACCCGGTAATATGCCAGACTCTGGGTTACATAAAAAATTCACGAGGCATGAATATTATTTTGGGAGCAAGCAACAGAGCTAAGTCAACAAACACAACTTAAGTGAAACTATAATATATATTTCACAAATTGAAAGATGATTTAGGCCAAAGAATACAAATAAATCGACGATCCAACATTGACACTACGGTTCGTTAAAACCACAAAAAACAAGGACACAACACTTTGGTTTAACAAGGATTGTTTGACAACAGAAGAGTGAGAAGTTGTCAATGTAAGACCAGCGATAATATGTCCAGTCCGTAGCTGAGTGTTCAATGTCGATGGCTTGATGTAAAATGCTTCATAAAGAGTTCACATGCTACATAATAAGAACTGACGTGGTATAATAATTGATAATAAGAAAAAGTATATCTAAACTCAAGTCATGAAATTATTTAACTGTGTAAAAGAAGAAATTTCATTGAGATGTTTACAGTGGATTTCACAAGGAAAGACCTTTTAATAAATTATGTATTTAAATTTTTCAATCAGCGCATTGGTCAGTGTTTAAGAAAATAACAACAATTATTGAAATTAACTATACACATAGTTTTTCATACGATGCAAATATACACAAGAATAATGGAAAACTATTCAAGGTTTGATTTCCAAGAATTATTACGGTAATTACTCAAATGATGTTGAAAGGAATTGTATGTTTAAATAAGAAACAATTCCTGGTATTTCTAACTTAAAAACGTCAATTGATTCATTTTGCTTGATTAAATAAACCCAATTTGCCAACATTGAATTTTTACACAACGTACTTTCAATAACTACGTTATTTAGTTTGAAAACAATAAGTGGACAGCGCTGGGTATCTGCTATAGCAGCGGTCGGCAAACTTTTTGGGCTCACGGACCACTAAATTCACAATTGTAATCCAGCGGACCACTAACTGGACTTTTGTGTGAAGTATTTATTACACATTGAAATAAAAATGATCAAATACGTCTAAAAATGTACTTAGTTCATAAAATAATGTCATATTTCTTTGCGGACCAGCAAAATTTTCTTGAGGACCACTGTGCTATAGGCATGATTTACAATTAATGCAACAATTGCGTCCTTCTACCTACTTACAATAAATAATTTAAGCCGTTTATAATTTGTTGAAGCGTTTTTCAGTGGCAATGCTTCAAATGAGAAAGGAAATAAATTGTCATTGTATGTAATTCGAAATATTAAGGAAGTTAAATTCTTGGGCATTTGATAAAACTCGGAGGTGATTTACAGTTAATGATTTAAAATATAATTTATTTAAACCTGTGGGTACCTAATACAAAACAAGAAAGTCTTCGCGTAATATAATTGCGAGAGGAATGGAAATCGCGTCAAATTTTGTCTATTGTTACCCTCGCAAAATTTCAAACAAAGCAAACAATTAATTAACATAGAAATTCGAATCTGACAAATGAATTTTCATAATTAAAATTAGAATTGAGTTACAAAAGGTGTTTGCATTAGTTAAACAAATGCTAAATTATAATCAATGAGGGATTTATTTGAAGCAGTATTTAGTTCTGAGTTTTTTGAATTGAATGTTTATTTTGTGAGCGAGCGAACTTAAAATATTCATTACCAGTAATTTTAAAGTTGAGTTTGATTTCGATTTCCAAGAAATCTCATTACTTAAACACTTACGTATTCTACGGAAAATAATTCTTAAATCTAGTAATTTCAGATTGTATCAATATATTAAGGAATATCTTTTTTCGATTATGTTGAGCAAGCAGGCATATGACGCAATTTGTAAGTGATGTAAAACTATTTTGAGAATCAAACTCTTACGAGCGACAAGATAAGTATATTCATATTATAATATTCTGGCACCCTAAGTTTACACTACAAAAGTATATTTTCGAAATACTTAGTATTTGATGTTGAGTTGCCTTTTCCTCATATAAAATAGCAGGCGTGTTTTAATTGAATATAATGATTTTGTATTCTCACATATATGTCTCAATTGGATTAATATGTGAATAAAATTTTATAATTTATTATATATAATGATTTAATTTAATTTATTGCGGTACACATGTATTGGTCCCTTACAGTGGCGTAGCAAGGGGGTGCGGCAAAAGCGGACCTTGAGGGCGGCATTTTCAAAAACAAATATAATATTTTTCGAGAAATTATATTTATACATACTGTAGTAAAGACGTCTAGTTCATAGATACAAAATAGTAGAAATGATTTAAAAACAAAATTATAGAAAATATTGGGGGCGGCAGAACAACTTCCTACACCACTGGTCCATTATTAAGTGTTTCTTAACACAACATTCGTTCTATATATAAAATATATAGAATATAGAAAAAAATACTAATAAATAACTAACTGAATGGCACGTCTTCGCCTGCACATAAATGCTTTTGTACCAGGTAAGATAATACAATATTGTGTCTAAAGTGATTGTATTTTATCAGAAACAATATTATAGAATCGGCGTTTCCTGATTGTGATAAAATAAATCGGATACGATCCAGGTCGCGTTCACTTTGTGTAAGTCGCTTTAAAGCGAATCCATAAAGAGTTTATCGGCTGTTATCTTAATGTAGCGTTCCGCCCTCAAATACAGAGTTTGTCGAAGAAATAATACACTCGAACACAATGTCCGTTGCAGGAATAACACAACTTAACAAAATTATCAACCAAACGGTGACATAGAGAGTGCTTCCCAAACTCTTTCATGCATCGGCCATCAAAATCTAAAAAAAATCCACAGTCCCCCCGAACAAAAAACATGTTCTGTAGCTGCCCTCAGTTTAGGAAGTACTGTGTGTATACGGACTACTAAATGTATACTCTAGGTTTCTAATTCCTCACATTCAAATTGTAATACAAGTTTTATTTTTTAACTAAACTAGCTTTATTGGCGGTTTCTCTCGGGATAGATTCAAACATCTATTGACTGGAATACAGGAGTTCATTTACCAAACTTTGTGTTCCATGAATATAATGGTTGTGTACTACCCGGCTTCACCCTGGTTGTATTGAACTTACAATATTAAACAAAAAACTTGAAATGTACATATTTACGGCTGCGTTACAATGTTGTTATAGTGGTGTGAGCTACTAATGTTGTAAATATGAAATTGAAGTGTACTTTTTGTATGTACACCAATACAATGTACGCCATTAAATTAATAATAATGCGAAATGTTGATTATAACACGGTTGACCTTGAAATGAAAAAGAGAATGACATGTCCATATCACATCGCCACTGTTCATAGTTTGAGAGGAGTTCATGTGACAGACAAGACATACAGAGAGACAAACATTCACTTTTATATTATTATAGTATATGTATATTGTCGAGACTGTATTACGAGACTGAAACGTTGCTTATTTACATGTTCAAATGATTTGCACAAATTAATTATTATTAAAAAAGTAGTTTGTTCTCATTTATTTTACACAAATCACCAGGGATCTCGTTAAGGAACAAAGCACTTTCATGTAATAGAAATCTGCGTAAATAAGAGTATTTACTTGTATAATATACATATAAAAATACTCAACAGAGAAGAGAAACCGGTACCGTTTATGATTGTAAGTAATACAATATTTACGATACATCCATAGCTGTAATTTACATTAAATGTTTTTCTGCCAACGATTGACATTATTTTAATATATTATTACTATCTCCAAGTTTTAGAAGAAAATTGATTGTAATTGTATTCAAAGTAATGTAACTAAATTTAATTTAATTTGACGTCATAAAACTATTTTGTTATTAATTAAAGTAAATGGCATTTCTCTATAAAAATAATGTGTCGAACTTAATACGTATGTATCAACGTAATTATATAGATGCTTAGAACTGTTGTCTGATAATCATCAAATGTGTTTGGGGTGGCTGTCATCTGCAGTTGATTATGATTGATAAGTAATAACACGTCTCTTTTTATGTTGTTTTTTTTTGTTTTGTTGTTGTTTATGAAGACTTTTCGTGCGAAAACCCGACCGATAACAACAGCCATGTCATTGGTTCTGAAAATCAATACAACCGAGATACGATCAGAGTAAAGCGTGATTGATAATGTACATTGACATTAAGCCAGATGCCGACAAAATGTGTTAAAATTTATCTCAAATATTCTTCACGGCCTTGAGGCCCAATTTTCAACACCACACACACGCAGAGACGTGCAGTAAAATGGGACGATAATAATATTTTATATTTACAATATCTACCACAATCGTCTTATTGATTTTGATACAGGCTTTGAAGTCATAGTCAATATTGAAATCTTCTGTTTCGGTATACACAGCTTCGTATCTATTTATTTGTGGATAGCCATATCTTAGAAAGCATGGATATTTATATCATCAATAACCTCCTAAGAATCTTCTACTAAAACGGGACGTAACAAAAATAATTAGATAATGCTTAATAACAATCAAGTTAACGAAAAAGACGTTGAGTAAAGATGCACAACCGTTTTTTTTAGCGGGCCGCATAAAAACGAAAATTATTTTTTTCAGGCCGCAAAAAAATGAATTTTAAGTACGCTGGATTTTTTTACACGGGAGATACGCCACTGCGTTAAACACATACACATTTTGTCTTCAATGTTGTGGCATAATCCAAATATGTCCATAATAGGCATTATCAAACAAAAATTTAAAATCTTTAAACATAAATAAACTTTAGCCTCTTAAGTTTAAAAGCTCATCTTCTCAAGGAGCTTTTTTGTTGTGTTTGATTTATGTCTGAAGCTGCCTGAGATTTTTGTTTTTTAAGGCTCTTAAATGAGAAAATACTTCCATATTTCATTGAACTATTTTTAAGCATTTTAAATTCATACATTTTTTTTTGAAAAAAAATATTTGGCCGAGAGGTTATAATGATATTATGCACACCACATTTTTTTTCTACTAATTTGTTTAATTTTAAGAATCGTAGGAGAGTTTCATTAGATATATTATATATTAAATCGTATTGTATTCCTATTCAATTTGTAAACTATAGAAATTTACCGAGAGTTGCTTGCTATCGTTTGAACGTAAAATTGTTCACAAACGATGGCATTATTGGAAAGTAAAACACCCTACGAAGAAAGTAGTTATTGATAAATATGTTAAGCGTTTGAAAAATAATTCATTGAATTAGCGTTACTTAGGTAGGGTAAATAAACATACATTTTAGTTATTAACTAAGTAATTCCGTTATCACCTGCAACTGTAGTTATGCTGATGGCGTGATGCCGAAATATCTACAAACTCAAATTCATATTTCTCATAGAAATCAATGCTATATATATAACAGATTTATTTGCTATCAATACTTCCAACTTGTTCTCGAATCGTAGTCGATGATCCAACAGTTAAAAAAAATGTAATGGAAATAATGCTTTCAATTGGGTTGACATTGACGTATTAATATTTCATAGAATTCCAAGGTAATCATTCTTTTAATACGAAAAAAAAACATTGTTGTTTCCGTGGCAACAATACACGTGTAAAATATATTTAATGAAACAAATTATGTGTTTATCATAATTATGTGGTTTATTTGATTCTCAAATGAATTCCTTTTTCGAACACATAAATAAAAATATTACGGTTCTATGTTGTGAGTTATACATTGTAGCATCATGACCTTTACGGTATTATTTTATTTAAACATGATAATGAGAGTAGACGATGCTCGTTGGCTGTGAAATTAAAGGTCATATTTACCTGAATTAAATTGGGTTAGAACCGGCATAATAACTATCATTCAGGATAAATTAAAACAAATGTAAGTGTTATTTTCCAACGAAAATTATTTAAGGTAAATTTGTGTATGAAAAGTAATTTATATAAAATCTTTTAGATAAAAAGCGATTCAATTTAATAATTCTCTATACAAAGTAATAAAATCAGTATACATTAAGAAACGTTGAAATTCGAATAAGTAAATTATATCAGTGCCTGTCAAACTTTACCGTTGTTCTGTGCTGATTTTAGCGAACATATTATAATATATTTGGCGTATATCTAAATACTGAAGTATGTGATATGCTCTTACTTATATAATGTAAGAAACAGGAGATAGCTAAGATTACAGAAGTCGATTTCAAAGTTTTCATCTCGCGAATGGAGGCACATTGATAAAGAAGTAGTTATCAACCATTATACATTTTCAAAATATAAATCAACAAATTATAAGTGTTATTTACTCATTCACACAATTGACTCATTAATTAATCCACACACCAAGAAGAGAATTTATTTGAAATACAATACAAATGAACTTTAAACTGGAAAAAAACCAGTACAGCGAAAAAGATAACTATGAATATTCAGAACAAGTTAAAAACAATTATTAAAAAATTGTACATATTTTTTAATACTATGTAAAAGATTTTTTTTATAAATATACTTTTTTTACTCTGGGTAAGCTTCGGGTTAACTATAAAATAAATACAGTAAAATATTTTTTAAATTTCATGTGGCTTTTTTTGTTTGTCACCGTTCTTTTTATGAAACTGAAAAAAAACAGTGAATAAAACATTGCTTATGATCAAGGCCGGCCCTAAGCGTGTGTGAAGTGTGCGGCGCACACAGGCGTTTGCTCTAAAAATAATCAGAGGGGCGCAGATTGGTGGATCGCTTTTGGTTTTTTGAGGCGCCGAACTTCGGCCGAAGGCGCCTCGCACACAGGCGCAAGAACCCACGGGCCGGCCCTGCTCATGATAGTATCCATCACTAAAAATAGCATAACTATAATATTAGATAGTTTTCAATAACTAAAAGACACAAGACAAAAAGCTTTTACTCTTATTTTTAGCAATACGATTTTTCATTAGTATTGTCATGATTTATGGCTGATGAAAAACGGTTTGATTTATTGTAACATTACAGCGGAAGGTCTGGATCATTGCAGAATGAAAAAGTTTTTTTTATGATACAATTTTGTGCGTTTGTTGTTTGTAAGCTCGCAAGCAATCAGTTGACCATCAGTCACATGGATTGAGCGCGAGCTCAGTGGAAGGGTCGCCTGTTTATTCTATTGCATACGAGTAAAAACTTGGATGTGATGAAGATGAGTGACACAAGGATAAAGGAAGATTAATGACGTAACTGCTCATGATCGTTAAGCTAAGCTTACGCCATCATTGCCTGACGTAAAATAAAAGCTACGACGGTGGATGAAACGTTTAAAATTAATTTCTACACTGTATAATGAGAAGAAATTTAGTGTTGAACCCGTCACAAAGACGACACTAGTTAGGCCGTTTTGTATACAACAAAAAAAACGTAACAATGACATTAAAATTTACTATTATTTCACGAGATAAATTATAATGTTTTTAGAAGTTTAAAATTAGCCCATTGGCTTGTGTTGGATGGTCAGAGCTTACTCTACTAACGAGGTGGGTCTGTGTTCGATTTCCGGTAAGGTAAATGTCAAATTTAAATTTGAGACTAAAGGTTGATGTTAAGTTTATCTCGAGTGACTTACAATAAATTCTCATCGAGTTTTTCTCGTATGATCTTTCAACTTTAAAATATTAGCATATATGACCATTAACAGTTCACGGACAAAACTAAATACTAAGTCTACTAAAAAAATATATTAATGCAAGACGATGTGAGGTTTTATGAATAAAAGTTTTTCTTCGTAAACATATTTAATAATGTATGACGAATTGTGTTTAAATAATAACGTTTTTTTAAGATAATTAATTGAACTAAATTGACAAACGAAAGATTAATATGACGGTATGTTAAAAGCAAGAAGTTTCTTTTAGCACATATGTGACATTGGCACAAACGTGAATATGTACGTATATATGATATTCCGAAAGTCAGGAGTACTGACTACACTAGCGAATAAGTATATTTTTGTTTGTACATATATATATGAGATACCAACAAGTTTTCTCCATTGCAAAGTTAGTGACAAGTGACAGTATTAAAATGCATGACGTTGTATTACCACCAACGACATCAAACGGGTTTTATCTATGGTAACCACTCGTGGTCGTATCACAGATGTTGATTGATACCCATAAACAATGAGTGTTGACCAGAATTTAACGCATATCAAAGAGAATCTGACGCAAGTTGAATAAACAAGTGAAGATCGGACTGTAATCAAAATGGCGGCTGAGCGAGCACAAAACAAGATAACTTATCTTCTTGACATGGAAAAGGTTTTTCACGGTGGTGATGCTGGAGATACGTCCTCGTAAATAATTCACGAGGAACGAGGGGCGGGGTGGCCAGAAGCAGTGGATGCTGTTCTCAGTTGCATAGAAATCAACTTGAAAATTGCAGAATGAAACTGGTTTTGATGCGGAAGTTGGTGCTTGTATGCCACTTTTGACCAGGTTGAAGAGTTATGAGAAGCGTGCTTATCAGGAGACGTTTTACACGACCGAACGGGTAAAATATTATAATCATTGAAACACACAAAACCTCGTAAATCCAGTATGGAAATATTTCCAATAACAACGATTATTAAACCGTATAAATCAAAATGACAGAGTACATCAATAAGAAAGTTAACAATATTTTTAAAAATGTTTAAATCATGCACGACAGATAAAGCGAATACGTTTTGGTATTTTTTATTCAATATAATAAGGCGGACAGTATTTTATTATGTTTATTGATACAACAGGATAACCACACAAACCTCATAAATTTTACTACTGTTGGAAAAATATTTTTGAAAACTACAAAGTAAACACGTATTATGCAATTCAACTCGACATTAACATGATTCATAACATAATATTTGACGTAGAGTTAACAAAAACAAAAATCAAATCATAATCGGTGAATCACAGCTTCGTCGATTTCGTTGAAAAAGAATACTTTTTCTGCTGAAGAAGAGGCAATATTCTAGCGAAATTATAACAAAAAAAACATGTTACAGCCATTTGACCGCTTTATAGCAGTGACAAAACTGGTTTAAAAACGTTTAAGACGCGGCTCACCGCAAAAATGTCATGTTGAAATGAGTCACCGAACCATAAAAGATTGGCGAAGTGCATTTTAGTGATTCAAATAAATCTTACGTAAGAAAAAGTCATAGACAAATATCATATGTGCCGATTAACCATAAAAGATTGCATAATGTCAATGTTGCAATATAAAATAAAATCGTAATGTTCTTAATTTAAATTGCTTCATATTTAAGATACGTTTAGTATGTTTCAAATTAAAATTCGAATTCAATCATAATAATATCATTGTACGGACTATTTGAAAATTTGAAATTAGAATTACATTAAGTCTTTAAATGTATACAAGATAGTTTTCGAATTTTAAATAACATGAAGTGGATGAGTTTTACAGTTCGTTTATAGACAGGCAAAAGAATAAAACTATCATCATTTAAGCTGTTTTAATACAAACGATATCACATCACACTATGTATTTCGTTTATCGTTGAACTGTATTCGTTGGTGGGTCGGATTGTTATTACGTTTAGACTTGTATACAAATTATGATTTTTCTATGCACAATCTATTTGGCTTAATTTATGACACACAGATCAAATCAATAAATATTTTCCTCTAAAAAAAGATTTATTTATAAGGAAGTCAGAATAATAAAAGAATCTGCAATTAAATAAAAATTAGATACAGAAAAATCAACTAAGTATATATTTTTTAAAAGAATGCAAGGCTCCATTTAAAGTCTTCCTGCATATAATGCTGCCGTAATTCCATCTTTTTTTTTGCTTCGTCAGGGATATATCGATGATCTTCATCGTCTTCAGTATTTGTTGATATTTCGATGTGATGACAACAACAATTACATCATTAATAGATAAATTATAATCAATTGCCAAAAAGAGAAACTAATAATTTTTTGGTCAAAATTTTTTGATTCTCTTCACCTTTTTAGACGTTATTTCCGAAGCAATTCTGTTAATTGCAACTATGTACATATTTTCTATTGATATAATGGGTAAAATTTGTTTTGTTAAGTAAGCTATTAAATAACTGTTTTTTTTTAAACAGGGTTTACCAACCCGTGGTATGCAGTTGATGATCGGTGAAAAAAAACAATAATGACGAACATGCAGAAATTCAGGAAAATTCAGTGCAAAATACTAGTGTAATACTAGTGTAACGAAATAGTAGATAAATTTATTGAACTTTGAGCATATTATAATTGTGACTGCGCAAAAAACTTTTTTCAAAAAAAAAAAAAACAAGACAGATAGAAGACAGATAGATCCAATGCGTCTATCATGCCTTTACATTTATTTTAATGCAAATACCATACAATTACACTTACACTAGCAAATTTCATGAAATACTAGTAAAGCTAAGTTCGTTCCCAAAGTATATCAACCCTGGGCGCCTTAAGCAAGACGTGCACAGTATCCGTAGGATATATACATTAGAGCCCGGTTGACCGATTACACAGGATTTGAATGTAACAGGATAATTTGCAGGCGTGGGCGTGAAGATTGGCCTTAGAATAATACAAGCGACTTGCATGTTAAGTGGGCTGGTGCCACAAGATGAGCATTAAAGTGGCTAAGCCTGGAGGCATTAGTTGACTGAAGCTGATGCAGCATAATGACAACAGGAGTTGATGATTAATCCAAACCGGAGACTGGTCTTTGGGTGTATTGTATACATTCATATTGTTTACTGTAGCATCGAATGTACGAAATATGTATAAAAAATATTTTCTATGTATTTATCGGAAGTGGTAGAGTTTATTGTATGAAATATCTATCAATATAAATTATGTATAAGAACATATTAAGTATTAGTAAAAAAGAAAAGAATAGATTTTCAAACAGTTATATAATTCATGAAAGACTTAGAAACGTACATATAATTTTATCGATTCATTATAATAAATAAATGCAAATTCATATATTTGGATAGTTTAAATTCTTTATATTCATATATTTTTTGTCACTTACAACTCTGGTTTCGACATTTAACATCTTTAGGCATTAAAATACACCGATGAATTTGAACTGTAAGTAGTAGTCTAGTCCAGTAGTCCCGTCCTAGCCCTTTCCTTCTATTCCTACTCTCTTTGGAAAAAGAGAGGTTGAGCAACTGAGTAACAAGCAGTTCTCGTAGAAATATTTTCTTTTGAGATAAACTCCATTAGGAGTCTATATGCTCCATATTGGGAGCGGACATGGTTAAAAAAAATATATACATAAATATTTTATGGTTATTATGGCAGACAGCACTGTCATTAAATCGTAAAACTAATAAAATTAGTAGAAGCAGTATTGTATTTTGTAATAATTTGAAACATCGTCTTTGTGGTAGATAACTTTCAAGGAATTCGATTACATACTTTATGACTGAATTAGTAATTGATTTTTTTCCTCTGTGCAAATAAAGTATGATAAATATATCACACCAACACTGAGTATGGAAGTTTATATAAAAAATAGTAACGTTGTTTATTGTATCAAATTTATATTATAACATTATTGGCTGCAATCACGAGCAAGTTTGTGTCGAAACACAAGGCTAGATGATATCGATAAACTATTACAAAAACTAATATCAATAAACTATGAAATAACGCCGTATAATTTTCCCATTACTTACACAAAAAGCCAACGCGATACAAATAGAAATGCCAAAATAATTTCGAAAATTACCTTGAAAATGCAATATCGATAAATTAACCAAACCAAGTACTGACAGTTATCGTGTAATATTGGGCTTAAACATTCAATAGGTCTAATCTACTCAAGTGAAGAGACGGTTCTGTCCACTCGATGAAATGTTTTGAAGTTTTCAACAAGTTACACTGGAAGTTTAAAGTACAAAAGCAAATATGCCCAGTAGCTGTTAACTTTTGTTGGAAAGCAGTGCTTGGAATGTTTTATGAATTACGGAATAATATTCAGGTGACAGGTGTTGGAAAATAATATTATCTTTGGTAACAAATAAATTTATAATAACAGCCGTTGGGCGAATCTGGTCATCCAAGTGGAGGGCAATGTTATTTATATTGATATAAATGATGGAGAGATATTGTATGTCATTCATCTTTGATAAAAGATGCTATTTATTGTATAGTATCAATAATACTTCGTAATTTGATACTATGGCCAAGTGGTAAACGGGTTGGTTATATTAATGTACAAAGGTTCGATTCCACGTGTGAGTGTATATCATTGTTTCTTAACCTTTTTGTTTCCGTGGCCCCTTTTGAGTTCTATATTTTTCCGTTTTTCGGAAAACATTTTGTCATTGGCCAATTTCAAATACCCAGGAATTTTGGGCTTTCTCTCGAAAAGACGCGAGGCCTTTTATTACCTTTTCCCAGAATTTCTCAAAATTTCTAAATATTCGCTGACCGATTTAAAAAACCTGGGAGTTCATGGATATTTTCCCTTAGCCCCCCAAAACTGTGCTGTGGCTCCCTTAAAATTAGCTGGTATAGAAACACTGATATAGACTATAGTGTTTTTTCAATCAATGTATGTATGGGTTTGTATATTACAATCTGACGTTTTCATTTCCTCACAGCAATCTGTTTCTAAAATTCAGGGCATATACAGAGCGATTAACTAACGTCTTGTTAGCCACGGCAATGTCATATTCTTTATTAATATTAGGTGTATGTACATTGATTTTCAGGGAGATCAGAATACGATGAAGATATATTTAAATGCGCAGTTACTCTAAGAAAAGATATTTACGGTCGTGTAATGTGAATTTGTTATGGCTAGATTATTTACATTTCCACAAGTGTTTGCACTATTACGAATGAGTGTGTTATAACAACGTTTTAATAACGTAAACACTGCCCATTGCGATAATGCCATTATGTGGCGAAGAATGTTGCCAGTCACGCAAGCGCAAAAAACGTCTTAAAAAATATAATATTACTCGAATAAATGACGCTATAAAAAATAAGTAACAAAGGAAAATTTATTACCGAGATTGTGATTGATTATATGCCTTCTGGGAAATAATTATTCAACATTACGCAAATAATACTTAATGATAAATAATAAATTTACAGGAAAATTGGAATATTTATTGTTTAACGATATCAACAAAAGTCTATGGTATAAAAAAGGAGGGAGCAGAGGTGAAGATGAAAGGCTTGGTACGTACCTCGTTAATGGCAGGTTTAATGTTCAATATATTGGTTCTTGGACAGAAAGACGCGTCGAAAGTTTTTCGTCACCTTTTGATATATGAGGTCGCCAGTAGAAGACAACTCACTTTTAACGTTATCCTCTTTCCATGTATCTCATTTTTTTAGTTAAATTAAAGTATTATTTGTATAATAATTTTATTATTATTGGGCAAAAGTATCGAAGTTGGATAATAATACTAGGACCATAATCAGGGACAAATGGAAGATTTTGAAAGTAATAAACCTTTTTTATTGCCTTCCGAAATGTACAAAGTGTAAAGATTTTCAGACTATTATATTGACTGTGGAAAGGAAAAAGGACTTCACCTACACATATCAAATTTTACAGGAGGCGCAAAAACTGTGTTTTGATGATTTAGAGCCATATGTAAATTATGAATTATACATAATCTTGAAGTGCACGGAGACTTCTAAACTGTTGATTAATTGACATGATCTAATATTAACTAAAGAAATTTACTAGGAAAAACCTTTATTTCAGTGTTTTTTCTTGGTTTTAATTTTTTACAAGGTCATCTTTTCCAATCTAAAAAGTTAAATTTAGATACTAATTCGGCATTTGCAGCTGGCATCCTTTTGATAGAACGTGTATTAAGTTTGATACATTGTGATTATCGAAAAAAAGCTGTTCCTTTTTCCTTTTCCAAAGTCGATATGTATTGAATGAATAAATCACTTTTAGGGTGTTCACTGTCAATACTTGGTGGAAAGGCATTATATTAGTAAAAACACAATATTCCTTTGTATTTCATTCCACTTTATTTAATATGTCAGGACCGGTTTCGCTCATTACGAGCATCGTCAACTGATAAGAAATATAATTTAACCATGCTATTTATACAAAAATGGACAGTTATAAACAACAATTGGCATTGAAAAGAAATTACCAATTACATTAAAAGTGATTCTAAAATAACACAAAATTAAAATGTTTAACACCTCTAACATATAATTAAAAAGTCATCTCAGATTAATAAATTTAGAATGGCGATTGAAAGTAATTACAAACATAATTAAAATTTGGGAAATTTTTGACAAAGTGATAAAATGAGCGAAACCGGTCCTCACATATTAAATAAAGTGGAATGAAGTACAAAGGAATATTTTGTATTTACTAATGAATGAATAAAATCTACTTTTGCCGAGTTTTGGGGATGTTTAATTTAAGTGTCACATGAATCGAAACTGGCAAAACGCGTCGACTTCCCGGGAGTTGTTTCGATACAGAATCCCTATAATGAATTGTATATCATGAAGATTTTTTTGAGGTACGCGTTGATGTTGCTATTCTATATCCTTATTTTTTTAAAATATCACATACATTATAATATAGAATTAATTGATGTATAATAGATATCAAATTCACGGTTGAAAGCGTTATGGTGTCACCCGAGGGTGTCAAGTTTCTCCTTTACTGGTGAAAGGTTTTCATAAAAATAATTACACGCATACTGTTACTTCGAATGCAGTACCGCATAGTCGCGAGGAATGTGGGTATTAAATTTTAGTACGCCTTTGTGAATGGGTGAGTCAGACCTCTGTGAAATGGATAAGGTCTTATTATGTTGATAATAATATAACGCCGGTTGTAATAAGGAAGGGCCGCATTAGATTGTGGGCCATAGATATTACGGCGATTGTTTCAAAATAGTGGGCCGCGTTTGTGGAGCGTCTAACTGTCATATAAACAGGGACACGCGCGCATATCAATGAGACAATGATTTTAATTACAAATGACAATATTTGGCAGGATATTTCTGTAGAAAAAACGGACTGTTCTGGGTATAAATTGAACTTATTATAATTAAAAACACCAGGTTACACTTATCAAAAGATCATTTTAAATATTTATCTGATTATTCATTTGTGTCATCAACTGCAATCATAGTATATATGCGGTTTTATTTCTCATAAAATATTGAGTATTTTATTTCAATTTAGTAACCACTTGATAAAAAGGAATATTTTGTATTGTCTCACCAAATAAATTTGGGAATATTTTCAACTTATTCTTTGTAATGTCTTAAATGAAAACGGAAAGTAAAGGTTACTTTCACTTGTGTTGTAGATTTTGTTTTATACGCGGACAATACGTCTAAATGATTTAATTCAGTTAAAATATGAAGTAAAAACAATAATTAAGTTGGAAATAAGTTCTTAAGTGTAGTTATTATACTTACATACGCCTGTTTTCCATATTTTTTTTGTGAGTCAAAGAGAAGAAGCAAAATAATTTCTTAAGTGATACTAATGAGTTGTACATATAGCTTTTTAAAATATCAAGGTTAATTTTAAAATCGGTACCACTAGGAAATCAGAACTGAAATTTGATTGAATTATAAAGTCTTCGTGACTAACAAATGTAAAAAAAATAATTATGTCTAAACACTTACACTTTTGACGTTTCCGAAATCGATGCGAAAAAAACGTTATTGTCTTATTAGCATGGCAAAAATGATGTTATTCTTTTCGCTGTTTTTTCTCTGTAAAAAGCACTTAGACAATCTGAACTCGTGATTTTATTAATGTATTTGATGATATTTTACTGTAATAATGATTTAAATCGTACTGTTTATTGGAGAATAAGTTGAGAACCCTATAAGTCGTGAAATGATTCAAGATCAAGCGAGGTGTCCAGACATCAGTTTAAATAAGTGGTATTCATAAATAAATATGAATAGTGGCTATAGACTCATTACATTAAAGTTATTACAGTTTGTTTTTATTATTATTTATGCATTCACAGTTACGCTATGCTACGTTATGTTACGAACAAGAACCCTTTGTTGAGCAGGGACTAGGGTCAACCAATCCCGAACAGTTTTAGTAATCCCGGGATTTCGGCATTCATAATTTTTCCAATTCTGGGATCCCGGGATTGAACATTTACCATAATAACGTGTAGAAATTCAGGATTGAAAATCTTTGTTCGCCTTTTTTGAAATCCTAGGAATTTCGGGATTTCCTAAAATGAAAAGATGTGAGACTTTTATTTAGCTCTTTTAGTTTCCTGAATAACACAACGGTGCACTACAGAAAGTTATAAACTATAATAATACATAGATTAGTTAACTACTGCATGTTAGAATTTCAAATTTACTAGCTTAATTTATATGTGCATAACAACATTTATAGCATGTAGGATATTTTTAACAATTTTTGATTCATTGTAAGAGTTTTATAAATATTGATCCAAAACATAGTAACTAGTAAGGCTTATAGAACGATAACTATAATGTTCTAGGGCGTAATGTTAGCCGGAAACGGAATACGCAGACTAAAAATAATAATTCGTATAAATTCACTCGGGATTTAAAAATAATAATTATATTGTTGTAAGCCAAGGAAAATTTCAGAATAATTTATCGTTAAGGCTTACTTACAACAGTCCCTAAATTTTTACCCACAGGCTAGTTGGAATACAAGTTCTATAATATTTGAACAAAGTACGGACATAAAAAATATTAATAAAAAAACTACGAATCTTTCTTATGAATAGCTAAAAATACAATTTATTTGGTTAACATACAGACAACAACCTTTACTAATAAGAGACATATATAACCATCATTTTTTGTACATTTGTGCACTAGCATTCGCCACGTTCGCAACAATATAAATAACAACTCTTAACCTCAGAAATCTCAGTGTTATTTCTAAATTTTCTTTAGTAATAATATATCGTGATTGTTGTTGAAAAAGTCAAACGTAGTCAAAAAGATTCAGGGTACATAATTGTTTTTATAAGTTTAAATAGCCAATTATTTAACGATTGTTATCAATAAGCTTATAGCTGATGATTGTGCGTTTGGGTCGTTACTTTGGCACTTTGTTAGCCATTCATTGTGACAATGAATCTGAAATAACTGGTTCAAGTAAGTGGTACACGACTATCGTGGCGAACCGCATTCGTTTTTGTGTGAAATTATTCGAGAATATGATACTGAGAAGCGAAGCTCGGACAAGGTGTACGAGCATTAAAATAATAAATAGGTAAATTTAAAACTAAATGGGCGCTTAGCCTTTTTACCGACCGCCATTCGCGGCACTGGATTTTTTTTAATTTCCCAGGATAAAGGAAAAAGTATTAACCATTTAAATTACTTTGCGGGGTAATCCGAAACTTATTTTATAGGTTTTATTTTTGTAACGCACCAACGGGAAGCTGGTAATGTAAAGATAAATTTGATTTTATTTGACAGTTTGTATGTATTATGTAACAAGGGCTGTAGAGGTTCCATGGAGATTTATGGTATTTTATATGGAGTCATCAGAAATTGGAATTAGTTAGTTTTATAATATTTTTGTGTACCACTTATAATTATATTGATAAAATATCAATGTAATAAATACTATTTAGTTACAGCAGAAATATTAGCATATTCATTGCAATGATTGGTCAAAGTGGATACACCAGATACTAGAGCCAATACAAATACCAGTTTTCGAATTCTAATATTTTGCATAACTAAAAAAAATACATTTTTCACGACATCGACTCGACTCCACGATTCCGACTCCACAGCCCTGCATTTTACAGACCAAACATAAGTTCTTTATTTTTTTCACAACTAGCTAGAATAAAATAGTGTATTATGTGAACTAACAAATTGTTATTAAAGTGGAGAGATAGAATAACTGTGATGTATTTTTACAGATGACGATAAAGAGTGCTCGGTTCAATAGGGTTTATTTAAATTATTTTCAATTTCTAGTATATAACCTCATCAACACAGAGCATCCCGCCTACAAAAAGCATCCTCCCTGCTGTGGGAGATATTCAAGTAGACGAAATGCAATCAGACGTAGCAATTAATGTTTAAAATTGAATTTTACATAGGGTCCGAATGGAATTAGACGCGCCAGAATGGACTCCTGGGAATATTACAGCCTTTAATGGATCGAACAGGACTGGGTACACGTCGGGAAGAGTAGTGAAAAAGAGAAGCAATAATTTTTAATTGATTACAAAGATCAACCGCATACCGAGAAACACACGTTAAAAAAAAGGAAATATTAAAAAAGAATAAATAAAATCGGCGGGGTACTTGGGGTAATAATTTGTATTCCATTTATATACGAATAATAATTATTTTATTCTTATACAGCGGTCACCGAACTATGGGCCTCCAGAGATTTTCATCAGGATCTGATTCCAACGAGAATATCTTTCGACCGGAAAAAATAATCTTTTCTGCTCTAATCTAATTTTCTTCATCTGGTGTGTCACTCAAATATTTTGCAGATCCTACTTAAAATAATAAAAATATATAGAAAGAGATGTCTCAAAACACTTAATATACATGGTTTATTTACTATGTAACTGCTTATCAATATATTGAATTGAATATATTAAAATAAACACTAGAAAAATGTAATGAAGTTGGACCTCCAGGTTTGCTTATCAAACTTTGCCACCATCCCTTGGTTATACTGAATGCACCATGTGGATAATTACAGACTTTTTCCATGATGCTGGAATCCCATCGGTAGAATAGTCAAACACGTATCTCTACGTAGCCCATATTCAGTGGCTGATTAAGCACATGGGTGGCCCCAGGCGCAATAAAATTTGGAGGCCCTGTTTTTCATAACACATAAAATCGTCATAAAATTCCATGTATGATATTTAAAATCTGAACGAAAAGTATATGGTTTATATTAAAAAAGCAATTTTTGAGGGCCCTAAGATTTGGAGGCCCCAAGCGCGCGCCTCTTGCGCTTATAGGATAATCCGCCACTGCCCATATTACTAGTAGCTGTGTAGTATGCTACTTTGTGCACAGCAAAGGGCATGGACCATGATATTCAATGCAAGCATCTTTTCTATAAATTTCATAGATCTACTGTGTTTCTAATTCTTCATGAATTTTTCTATCAATGATGCATTGCATAAAATGGTTTTGGCCGAGTAATGCTGCACGTCACCTACAGTTAATTACGACGAAATAACTCATTAATTTAGGTAGTTCAACAAAACTTAAAATGCAAGCGAAATAGTGCACTGAAAAATAGAAGTGCTTAATTCTCAAACATTTCTCATTTCAAAACGCTAAAATGAAAAGCAATCCACTTCCGCTGCAAGTGAAATCGCCGCCGGGATTTAACTGCAGGTAGTATTTGCAGAAAATGGCCGAGAGTTTTCACAAAAGCAAACAATCACAAGCGTAAGGGCAATTTAAAATTTTATGATTCATTTACACCCTGGATGAGCTCAACATTTACATTTGCTCGCGCTTGCCAGTTAGGGGATGCGAATTTTATAGCCGCGTTATTTTATTTTAATAGAGCAAACGCTCATTTACTTAGAACTTTTACGACGGTGATGACGCAGCGTCTTATGTCCATGTCTTCCTTACCTATGGTGCTAGAGGAGAGTAATATTTATATAGTACATTGAAACACATTTAGAAACTAGAAAAATACTTCTCATCCGATGGGGGTCGTTTAGGGACCCCAGTGGTTTCCTCATTATTGGCCTTATTCTTATGAATTTCAAAAAAAAAAATAGTCTAAGGGCTTTAAAATATCTCTCAGCATCATCCCTCATACATTTTTTAAATAAAAATCCGTGGTTTTTTAATAAATAATCATATTTTAAGTTGCGCGTAAAAAAGACGTCATCCCAGCACACATATAAAATTGCAACTGACGAGTTTCGCCCAGCTATCTTACGAACGATCGCTTATCGCGGGCGCTTATCGTGTTATCGCGTATTTATATAAACTACAAAAGGTCCAAAAAACTATGATATAAGAAAACCTTAATTATAAACATTGTATCACCCATATTAAAATAGATATTTAAGAAAATGTGGGTATTGGGGTCGCATTTCTTGAGCTTAGATCCGGAAAAGTTAACAGGGAATCGTGAAGACACAAGTATTTTTTCGTACACATTTTTTATAAAATACTGCTTTCGATCAGAAAAATGATTATAAACGGAAAACCTATCATGCAAACAGTTGACAGAGAGAAAAAAATATCGCAAGAAAAATCGTCGCGCCTCATATTGAACGAAATGACGACCAATTGCAAGATAATTAATAATTCTACGAGGACAATATTTATATCAAATTCTGAATGTATTAATGCATAATCAAAAGATATCAGATATAGTAATCTATCATTTTGTGATCTAATTGATATCCAATAATTATCGTGTTTTACGTTATTGCATAACAGTTTATGAGGCTCTCAACATTTAATTTATGTTCTCGATCAAAAGTCAAGGAAATAGTTTTCTAACAAAATAATATCCATATACAGTAAAACCCCCATTTACACTATAGTCGGGACAGTGTAATTGGGGGTGTGAATCTAATACAAAATTGGGGATTTGGTTTTTTCCCGCGGAAAACGCAAAACTAAGATATGACGAAAAAAAATATGGACGAAATATTTAGTTTTTGTAGTAGAAAATATACCGCACACAGCAGTCGCCCAGCTATGCGTGTATAGCCTGACACGTGTTGAATACACAGACGCTAGCCAACATTTGACTGTATGCGCAGCACAGACGACAGTCTCTTAGTAACGACAATGGAATGCGACAGTGCAATTGGGGAATTTGCTGCGAATATTTCAAGCCAGCGCGTAATTCGGGGTAGTGTAATTGGGGGTTCTACTGTAATTCTCATTTAATCAAGAATTAAGACGCAAAAAAACAATTTTATCATATTTGTCTATGTATTTATATTTTTGGCATGAATAAGCGTTTATTATTATTTGGGCAATCACGTTTTAACTCGATTCGGAAACAGGTAGGTACCAACGCAAACAATCTTACGTCGCGTGCCAAAAGAGAGAGAAATATATAATGTTTACATACTCCTCTCGTTGGCTTCCTTAGTGCCGACTTTAATGTATGCATAAAGAATTAAATCGTATTATTAATTTATATGCAAATGAGATTGCAGTGTTGCCCTCCCACTCTTGGCTCTTGATCCCACGCCGAGTGCAAGCGGGACGGCAATCGGAAATGGGATAGTTGATATGCACAGTTTCATCCTGCCACTATGAGAAACGGGTTTCGGATTGAATTTGCAAAAATTGAGCGATTATGCTAAAAGATATTCATATGTACATCGACTTTGGAAAGGAAAAGGGACGTAACCCACAATTTTTTCAAAACAGCTTTTATTCGATAATTAAAATGTGTCAAACTTGATACACGTGCTATCAAAACGATGTAAGCTACAAATGCCGCACTAGTATCTAAATTTAGCTTTTAAGTTTGAAAAAAGATGAGCTTATGAAAATTGAAACCAAGAAAAAGTCTGAAAAAAAAGGTTTTTCCGAGACAATTTCTTTAATTAATATTAGATTATGTCAATTCAACACCAGTTTAGAAGTCTCACTGCACTTCCAGGTTATGTATATTTCATTGCGTTTATTCACCGTAAGCTGTCTTTTTATTTATACCGACAGTACTGAGTTTAAGTACTTCATAAGTGCGATGTGAGTTTTGGTAGACTTATATACAAACTTTTCAACTGATCTGTTATATTTTTTTTTTCTTGCTATGCAATATCTAAAATTATTACGAGGCCATTCGCTCACTTCTCGTGAATTACGCTTTACAGAGGGACAGAGGCTTTCATCGCCTTGATTGAGTTGTAAAAATATTGTTATTTTTTAATTACAATCCACTCGCAATCTTTCAGTTTTATATTCATGGAGTTTGTAGATTTTCAAACTGGAAAAAGTTTCAACGTTTCATTAAACCTTGTCAAACAAAAATCGTATTTTTCGGGATACGGTGTGTAAACTATTGAAATATGCACACGTGTATCACCGTTGTGAATTAACATTAATTCGAAAATTATAACTTTAAATTGAGCTTATTTTAAATTCTGTCATTTGATAAAACAAAAACAGGAACATGAAAAGTGACCAGAGAACGGGACATAAAAAAAATAGTAATGAATCATCATAATATGAAATAATTGAAAATCTTCATAGCTTTTGGAGACAGTTAATAAAAATCGATTTTCAAAAAATCATCCAGATAAATGAGGATCTCAATTTCAAAACCCATCTAAAGACTATTTTTGTTGTTTTCTCAAATTTTGATGTCAACTTGTTCTTTATTTCAATATCTACACAATCAATAAATTTCCGATTTCAAAACCTCTCTAAATACAGAGAAAACGCATTTAAAAAACGTATTTAATCCAAATCCAAATAGCCCACAGCACTTTTTTGCACTTTGCCAACAATTTTGGGTTTTGGAGTTAGGTAGGTTTCGAAACTAAGACGCTCTAATGAGCATCACACGGAACCTAGAAAATCGAAAGTGCTGAGGCACACAGAACATTTTTTTACCATTTTTTTTTGTCGTAAAATGTTACGGAAAGAACCAATAAAGTCATTGTTCAGTGGTATTTATCTTTCTTTATATGTTGCAAACTTTTTAAATCATTTTATTTTCAGAAAGAAATGGAGACACTTATAGTAAATATTAAGGGAAAGTGTTAAATTTTATCATAATTTCTATTTGGTAAGATAGGGGAATTAGGAATGTTTCAAAAAACAAGCCGGGGAAACATTTTTAATTACTAAGATACATAAATCGTACAATAAATTAGGCACAATAGGCAGAAATGAATTATTCCCATAAGGACTGCCAACATATTTTCTCAATTTTCCCCCCATTAACGTTCACATGAACGTCTAACAAAGTGAAACACAAGAAAGTACCGTCGTTAACAATTCCGTTCTTTTGCCAAAAATTGGCAAATAAAATTTCCGTATTTTACCAAAAGATGGCATTTATACGAGTCGAAAGCTGGATAAAGAACTGCGACCGACTGACCTCAAGAATTCGGCCACTTACGTTATTCGAATTAATTTTATATTATGCCTCGTATATTATCCGGAAAAGCGAGTTATTAGATATATTTCCCAAACGAATATGGTTTTGAAATAATAAAAAAAAACTGAGAAAAGTCTGGATTACAAGGAATCTCGTTATAGATTTCAGAACTAAAATTATTAATGTTAAAAAAAAGAAGCGATAATTATTTTTCCATGAACGAATGCATCACATTGTTATGTTTTAAAATGTCAGTACAAATGACAATGTGGTCATGTTTTATGAGAACTAGTTGCAACTCATTTTTGGCAGCGATGTGGATATAATGATATATGCCAGGGTGGGGAACCTTTTCATTTCTAAAGGCCACATTCATTTATTTGATTCAACATAAGGTCGCAGTAAAGAAAAGATTTACACCCCCCTTTTTTTCGACTGTCGAACATATAATTGGTTGATTACGCTCTTTTTTCAAACGCTTGCGAATTTTTTTTTTAACTAAGTGAATATCTTGATGAAATAAAAAGGCCGCAAGTTCCCCTCCACTGATCTAGGCTCATTTATGTAACTGTTGAGCAAAAAGCTTTTTATTGCAATTAACGAGTGTAAACGGATGTGATCTATTGAACAAATATTGTACATTTTATCATCAGTACAATCGGTAATAACTGAAGTTTTTTTGTATATTGCAACGCTATGGAGTCAGAGTCAGGGTCGTAGAATTGGACTATTTTAACTAGAGTCGTGCCCAGAAAAAAAAATGATAATTTTGTGAATACTTTAAAAAATAACAAGTGTAAAGGAAGTGATTTATTGAGAAAATATTGTACATCTTTTTAATCAATACAATCGGTAATTACTGAAGTTTTTTTGTATATTGCAACACTATGGAGTCAGAGTCGGGTCGTAGAGTTGGACTATTTTAACTAGAGTCGTGCCCAGAAAAAAAAAACTGATAATTTTGTGAATACTTAGAAAAAAAAGGTATTCAAATTGCTAGGGTCAAAAGTGGCGTCACTGCATGCAAGTCGTATTATTTCCTAACGACTCCACAGTCCTAGTATATTGTATGACGAAGTACGGCACAGTTCAGTATTTAAAAAAACAGTGTTGAAATAGTATGATAAAACTTATCAGTCAATTTTTTTTATCGCCTTAGCGGATTCTTATTTGACAATTGGCCGCAAACAGAGTAGCGATTTACGTACGTTGAAAATTGCATTAGACGTGTCACGTACAATAAAATTATTCGTTGTCCTGCGGCGATGTGTAATCGAAGAGAGAAAACTTTATTCTCTACGAATTAAAAACACAGTAAGTAGCTGGAATAAAACTTTTGTTTTCACTGTGAATTGTTTCGTTTCATTCTTTTAATTCTACGCGATAAAAGTTTGCAGTGAAGTAGTATGCAAATCTAACACTTTTCGCGTTTTTCACCTTCGTTTTCCCTCAACACTTAAAAGCTTACCGTACTTTTTGTAATCTTAGAAAACTTTTCCATTCCACTTTCCCCCCAGCCGCCGTTAAATGTGATATTAAGTATATTATTTTATGGCTGCCAGAAAAAGAAAAAAGAACCTGGCTTCGCGTGGCACTGGAATAAGTTATTCAAATGTGGCCAAACAGAAGAAAAATGGACAGAATTTGTAATGGAAAATGATAATACCACGAGGAATGAGAAAAACTTCAAATAAAAAATCGCACTCAAAACAATTCAAATTATTATTGCATAAAGATTCGTCTCTTTTAAGAAATTCTGCTGTCTGTATTTCAAAATATAATTTAATATTATTACAGCCAAATTTAAATTAACGACAATAATAGGTGTGTAAGCTTTTCAAGTCGCAAGACCTTCATCATTTATAATCTATTAAAGTCGCATCCAAGAAACTTCTATTAAAAAACCTGTTGCGTGGTCGAGTAGTAAATATCGTTGGCTTCTGTTACGGAGGTTACGGTTTCGAATTCCGAATTAATAAATTGATTTATGAAGTTCTGTTCGAAGGTATGAATGTAATCCCCCTTCGAACCCATACTATCCTAAAAACCAGGGCTGTGGAGTCGCGTGAAAAAAAGACGACTTCGACTCCGACTCCAGCTTTGAAATGATTAACGACTCCGACTCCAGCTTTAAAATAATTAACGACTCCGAGGAAATTGTTCAATAATTTCATTTTAATTATGTATAAGTACCTTCAGATCATCTTTAGTCAGTCAAGCATGAAATGTTTACACTTGTGACTATTTTGTTTAAATACACAAAATCGAGCTGCTCATTTTTCACGACTCCGACTCCGGCAAAAATACCGCGACTCCGACTCCGACTCCGAATCCACAGCCCTGCTAAAAACATATCGTAGCGAGAGCGATTGACTAACCACTAGTAATGTCCTTTGATCAAGTCAAAAGGCCGCATCAGAGTTGCCAAAAAGCTTCAGGTTCCCTCGCAAATAATAATAAGTAGTTATTCAATTTATAAGTAAGTATAATTTACATATTTTATTTCTCAGCGCATAATTGCGGTCGTCAGCATGAATAGCAATAATTATTATTAAAAAGCAATCTATGTGGGTTTTTCCATTGTTTGCAAATTTCAATACGAAAATAAACAAATGCAATAAATAGACGAGATGGTAACTTTGAATACGCCTGCTTATGAGGGATCACAAGAAACCCCACGTAGTTTTTTGATGGTTAAAAATGACGATTGAGTTTATGTGGGGGCTAATAAAAAAATGTGATTCAAATTCGATGTCTGTTTTTTATCTTTTTAATCATAAACATATAGTTCAACAAATAATCTTATCATATTATTGATAACGGTAATTCAACAACGATACTTGTACTTTTAACACGTATACTAGAACAGTGCTTCCCAAACTTTTCCAAGGAGGGAGGGCGACACCAGTTTGAGAAGTACTGTACTAAAACATAGTTTGAATAGGAATGATTGAGATATTTAATAGATCTAAATTTGAAACTATCACTATTTCATCAAGGGGAGGTAAAGATTGATATTTTTAATACAAAAAAATGAGATAGTTTGACTTATGAAGTGCAAAGAAATCAGGATTGTGCGGTTGATGATGATATAATGGCTATATGAAGAGTTTAAAGCACAAACCGATAAGTCCACAATTGTAAAAATCTAAAAGGAAGTGCGATTGAATTATTTTAAGTCACTTGCAGAATTCGACAAAAGTTTTCGAAAAAAATGGTTAAGCTTTTCTGAATGTCACAGAAATCACATGCAAAAGCCGATAATGTCAAATTTCATTTCGGTTATATTTATTGTAATAAACAGTTAACTGGGAATAAACACAGGCATACTGTTATTGTTGATTGAATTGTCATTTACTTTGTAGAACTTCATTATAGTAAGGTCAAAAATAGCAATGTATTTTAGCGGTTTTAGTGTTGCCGAAATAGCTAGCGAATTAAAATACATTGTTTTTTTGACCTCATCATATCGTTCCTAACTAAAAAAAAGCAGTACAATAGAAAAAAACTATCAATAAACACAAAATTTTTGATAACTACTTCACTGTAATGTTCAGATATCGGTTTTTGGTTTCAGGCGCCCTCAATAAAATGTTTTACCACTAAAAAATGTTTCGAAGACAATAGGAGTCACGGTTTTGATAATGAATTATTATGTCGAGTGGTAATTTTTTAAAAAAGGAAGTGCCTACTACATATGATAAAATGGTTCTCAAACACAAATTTAATTACCCAATTAGAATTTAATTATTACATTCACAAGAATAAAAGTGCTCGCATGGTGTTACATAACCATAAAATACAAAAGTTTATTACATAAAGATTTCTTATTAGTACAGATAGATGCATATCTAAGCGATTTGAATTAATTTAATGCTTTTGTTTTAATGAGGCCAGGCCACAAATGATAGTACAGAAATAATACGTAATAGTGTATACCGCAGTTGTAACGATATTTTTTCGTAATTTTTTATGATTTATTACATGTAATTAAAGGAAGTTGTTTGTTAATTTACGAAGAATTTATGGTATAATAATTATAATCTGACATTACGAAATGCATTGTTCTTTTTATATTTTAATAACAATTATTTTGCAGAATAATTAGGCAAACTTGAAACACTCAATAATAGTAAGCAAATTGTATGTTTTTGTAAGAATCATAATAGCCGTGGAGTCGGAATCGGAGTAGTGGAGTCGCGGTGTTTTGCCCGGAGTCGGAGTCGTGAAAAACGAGCGACGAATATTTAATGATGTGTAATTAAATCACATTGGCCCATAGTGTTGACTGGCTGACTAAAGATGATCTGATGGAATACATATAAGTTAAAATGAATTTTAATTAAATTTTTCATTTATTGATATTAATTATTATACGGTACATTGGGTATTATTACATAGTACAGTGGAGGGGAACCTGCGGCCTCTTGGCTACTCTGATGCGGCCTTTTGATTTAATCAAAATATTCACTTTGATCAAAAAAAATATACGCAAGCGTTTGGAAAAAGGGGGGGGTGAACGTTTTTTTTATTGAATCAGATAAATGACTGTGGCCCTTAGAAATGAAAAGGTTCCCCACCCCTGACATATAATAATGTATAAAAAATAGTATTCAATTGCTTTAAATATTGTGTATAATTAATTGAATAAGAATGATAAAAAAAACACCCTTCCTCGGAACACCGAAAATAGTTTTGAGATTAAGCGAGCCCCTTGATAACTTATTGGCAGCCCACCCCGGATGCTCATATATTGTATTGTTTGATTTGAAACAAAATATGCTCAGTGACAATAGAATCTTGTTATACTCGAAATAGATTTTTAAAAAACATGAGTTTAATTATAGGTACAAAATAGGAGAGATAGAAAACAATGTATGGCAGTTAAAATTAACACGCTCTTCTGATATCTAGTGTCTTTGATTTAGAATACATATGGCCATTCTCTTTGATATCAAGACAGATTTGTATGGATAATATAAGCATTATGCGTCCTAACTTTTCGTATAAATATTTAAATTTGCAACACGTGCTGAGCATTCTAGATACATATATATCGACCACCACGGAGAGTGAGTGCATTAACCCTGATTGGTCTTTGAAATATCAATCACTAGATAAACCTTTGGTCTATTAACAAGACAGCCAGTCACTCTTGTATCTATTTGGTATTGGTAACCAGTGATTGACGAGCTCAGTGCGGGCGGATTTTTGTACTTACTTGGATTCAGGTCAAATGTATTGAATAAAATATAGTTACAGTGAATATACATCACAATCTTTAATAGATTGTAATACGATTTCTTCTACGCCATTTTGTTATAGAATTTGTAAAATAATTTAAAAATAAGAGTGGTCAACCCAATACGCGATAATGAACACGGATAATCAAATTAAGCTTGCAATAATAGCTGTCATTTGTTCCATACAATAATTCGAAATATTTTAATGTTAAAAATACATAAGTTAAAAGTCTAAATTGCGTTTCACACGCTAGGCGTAATTATCAAACAAGGTGTGTGTGTGTGTGCTTGAGGCTAACGATAAAGAACTTGTTAAAAAATTAAGCCTTAATCGCTTTATTTCTGAAGATTATTTTTTTTATATAGTAAAAAAGCTTCTCAATAAACTGTCCTAATAACTAATGATAAACTTCAACTAAAAGTCACTCAAGATCCACCCGAGAAGAAAATCTATGATGCCAAGATCTTAACCTGTTTGCTGCTTATCCCGCATATATACGGGATCACCAGTTGGAACCCACACACTAATTACGCGTATATTATATGAATCACTCGATATACGGCATATCAACTGTGAAAAGGAAAAAGGACGTAACCCTCACATATCAAATTTTACAGGAGGCGCAAAAAACGTGTTTTGATGATTTATGGGCCATATGCAAATTATGAATTATACACAACATTGAAGTGCACGGAGACTTCTAAACTGGTGTTTAATTGATATAGTCTCATATTAATTAAAGAAATTGTTTAGGAAAAACCTTTATTTCAGTCTTCTTGGTTTTAATTTTTTATATGGTCATCTTTTTCAAACTTAAAAGCTAAATTTAGATACAAATTCGGTATTTACAGCTTGCATCCTTTTGATATAACGTGTATCAAGTTTGATGCATTGTGATTATCGAAAAAAAGCTGTGGGTTACGTCCTTTTTCCATTCCACATTCTATATGAATTAACATACTAACGTTATCACTGTAATTTGGATGTCTAATTAATTCTTGAAATTTTAATCGCCAGAAAATGAATCGCATTTAGCAACCAGCAGGGGAAGGATAAATAGTCAATAAACATTCCGAGTTGACGTCATCAAAACACAAAAACTGACAATCGCAAATGATGTTCTTATCGCTGGGAAAACAGACTAATTTTTTCATTGTTATTAATCATATTTGATTCATATAACAAAGGTTGGCGACACTACTAGTTTGTCATCACGAACAATGTAAATAGTGATAAGTTATCACAAAGCGCTCTCACCTGGGTCTAGTGACTACATTATACTTATCTATCGAAACATGTATTTTGACTGCAACTGATGTGTGCTTTTGGTGAATCATTATTCAATAAAAACCGTATTTTTATAAAGCAAATATACCATTTTTTTTAAATTTCTACAGTATGGCGGTAAGTATTGTTTTTGAGCGTTGGTAAAAACTATGACGTGATTTAGTCGTGGGATAATTAAAACAAACAAGTTTCCGTTTTTGTTACTGCTTAAATAAATCGGCTGAAGTCTAGTCTAGTAGTGAAAATAAAATAAAAAAACACAAATATTCGAATAATTGAATTTATTCATATATTCGCCAAATTTCTAGCGAAACGTAAAAATATTCAACACATAACTTTTGTCGTGATGTAATCAAGAAAGATTATATCACGATATATGTATGGTTTAAAGATAACTCCCGTGCAGCTCTCAGGCCAAAAATATTAAGAGTAAATTCGTTTGTTTTCCTGCGTTATTGCGTTATGGAAGGCGGTCGTAAAACAGCGGCTGCATACACATAACGGATGGTGTTGGGATAATCAATAACCAAATTGTAATATGCGAGGCCGAATGCCTTTTTTTAAATAATAGTTTAATATACCTACATTAAAATTAATAATTTATCAGATATTCAAATATCAAAAATATTCGAAAATAGATATTTAATTGAAATCATTAGTGACCACATAAAATATTATGATAATGCTACCAACATGTTAAGCATAACATATCTAGATGTAGTAATTCATGTATTAAGAGAGACAAAAGGACACTTAAGTCTGACAAAACCTCTGTTGTCTGTAACCATTTTAAATTAATAGTAATGGTTGAGTAAAAACAAAAAAAACACTCTACTGACAGACATTGGTCTGCGACTTGTGTGAATGTTAACCGCAGTTATAGATTTGTAACGATTATCTATAATTACTTTGATAGCTTATCTGTTGACCTATTATTGGAAATTTATAATTAATGATACATACAATGGCTTAAATAACTGCCAAAAAAGCAAATAGCAGTGTCGCATAACTAGACATAAAATTAAATATTTCAACTTTGTTACACAACCGATTGTATGAGAAATTTTGAAACGTGTTTCGCCTTAAGGATAAGCATCTTATTATTTAAATTTGCAATATTTTTTCCACATTTATCAATATATGTAACATAAACAAAATGACTGGACATATGCTATATTCGATGGATTTGTTGGAAAATTTGAGGAAAGTCATCTTTGATGACTGTGTTATCCCACTACAATTTGTGATAAGTTTTTCGTCTCTTTTTAATAATTTACAGATTAACTTTCGTTCACTTTTAGGGTGTTCACTGTCAATACTTGGTGGAAAGGCATTATATTAATAAAAACACAATATTTTTTGTACTTTATTCCATTTTATTTAAAAGGTATCGTATCGTAACTTTGTATTAATACATTAACGATTAATCATTTAACCTTACGATAGGTTGTCCGAAAATGCTAGTAGCACAATCTGTGGAGTAACGAAGTCGACAAATTTCAATTTATATTAAAAATGACCGTTTGTTAAATCCATTGGAAATAGCATATTATTATAAGCGTTTATAATTCCAGACTTCAAGAATTACAGTTTAAATGTACAAGGGAATTTTTGTACATCACAAAAACCCATGCCTTCGAACAGAAATCGATTGAAAAATACTGTGCGTACCGGGACTCGAACTCGTGAAGTCTATCACACAAGCCAACGAATTTGACCGATGCACCACGACTAATTAATACGACACAAATATAAGATTGCTTAATTCAAATATATTTTTAGTTACTTTCTTTACATATTATAAAATTAAAATACAAATAAATATGCAAATGATATGATCCATGCATAGATTGCCTGGAAACTTATTTTCACAATCGATTCAATCAGTAGTCTTGCATCATGCATGAGCAATCTAAAACGACAAATCGTAATTACTTATGACGCAAATGGATGCTGGGCGATGTTGATATTTATTTGCCTTTCTTATTGTTGCATTGTGCACCATAACGCATTGTAATTGAAGTCAGATAGAATCAATACAAAGAGAAAACTTCGAATTGAACGGAATAAGCCCAAGATAAAAATCCAGGCATTACGCTGTATACAAAGCAATCCTCCTCTTCTGGAGTGTTACCAAACCTCTCTAAATGCTATTCTCAAGATTTTCAATGCACGCAAGCGACTCTGCTATAGCGATCGATGGCACTCGATGTGTATAGTAAGTACTAGTCGTTCAGGGTCGAATTTAAATACTGTATAATAAAATATAATATTAAAATCTTAATTGCCACAAATTATACCTCTATAAAATGCATATTAATAGTAATGATACTAATTAAATCGGTAATTTCCAGAGATGAAAAAAAAACAAAAAAAGAGACAAAAACTTATAAGTATATAAAAATAATTATTTTTAGTACATAGCTAATAAGTAGTTAATAGTTACACCTGATACAAAACAGCCAAATAACATTGCGCTGCGTATTACAGTTTTCTAGCAACATCCGTTCCTAATTTGGAGCATATGCCCTTCTAATAAAGTATTTTGAACGAAATTTGCTTGATGGTCTCAGTTGGTCTCAGAAAAACTCAGTTGGTCAACCTTTCTTTTGGCGAAGAGATTAGGTATAAAATGATTTGGCTAGAAGAGGATTAGTGATAAGCTCGCTCTCGGTACGCTGTTATTTAAAGTGGGAGATAATTTTAACACGTCACAATTACCTATGCCTTTGAATAGAAATCGATTTAAAAAAAAATGCTGTTTGTACTGGGACTTGAACACGTGAAGTCCGTTATGGAAGTTAACGACGTTGACAACTGTACTACGGACCCAACTCGTTAGTTTTACACACGATTTTAAAAAAAAAGTTCATTATAACTATAATAATATTTATACTTTGTTTATTTTGTTTTTCAACAATACAACATGAATGAAATTAATCAGTGTTAAAAAGAGTTGCAACACAAATTTTCGGGATGAAAATTTATGCCACATTCCCAGTAAACTGTTCAATTATACCAAACGTAGACTATCAATCAAAAACCAGTTAATACTTTTAATAATTTGATTTAAATTTTTGACTGTATCGATCAATTTTATAGATTTTTTACCGAAATTATAAGTGGCATCAATTACAAAAATCGATCAACTCCTTTTTTTATGTATTTCTAAATGATTAACTTCAATACGTCCCTGTCTCGTGAACAATCCACACATTTTATTATATCTTCTAATAACTAACGAACAAAAAACACAATGTTGCAACTTACAACAAACATGATAACGCAAGCTCTTGAAAATAGTTTTCGATTTACAAATCTACCTTTAATCAATCCACGATTATTAACGATGTGCTTATTACAGCGTTTTGTAATGTTCATTAATAAAATATTTCTCAATGATTAATTTTATAGTTAAGAGAATGATTTATGAAATCTGTTTTTTACCACAGTAATAAATAATAGCTGTGTGAATTGTGTATACTTATATAATAATATTTATCATTATATAAGTATACTTATAATAGGGTTTTATAATCCATTTTTTTCATGCTTAAGAAAGGCGTCAGTCGTGTAGCCGAGTTGTCAATACTCTGTGGTATCGTCCACGGGTTTGAATCCTTATTGATTGATTAATTATCAATCGACTTTTAGATTTCTGATTAAAGGTAAAGTATGGCTTCGATGCTTACATTCGCTTCTGCCTATCAGATCTTTAACCTTTTGGCTGCCGTAGGAAAAGTGTTTGTACCTAGCACGAATTCTTAATTTTATTAGTTATTAACGAGGTAGTTCGTCTCTGGCCTGTTGAACACGAACAATTTGACGAGATATCTCGTATGCGGCAGCCATTCGTTTGAAACTACGAAAGCGATTGAAAACCATTATTTTTTCTTAGGCCATTATTGACATCCTCGCCCACTTCGTAAACGAGAAAATTACAGACTCAATAAGCAATTATGCTGAGATACTTGATTAGAGGACCATACGCTTTCATCGGAAGTGGACATGGTTTGATAATAGCATATAATTTAAACACTAGGGAATAAAAAAATGGCGTAATATTAATGAAGGGATAATCCTCCAGTTTCAGTATACATACATGTGTTCTTATTATAGGATAAGTAAAGCAAATAAAAAAAACTTATACACCTTATAATGGACCGGGTAATGAGAACGGATTACACTTTGTCAGCAATGAGCGACTGTAGTGTTAAGTTTTACCAGTCAATTATACATATTCAAACATTCTAATAATGAATGCATTACACAGCAGGCTTTTGGTTAATGAAATAAATTAGTTATATTCAAAAAAAATGGTAATAATGTATTCATAGTTTTATATTTGTGATAAAACGCATCAATACAACTTGGCAAGTTCGTAATAACAAGAGCCTCGACGAAGGCGTCTATTGATTGGATTATAACCAAATTGATTCGGAGCGAATAATGTGGCGAAAGCTTAGGCATAAAGTTGAGAGCTTAAAAGTTCGCCGTGTACAAAACAACAAACTTTGAAGCTTTCGGTATGTATCGAAAAATTGCAGACGGCATGGGACATTTAATTTAGAAGGGATTTTAATCGAGATTTATTGAATGCAATTTGTACACTAGACTAATAAATTGGTATATTTAGTTTTGTTGTAGTCCTTTATATATTTAATTTAACATTTCATTTATTTAAATCGTTCGACTAAACATTAATCTCTCTGTACGTGGTTTGACAGCTTAAATTAAGCAAAACTAAAATTATGTATTAGAAAATAAATATATTCCAATTAAAAAAAAAAAACTAAAAAGTAATACCGTAGAATGAAAAACTATTAAAAAGCATATTTTGATTTGAAAATTTTAAAAGTAAATTAAACAATACATTATATAGTTACCGTTGCAGATGTGTTAACACACCGTGACAATGGGTCAAAACCTCGGTAGAAATAGTATGCGTAGAAGTTAACACTCGCGGCTCGGAGACAAGAAAAATACCTCTCTGCCGATGGGGGTCGTTTAGGGACCCCAGTGGTTTCCTCATTATTGGCCTTATTCTTATGAATTTATAAAAAAAATAGTCTAAGGGCTTTAAAATATCTCTCTGCATTATTCCTCATACATTTTTTTTTATAAAAATCCGTGTTTTTTTAATAAATAATCATATTTTAAGTTACGAGCGAACGCTTATCTTTCTGTTATCCTGTTATCTGTAATGCTTATCGCGACTTCTCATGTTGCCAGAACTTGTATAAAACTAGGCATCGATGTAAGTAAGATATTGCGTTTTTTTGAGAATAGTATTCCAGGATACATAAATAATTATCTTTAACTTCGTACACATTAAACCGTTTTTTGTTCTACTATGAGGATCTCTTTTATTTAATTGATTTTTTTTCTTTTCTGTTTTATTTAATAGAGACGGAACTAGCGATCGAATATTTTTTCTTCTTCTACAAAATGTCCAAAAAACTATGATATAAGAATACCTTAATTATAAACATTGTATCACCCATATAATTTAAGAAAACATGGGTATTGGGGTCGCATTTCTTGAGCTTAGAACCGGAAAAGTTAAATTAATATATAGAGAATTAATGATAATCAAAAGTTAAAAATAAAGCCTGCGACCATTTTTAATGTTTGGGTGAAAGCTGAAAATCATAATTCTACTTATTTTTTCGATGGATTCGGCGGTAACTTTGTAAAAAATATTTTTGAATATATAATTAAATTTGATAATTATGTTTCTCTAATAGTTGTCTTTCATAAGCCTTGTAATGTTCTGTCTGATAATGCTCCTTAAAGTGGCGGAAAACGTGTCACAGTTTTGTAACACAACAAGTGGAGTAAAAAAGTTATCAAAGTTAATTATATATTAAACTACTTTTAACAATAGAATTGCGTCAAAAAACAGAAGCCTATAATTAGGGAGAAAATAAAATTATTATTAAATACGTTATGAATTTCATTTCGATATAATTTAGAATTCATTTCATTAAGCGAGGAAATCAAATGTTTTGTGTTTCCTGAATTAAGGGGATATTAGGTAAACACGAGACATTTAAAATTGTATTTTATGAATCGCTTTATATGCGGGACAATAGGGGTGATTTACATGGGTACTTAGAATTGGAAATACATTATTATTTGTATGCCAATGAGAGTAAATGTTTAATGGGCCGTTGGATTGTTCAGATGTCAAACAAAAAGTGGGTATAATTACAAAGCCCCTTTCAGTAGGAGAACCCATGTTCATTTTGCCCCCATACCGCCTCATACGACGGAGAGAAAACGCCCGGGTACTTGTGGGGCATTAACATTCTGCATTAAACTCTAAACCCCGGGAAATACAAAGAACATTACGAAAGGGGGGACGGGGAATAATTGAGGCAGATAACAAAGAAAATGTATAAGCCAGCCTTTAAAAAAAATCACGATCGATGTAATCGCTGCCATCAGAATCACGCTCTGCTAATTTTCAAAATATCAACCGGATAAAAAAAGGCACGCAATTATTACTTATACGTATATATTTTACAAATGTTAATAATTTTATTTTAGTAGAATGATATAAGAAAAAAACGAAAAGAAAAGCACTTGAGCAATTTAATTTTTCAAAAGTATAAATAAACTTATTTATTATAATTCAATAAGCCGTTTCACTGGACAGCATCGTTGCCTACAGTTACAGTACACACGGGTTTAAGTCCCAGTATGGACAGTTTTTATAATTTGGTTGTTTTTATAGATATATGTTATGTCTAAAATTACACCCACCTAACCAATCCTAAAAATGGAAAACTTATGTTTAGATAAGCTTCATTATACTTCTATATGTTCCACATTAGAGTGGATATGATTTTAAAAAATCTTTACTGTTCTAACTCAACTTAGATGAAATGACAATTAAACCGTTTTAAAACCATGTATTTGTTATAGTATGTTATTGATAATTGAAAGCTAGGTTATTATTTTAAAAAAATATTGAAAAAAACAGTGACTTTTTTTTATTTATATACAAAATAATACGATCTTATTTAATTTTGTTGAGTGCTTGTAGATTTATTATTATGTAATTACATATAAATTAATGTGTTCTCCTAACATAAAATGTTTCGCATCACTGTCCTACCCAAGTATTATTCAAAAAATGAGTTATCAGCAATGATATTGACTATTTTATTTCTTTTGCCTAATCAGAGAGAGACACAAGAACGCAACATTTTGATTTGAGCACAAAGCATGGAAACACAGATTAAAACTAATTTAGTAAAAGTAGATTATTCAATTGATTACATTATTTTGTTAATTATGTAGTTATTTTCGACGCCTTCCGATCGCTCAACAAATTTCATTTTTTGAAGTGTTCAATTTATATCAACAAAGAGTTCTTTCTTTAACTATTGTACATATAGCAACAAGTTGATTATTTCTTTGTATGAACACTGCCATATTTGATTTTCGACAACTCATTTTTAGACAATGAAGCCGTTTATTAAAATACATATTGGGTATTCTTACGGCAACTAGTCTTGGTTATGTTTACTGTTACTGTATGTTTGTTTACTCTCTACAATATGTTAGATTTCCAAGTATAATATAATACTTTCTTTACTTTAACGAAATTTCATTTATTTATTGATTTGGCATTTACATGGTAGAACTCCATTTTAATAGGGTAAAAATAACAACGTATTTTAGTTCTACAGTTTTTTAATATTTCGAGCGTTGATAGCTATTTCATATTATATCTGTTTCAAAATTAAAAGTTGTCTCATTAGTGCCATTAACTATCATTCTTGCTTATTAATATTTAATTATTTTTTTACGTGTAGTTATACCAATTCAATGTATTTAATTAACCTTTATTAATATCTTTATATTTTTAATTATTATTATTGTTTCCTATCAAATTGTGCCTAAAAACATGTATCTTAACTGTATCATTGAGGAGATATCGTCTTCGGTGTGATGCAGAAAGGAAAACAAGTTTATCGAATAAAAAAAAAAGAAGCTATTTCGGCTTTCGCCATCGAACTATGCTTAAACGTAAATTTGTACTGGCTAAGAAGAGATACACAATGCATCATATTATTCACTCTAACATACTAATTCAAATTATAATTACAATATTGCACTTATTAAATGTGATTTTAATGTTTCAAAGAACGATAAGCAGTCTGATATTTATTGTTAATTACATTAGGGGTTTTAACAACGGTGATGGATTAATAATGGTTTGTTCATTTAAGATGTTTTGTTTATGCCTGTTAATTTCAAATTATTCTAATAAATTTAGTTTTTGACCCTTATGACAAAGATGCAAAGCGTTTGGCGCTAAACTTAAACTCATGTCATGAGACTCGGTCAAAAAAATGATTTCATTTACCTCCATTGACAAATGTAGTGATATTTAATGTTGTCATTTTTTAAAAACAGTTTGCCGAGATGACATTTATTCTATTCGCCGTCGGCCCCCAGCGCCATGTGTAGTAAAATTCCGCTTCGCTAATTTCGTAAACATAAACCAAACTAATACTTTATTGCTTTGTGAAACTAACTGCGCTAAGCACGACGAATAAAATGCCCACTCGCGGATATTTGAATAAAGAACACTTGGTTTTTTTTTTATTACATTGCCATAGACAAAATATCGCAAGTCAAGCGTGAGAGGTCGATTCAAGGATACCGCTGAGCGACCATTTTTCGTATTTTATTACATTTTTACGACTAGAATGAGCTGCTTATCTTAAACGTTCAATTATAATAGCGACTGAAATTCGTAAGGATAAGTAAATTGAACAATAATCAGTAAATAACGTTTAATTTACTACAAATATACATTATAATAAAATCCATTTTTATATTATACATCAAGATAATAGATACATTTTCGAATTTGGAGCATTATCTTTGGACTACTGAAATCAAAAATAGCACTGTTTCGGTATGTTTTAAATTCGGAACATTACTTTGAAGCTATATTGTCGCACGCTGTGGCCTAGTTGGTTAGAATTTGCTCTACCGACCATGTGGGTCTATGTTCGATTCCCGGTAAGATCAAGGTCAAATTTAGATTTTTCAATTTAAGTTTGAGACCTAAGACGTGGGTGTTTGTGGTGTCAATTTAAATTGAGTCGATCTCGAGTGACTTACAATAAATACTCATCGAGTTTTTCTCGTATGATCTTTCAAAATTAAAATATTTAGCGCTTTGTCATTAGCTGTAATGCCAAATTTGACCCCATTTTTTCCCGTAATTGGTGCAAATAAAAAAAACACTGCTCACTCCACAGTGGTGTAGCGGGGCGGCGACCTGGCACCTAAAAATGAGCCAGGGCGCCGCCCTACCACCTTTTTGACTTGTAACTTCTCTTCCAAGTAAATACAAATATAGGGTTGCCATATTTCTTGTAAGTCAAACCGGGACATTTGTCCGATTTGCCGAATTTGTTCGAGACTTTCGATTCCAAAAACCCAGGAATTTACCGATTTGCCCGAAAATACTAGCGTGATTCGTTTTTTTTCTCCAAATAATTAGCGTGGGTCGTAAGCCGGGACATTTGGGCGTCCCGAGAGGTTTGTTCGGGACACCGGGACACGACTCAAAACCGATAAAAGTCCCGGTTAATCGGGACGCCTGGCAACCCTATACATATATTAAAAATACTGTTCATAAAATTTAAAAGCATTATACCAAAATTGATCTACACGACGAATTTTACAAAAATAAATAAAATCGTACAAGTACAGTTTTTTTTTAATAATTGCGCGTTTTCTTATTGCAAATGTTAATTGTGTTAATTGTTAAAACTGGTGGCTTTTTAACTTCGGACGGATATAAAAAAAAATAGGGATGAAATCAATGACCGACCTGGTACCTATTTATTTATCACTACACCACTGTCACTCCGACAGGTTCAAACCTGAAAAAATACAACACGAAACGATCCCCACACTTGCTAGCTGTAGACTGATTGAGACTGATGCAATCTCAACTTGTATTGTGTCATGCACAGTGGAGTGGAAGTAAAAATACGATATGTTCCAATATTGTGTTCCAATACTAGGCAAAAATGGGTTAAAGACATCTTCAGACTGTATCGTTATCATAAATATACCGTCTAACATACAACTTATAATATTATATGGGCAGAGTATAAATAACATATATTCAGATTCAGAGGTTATTTTGTAGCGATCCGTTTTTAATGGAAAATTAGCTAATAACAAAATCGAAAACGATTTTGAAAGAATTTTTACGACAGCGAATTGCCAAACCCACAAACGTATTCATTTTAATGCATTTTTATAAGAAGCATTCGATATATATAAAGCAACAACTGATTAATATTTAATATATGATTTAGCAATAAATTGGAACCGGTCAATAAAACAAAACGGCGCAAACCTGTTTTAATTAGTAACCATGACGTATTGCTGGTTAGTAAATATTGTTATTTATGGCGAATTGTTATTCCGCTTATGGGAGGTCTGATGACAGACGCGTTATGTCATAGTGCTGTCTGTGTTCACCTGTTATTTGAAAATGGAACGTGAATTTGATTGATAATTTGAGATAGCAGTATTATCAGATGGCAAAATAAAACATAGGTAAGATGCATTACGTCTTTAACTATGGAACTAAGCCATCGATATCGACACAGTACTCTGACAAAAGTTGTTAAGTAACAGAAGTGTCGAAAAAATCAGTTGATTACGCAATGCGATTCTTGGATTTCAATTCTTTCTCAGAAATTGCGCAGTTGGTGCATTTATTGTACCAGTTTGACAAACACAACATTTTTTATCGGAAATAATTATGAATGCAGATTTAAAGGTAGGCCTTTTAATTCCCAACATTATTTGTGTCAGATCGGAATAAATTCATGTAAAAGTATCATTTATTATAAATATAGAAACTAGGCTTTACCCAATAGCGAATACTATTCATTGTAGCTGTTTATTGGAAACTATCAATATTTATTACTTACCAAGTTATGTGCGGTGACAATGTTGTCTTGTTATGCATTATTTATAATTAAATCTAAACATATCGACTGTGGAAAGAAAAAAGGACGTAACCCTCAATTTTCCAAAACAGCTTTTTTCGATAATCACAATGTATACAACTTGACACACATTCTATCAAAAGGATGAAAGCTGAAGATGCCGAATAAGTATCTAAATTTAGCTTTTAAGTTAGAAAAAGACGACCTTGTAAAAAATTAAAACCAAGAAAAAACACTGAAATAAAGGTTTTTCCGAGACGATTTCTTTAATTAATATTAGGTTATATCAATTAAACACCAGTTTAGAAGTATCCGTGCACTTCAAGATTGTGTATAATTCATAATTTGCATATGTCACAAAATCATCAAAACACGTTTTTGTGGGTTACGTCCTTTTTCATTTCCAAAGTCGATATATAAATTTGTCGGTAGTGCAGATTCAAGACAAATCATGTTTTAAAAAGACATTAAGATTAATTAATATAAAGTAACAATTAATTTTTGTACGGGGGATACGTTACATGCGAAAAAGCCATTTAAAAAAATGCGTAAACAAAATGAAACATAGATAAATAAATTAAAGATACGTTCCATTACATTGCACCGTGCAATTACGAAACCGTGTAAACAAAAACCTTGCGAAAAGAGGATCGGGTATGTATACTCATTCCACAGTTATTTTGTTTCTATTATACAATAACTATTTTTTTTCTAGATTGTCTTATTATTCTTTTATCTGTATGTAAATCTTTTTTGCTATTCTGATATTGATTCGTTGACTGTATTTTACACGAAGAGTATATGATGAGGTGTTTAGTTATAAAAAGCGATAAAATCACGTATTGTCAAAAATCTACATAAAATACGTGTGTATTGTACGCGCAATTGCAAAGTAAATGTGAAAATTTGTATGTTCTAAAACTTACCTGAGAATGTATCAAATCTTATTAGCGATACATTCTTGGATCGGTATATTTTAAGTCTAAGTTAATTAATTAATTTTAATTTAATTTTAATTCTAATCTTAATTTTAAGTCCGGTTAATTAATTCTGTTGTCCGCTATGTAAAGTTTTATTTTCCTTATAATTATACAATTTAACGGTTTATCGACTAATAAAGGATGTTATTTCAATTTTATTGAAATATACCTAGAATATAAGAGAAAAAATAATCTCAACTTAAAACAAATATTTAATCTTGGTTGAAAAACTTTTACACTGTTTGCCGTTGATATTGAAATGTTGACAGATCAGTTTTTGTAACTAGACAATTTTAATCAAGGCTTCAGGTAATTAATACGTAGTAGTCATCTTATTTAAATATTCACTCCTATCGATAAGTATTTGAAAAATAAATTCAATAAATCGTCACTTTGGCAGAAGTTTTTAAGTAGCAGATTGATTTCAGATTAAGTAGCAGAAATTTTCAGCTTTTAAAATAAAGCCTCGATATTTTATATTACATATATAATTATAATATAAAATATATATGAATTCATGCTGACCTGACACAAATATGAGTTTAACACAATTAAGACAGGTACAATTATTGTCTGCCTTTAAATCAGTATTAGTATGATTGTCTTCTTTAGCTATCTATATATAAATAAATGCATTTTTTTTTTGAAACTGGTATAATAATAAATACGACCAGTGAGTTAATCCAAACAAATTTTTTTTTTACAATACATACTCATTTTTGTCGGTTTTGTTAGTAGGCAGGTACACTATATTAAATTCGTCATTCCCGTAAATTCACCATAGAAACGTATTTCAACGTTAAAAAATCTACACATGTTAGGATTTAATTGATTATTTGCAGCGGTGGGCTGCCGATACGTTAACAAAGGGCTCGCTTAATCTCGAAGCAATTTTTAGTGTTCTGAAGAAAGAGTGATTTTTCTTATAGCTCCTATGCAATTATGTGCAATACTTAAATAAGCAATCGATTGTTACTTAATACATGTAAAATGTGTAACAATATGCAATTTACAGTAAACTTATCAATGTAAATAGCTAAAAATAAACTAATGTGTATACTCATATACGTTGTCGTAGATAATATAATATTATTAAATTAGAAAATACAGTTACATATATACTACTACGATTTGAGAATATTATTTTCTCATAAGTTAACAACGGGCTCGCCGGCCTCAGTAAAATTTAACAAGGGGCTCGCGCGAGCCCCTCCAGCCCACCCCTGATTAGTTGTAGTTTTAAAATCAAAATAATATTATCGATGTGTAATATGGTTATTAATTATATTGTATCAACTTCTAAGAATACAAATAAAATCAGATAATTTAATTATTAGCATATTTATTTATTTCAGTGAAATGTATACGGATTTTAACGCTATGCTGAAATTGATTTTGTTATAAAAAAAATATGTTTTTTTAAAGCTCTTACTTGCGAAGGTGTGCCAAGCATTAAAATATTACTCCTAAAGAAGATTTAGTTTGAAAAGAATAAATTAAACCACGGTTTAATCTCTGTTGCCTTGCTTACAACACGTTTTGAAACTTTCATTTCTTCGGATCAACGCGAGCTTATTTTATGACTACGAATAATAACGTGATACTTGGTTTAATTGGATGAGAGAAAAAATATTAATTATGTATTATTACGGGACCTATATACTGTTTATTAAAGGTTAATTATAATTCAATCACTTTTGTTTCAATCTAAAAACCTAATTAGGTATGAGTGATAACAAATTGTTTACATTATTTTTTGATAAGCGCGGACAAAATAGAGATTATCATTTTAATACAGCTATTAGCTACAAAATAATCTACGTTTTTTAAAAAATAAAATTAGAGTAAATTGAAAATTATCTGTTTTTAAATATGCTTATCAAGAGGAAAGGAGTCGAGGTCGAAGATTATCATTAATGTGCAAGGTAGATAATATTATGTTGTATTTAATTTTAAGCTTTAACTGCTTGAATACCGCGCAAATAAATCATATATGTCCCAGAGATACTGTGTGTTTTTGACAAAAATAATTTTGCCTTATATAAGTACACTCGAATTAGATATTTTAAAAACCTATATTGACTCAGTATAGATAGCACTACACAGTCATCAAAATATTTCTTATATTCTATTAGAATATCAAGTATTTGTATTTTTAAATGTCTTGGATATCCGTATTCGCTTGTATATGTTCCGGTCACCGGTGTCCGTTTGGTATTCAAATGGTTAAATAGTGATTATGTGTTATCATTTTGATGACAATTATTTCGACACAAATAAAAAATATAATCTGACTTTTTACAAAAAAAAAAACATAAATAATTTTTAATCTCCAAATCACAACATTCAGTCGAAAGATATGCATTTTACGAGTAAATTATTTTTATAAACTAACGAAAGTATGTATTATTTTCCTCAAGTTCGTAAAGATTATTATTTTTGAGTCTATTTTCATTTTTTTTTTTGCGATTTTTTACGATACACTATGTATGACTCATAAGATTGGTGATAACATCGAAAAACCCGATCGTAATAAATTAATATCACAAATCTATAAACCTCTTTTTTATACATCACATTACGAAGAACTAGTTACAAGTTTTGTTTTGTAATATTAAAATATTTTTAACAAGATTAATTATTGGGGGTTAGATACCTTGTGATCGAGGAATAGAAATATTATTTTAAAGCCTTTTTTTAAATTTTATACACCACAATAAAAAAAATATATCACAGTTTATATATAACTGTAAATCATACTTGAATTCTTATTTAGGTAATTTCCTCTAGTATAGTAGAATAATAATTATGATAATCCTAGCTAGTTCAACGATAGGCGTTCATATGTGAAATGTTTTGACGAAATTGCACAACTTTCCCAAAATAATCCTCACAAACTATTTGTCTAAGTTTAGGATAAAGGTACAAAATTGTATGAGAGTACTTACTTGGGCCGTGTCAACCCGGACGGGTTTATTCGTCAAAGGTGGAATCAGAGGTGGAATTTCTTACAAACACGACTTCGAAGTGTCAAAGTTTGTCTCTGGAACTCTATCACAGGGATCCGATGGGATCCAGGATAAATTACAAACAATAATCAAACACAATAAACAATGCCGAATATTTGAAAACAAACAGCGGAACAAATGAATATCGTATCTCAATTTATTCACAGTTCGAAAAGAACTCTTAAAAAAAATAAGAGTTTCACTATCACGTGACAATCACACGATCGTAAAATTACAGGTAAGATTTTCACGGTATCAAGCTTTGTAAAGAATTATTATAACCGCCCTCGAAGGGCTTTTGCTGTTTTCCGCAGTAACCAGAGAATAAAATAGCTTTGTGGGCGGGACGATAGACTAACGTTATAAACAAATGAAGAAAAGTCACGTGAAAAACTTGAAAGTTTCTTCACAACCCTTTCGTGGTTGATTTTAAATTCGAATTAGTGTTTTCCGTTCGCTGTCAAACCGTGGCAAAATAAATCAAATTCAAAATAAATTGCAGCAAAAAAAACACAACACAATAATATCTGGTTCAAACAAACAAATAAACTAATAAAAACACAATATTATAAATCACAATAACGGGCTGTTTTAAATGTACTAAAACACACAATTGTTTAAACTTTACTGTTTTGTTTATATCGATTTATCTCTTTGGGTGAGTTTTGAGATCGCGATATCGCGTAATAAATTTTCGGTCGTGTATGAGGCGAAGCTTGCGACACAACCAACGCTCCGCGCATTCAGCACTCGACTAAAAGATGTGGCAAACTGTTTGTACAGTGGCGCCTCTGGCGGCGAATTCGTACCGATAAAAAGTACGGCCGCGAAGTATACATAGGACACGCCTCGAAGTTAAACTTTGCTACAATATTTCTTACCGATTCGACTAGGTATCATTGATATTTAATTTAGAATATAGTTTCCAACAGGAAATAATTATACTATTCAAATGTTGAGCCAAAATGAGAGCTCTAATTATTAGTTCAGAGACCAAATAATTATTAATCTACGATTAGATTAGTAATGATGCAAATCGATTGTAAAATACCATTCAAATGAGTTCGATGCCTTATAATAATTCTACACTTCCTAAGTATCTTAAAAGGTGAACGAATTCTTTTAAACACGAATTCTCCGAACAAGAATACTTCGTACACAGATTCTTCTGAACAAGAATCTTTCGTACACAAACAGCTCCTTAGATAGGATACTCCGGTGAGTCCGGACCAATCCTTCCTTCCCTCTTAGACAAGAGGTTAGCTGCGCGGGAATTTCAAAGGCTGCGCGGACCGATCAAATAATAATTGAACAGTTGTCTTGTAGTTCGCGCCAACCCATAATGAGTGTGCGGGAGCTTCTCAACTGCTGCGCGGCCGCGCGCTCGCACAGGTTAGAGGGAACGTTGATCCGGACACAGAATATTCCGTACATTTTAATATATATTTTTTTATATTATAATTATTGTTACATTCAAAATTGAATATCTAATGTCCTGCATACGAAATATTTTTTTGGCTAGAAACAAGCAAAAGATAAATGTATTATGAATAATATAATTTATAAACATATAAGGTGAATAAATATCAGAGTAAATAACAATGGAGTTCAACCGGCTCAGTTGAAATGCTCAATGCATAAATGTGGAGTTAGCACTTTATAAAATATTATATATATATGTTAAATGATACGATACTACAATTTTGAAAAAAAGATGACAAAATATTTTACTGAGTTGCTTTATTGACTATGTAACACTTTTAATTTTAAGCCCCTCTCCTGAATGTTGTCACGAAATATTGTATCTAAGAAAATAATGTGTATCACCTACCTAGTAATTGTTTATTTCAGTTTATATAATATAGTAATAAACAGAGTTTGAAATTTTTCCGCTATTAATTAACTTATAATTTTTGTGAGACTTCAAAAACTAGGTTAATTCGTGTTTTATGAATTTTTAAAATTTATAAACCGGTATTTTTAAAAGTCGGTTTTTGCATAAACGCTAATGCATACGTAGATTGCACAAGGTGACTGAGGTGACTCTTGCAGAACAGAGCGATTCGCGTACTAGATGCAGATAAAAATGCATTCCTCGGATGGCGTCGCTTCCCGAGAAATGCATTTCGCGGTTATCAGTAGCTATCACAATAGGATGCTTACGAGAGCAAAATGTTTTCGTGCATCTGTACCACCAAGACCATAATCGCTCATTTTACATTATCATCATCATCAGCTATTTTCAATGCATTAACAAGGGGCTCGATAGTCTCAAAGCAATTCTCGGTGTTATATGAAATTTATATGCTATACGTTTATAAGCAATCAATTGTTACTTATACACTTATAACATGTAACAATATGCAATTTACCGTAAACTTGTCAATGTAAATGGCTATAAATGTACTACTGTGTATACTGGAAGCTGTCGTATATAGTATATGTCAAAAATTGCAGTTATGTACTAATTTGACCAGAGAATATTGTTTTCACTCAAATTAACAAAGGGCTAGCCGACCTTAGTAAAATTTAACAAGGGGCCCGCGAGAGCTTCTGCGAGCCCCCTCCACCCCACTCCTGGATTCAAGCATCCATATGATTACAACTCTAACGTCTTACGTTACCAAAAATTTCCATCTAATAGTATTTATATTATCTATAGTTTATTAATTTTCTGGGTGCATCCATTATACAGGCGGCCCTCGTTTTTCGTACGTTTTACTTTCATATGTTCTACTTTCATACAATTCGGTAGTTCTTACATTCTTTAAAATTTAGATTCATGTCGATAATGTAAAGAAAGATTCGATAAAAACAAAATTTAAAAATGGATTTTCAAGCAAGTAAAATCAGGTTCGAAAAATTTAAATTGATTATTTAAAAAATGTCTTTTTTTAGGTGCATTTTTAAGGTATTTTTTCAGTGTATTTTTACTGAGCTCACTTCACTTTTACGGTACTTAAAGACATGTAGCATAATAAAACGCATCCAACAAAATTTTTCCTAAATAACCACTTGGCTCACTTCACCTCTCATGGGATCATATGTGAGTATAACCATGTAATGGTTTTCTGCCATGTAATAGTCCTGAATTTTTATTTTTAACTTGAAGAAAGATAGGTATTTATTTATTGAATAATTGTAAAACATCCGTATTTTTAATAAATATTTTTTTTAAGAATATGCTAATTCAGGCACGCGTGTCGTAGGTACGCCAGCTCTGAATTATATTAAGGATAATATGATTTATTTTATATGACGACAACGATTTGTAAGTGCTTTTTGTTATATAAAACCGTTTTTCGTATTACAGTGGAACCCCCAATAACACAATCCCGAATTACACGCTGGCTTGAAATATTCGCCGCAAATCCCCCAATTGCACGATCGCATTCCATTGTCGTTACTAAGAGACGGTCGTCTGCGCCGCAAATACAGTAAAATGTTGGCTAGCGTATGTGTATTCAACACGTGCCAGGCTATACACGCATAGCTGAGCGACTGTCTGTGTGCGGGATATTTACTACTACAAAAACTAAATATTTCGTCCACATTTTTTGTTGCAAAACTAAGGTAAATCTTAGTTTTGCGTTTTCCGCGGAAAAAAACCAAATCCCTAATTTTGTATGAGATTCACACCCCCAATTACACTATCCCCAATTACACGGTCCCGACTATAGTGTAAACGGGGGTTTTACTGTATTATCATATTTATATAAACAATTATCGTGTTACATATTACTAATGTGTAATGAAACCATTATACAAAAATACATCGGTTCGTTTGATATCTACTATCGAAATAATTTTCAATTTGTCCGTTTTTATGCAGAGGTTTTGGATTAATAGGCTTTGCAGATTTACTAATTCAAAATTAATTCGTTAATTTAATTATGCGTTCAGAGCCAGCGAGGTGCGTAATTTTGCTTGTGCCAATTCAAATATGGCCGCTTTATCAACGAGTTTTATTTCAATATGTAAAATAATTATCCAAATAGTAGACGGGTGAATTAAAAAAAAAATGTTTGATAAATTTTAGCGAGTGGTCGTTGACTCATTCAGGGTATTCACATCGCACCAGAACTTGAAATGTAATTTTTCACGAACCGGAACGCACCATAACTTCAATTTTGTTTATTTTACTTTCGGTAATAATATTATCGATTGACTTGGAATTTACTTGTTAGAACTCCATTATAATAGATTAAAAATAGCAAGGCGCCTGTGTGGTCGAGTGGTTCACGTCGTTGGCTACCGCTACGAAGGTGACGGGTTCGAATCCCAGTACGAGCAGTTTTATAAATTGATTTTTTAATCGATTTATGAATTTCTGTTCAAAGGCGTGGACTGCACGAATGCACTCGAGCTGACTGTATTCGCGCACTGGATAGCGCCGGAAGATGCCGAGAGGCGAAACCCGGGTCGTGTTCGGCCAAAATTATAATGGAAACGTACATTATGAAAATAGTTCTAATCTAAACATAAATTTCCATCAAGCACCTTCAGTCGAAATTCTAAATTATATATATGTCTTAAATCTATTAAAAGTAAAAAGACATAAAGCATGTTAATTAAAGTGAATTTATGTTGAAACAATCCTATACATTTGTGTTAATAATATTTTTTTACTGAATATCAGGACTGGTTTCGCTATTCACGGGTATTAATTATAAACAGATAATGCTAATTTTAGAATTTATATAAATATATATATTTTTTAATATTGTATAATGCCTTTTCAGTTTTCACCAAGAATTGACAATGAACATTTTTAGCATTCATTTTTAAATATTTTAATGTATAACTTTATATTATTTTGAAAAAGAACGCCATGCTAAATATAAAATATGTCTACAAAAATACCATTCGATTATTAATTTATGTAAGCTCGCACTTAAAACCAATTTATTAATAGAATAGACTTTTTCTTCTCAAGGATATTTGTAAATAAATAAATATAGGCATTTAGTTGTGGTGTATTCGTAAAAAAATGCAGTAATAAAAATAGTTTATTGTGGCTTAATTTAAATAAGTAATTACAAGCCTGCCAATTTGAATTATTTCTAAAAATGTTCAAATAAAAACTCTATGAACAATAACATATATTTATGTAAACATTTCCAGATCAAAAAAATATATGATCAATTATATCGAGCGTGGTATTATTATATCAAACCAGATTTCTAAGAACCGTATAAAATTATCTCACGTTTTCCTGCTCGCTAAAACAGAAGTACATAATTAGTTTAAAAAAAAAATAGAATGCACACCGAATTTTAAACTTGTTCATAGACTGGTATTAAACAGAACTTCCCATCTGGTTACAGCGACCATTTTTTTAAAAATAAAATAAAGGATACTTTGAAGTTTTCTTATTAATATCATAAAGCACATTGTATATTTGTTTCGCTAAGACATGAGAATTTTTCAAAAAACACTTTTGTTAATCTAAATTCGCTTCCAATGTGAATCAGCATTTGGATTCCTTATGGCTTCATCTTAAGGCTCAACATAATTATTATACAAAAAGTATTTGCTGCAGAACCTCCTTATTTGAAGAAAGAAAATATTGAAGAATAGGGCTAGTAGTTAGTTAACCGTTCTCGCTACTCTACGTTTACAGGATTGGATGGTAGACGGAAATTTTTCACATCACAAACCATTCATGAAATTGAAATCGAACGAAAATCCATTATTATATGAAAAAAATGAAACTGTCTGTAATGGAATTCGAACCTGTTAGCACTGCGACCGAAGCCAAACATATTGATCACTCGACTATAAACCTGAATACATATAACTATTAACATTTTAAAAATATTTTTTTTATGAAAATTAAAATAAATACATACTTAGTTTTTATAAAGAAATCATTTAAAAGTGTTGTTAGATATATTATTGCATGCTTCTAATTTTGCGTTTTTTCATTGGCTTGTCTGGACATTGTTCACTACTGGACAAACTAATTTATAAGTGCATTGGATTTAGTTTCACTTTTTGAATGTATAATGTACCGATTTCCGTATTTTAATATTTAAAATTCACAGTCAATATAATACAATATATTCACACTACATACTTGAATCAACGGCACCGGCGCCGCGTCACAAGCTGGTGACGGTGAAATTTTCAACAGTTTATTTTTTTTACAAGAATTTTTCATTACATGAATAATTTATTTTCTCTTTCAACTCGAAGAATAAATAGATCTGTCCTCTTAAATAAATGACGTATGTTCACCATACATATGATAGCATTCCAGTAAAAATAGTATGACTCGAAAACGAACACTCACGTTCTAATAACTCTTATTAAAGGATATCTTTCATCCTTAATTGTTGACCTCCTACCTGAGATGGGCCATCATTTAAGTTTGCCATGATAATTACAGAGCAGGGCACAGCCCAGTTGTAGAAATTCGGGTCGGAAAAACGTGACTAACTCTTGAGAAATGATAATCATTTACCGGCCGCAGGGTCTTTGTAGTGCAGGGGTCGTGAAACACTTGAGTCCAAATGAACCAAATAGATCGCCATTATCGTATTCTTAACGTTTTAAACAAATTGATGCCATTATATTAATAATTAAGCAAATGAATATTGTAAGTGTACATTTTCAGAAAAAAAAACATCCATTAACTCTATTGTGAGAAATTATCCTGTAATTTTTTGAACGCTTATTAATATTCGGACGTTTCTAGATTTTTGCACTTTTGTGTTTTTGGGCACAGGGATTGTTGAAAATAATGTTTTTTTTTACATTTTTACTGTATTTTCAACAATCTTTGTTGTCAAAGTTGCACATTTCAGTAAGCGATTAATTAACCACAAATGCTGACCTAGCCCTATCCTTCTTTACTTTCTACTCTCTTCGAAAAAAATAGGTTAAGAAACTGAGTAACAAACAGTTTTCGTAGAAAAAATATGCTTAGATAATTCCACTAAGAAACCATATGCGCCACACTGAGAACGGACATGGATTAAAAAATATATTTAAATTTATGCCTTAATCTCATGTCATTTCATATGCTTAGTATATTATATTGATTGTTGAGTAAAACTTGTCAAATAGTTTTTTTACTTCTAAATTGTGTCTTTACTTAATTTATGTTATAGTAATGTTTTATGTTCACATTTAATATGATATCATTTTAATGCTAAAATATTATTTGTGTAGTAGTGTATTCAACTGGATTTACTGAGAAAAATAAAAAAAGTATCAAAAATCGAATAACCTTACCAAATAAATATATTTTCTTTATTTTTCTTATCCGTCTAGTAACATAAGAATATTTATAGGATTGTTTTTAAAGTGAATTGTGTTAATAAATACAAAAATCTTTCACAAAGTTAGCGCCGAATCCATTGAAAATAATTTGTACAGAAGTGTTCTTTTTAATGATGCCTTTCTACCAAAATAAGACGATGAACACATTAAAAGTAACATCGTATTTGAGCAAGTAATGATTTGACATGATTTGCAGTTGAAATGCTTTATCAATCCATTCATTGTATTTTCATTTGTGTTTTCATCGATTTTTATAATGTAATATAGAGGTGATGTAATCATTGACAGTAATTAAATGTATATATGTATGCTTAAACAATTGCAATTAGTCGTCATTAAAGTTTAAAACGATTTATGATGCAATGTTTTATTTATACAATAGTACATACCATACATATTACACTTTTATTTAATAACTTTAGTAATGTATATTGTTGAAAGAACTTGTTCTTATTTTAATGCAGGTTTATTTGTGTTAACACCTGTGATGCAATTGTAAATAATTGAGCCATTAAATCATTCAATATTTCTCTTAATATTGTCAATAAGTATTTATCATTTTAGGTATTCTAGCATATATACATTCTTAAAATTATTTTTTCGCTACTAACTTAGGTTTAAATAATGTCAATAAACAGTGAAACTGAGATGCCACCATGGCAGGGAACGTGATTTTTTAGGATGGCATGTTACGGGTTAAAATTGATTTGACATTTACTTTACGTAAGGAGGTGTTACAGTAAGGTAACTATAGCAGAGGTGGGCCGAAGGGGGCTCGGAGGGGCTCGCACGAGCCCCTTGTTAATTTTTTTACTAAGGCCGGCGAGCCCCTTGTTTATTTAAGAGAAAACAATACTCTCAGATAAAATTAGTATAAACTGCAATTTTTGACATATATTATCTACGACAGTTTCAGTTGACACAGTAGTACACTTTTAGCCATTTTGATTGATAGTTTTACTGTGAATTGCATATTGTTATATATTATAAGTGTATTAAGTAACAATCGATTACTTATTTAAGTATTGCATATAATAGGAGTGATAAAAAATTCACTCCTTCCCCAGAACACCGATAATTGCTCTGAGATTAATCGAGTCATGTGTTAACGTATTGGCAGCCCACCGCTGAACTATAGTCTAACGATAACTATATAGGTAACGAATTCTACACTGATTTCATATCGAATGCCATTCATAACACTTCCCAATGCAACTTATTGGTGTATACGTGTAAGTATCCGATATCTGGTCGTACTTTAACACAGGCCACGAATTGGCACAGACACTTCCAGTGAGTAGAGATTCTACAAATATTTTTTGGTCCTTTTCTGTCTGCAGTTCTGTTATTATGATGCGTTTGTGCATTCGATACGTACATCACCAAAGTAGTAGCGACGCCTTCAAAGTGTGAATTCTAGACGGAATGCTGGGAATTACAAACGTATTCGCCAAAATTGAAATGTTTACTTCCAAACATTTTCTACGATCATAATATCGTCACTGTTTTGGCAGAAGTTTGTAAGAAACAGATTTAATTGAAAATTTCAGCTTTTAAGATTAAGCTTCAATATTTTTGTTTGTTATATAGATGATTATAATATCAATATATATATATATATATATATATATGCATATATGCCGATCTCACTCAAGTTAGTGGTTAAAATTAATATACATATAGGAGCAATTTGCTTGCACTTAAACCAGCATTAATAATAATTCCCTACGACAACAAATGTCTTCTTTTGGTGAACTGGTATACTCAATGCATCAACTGAGTTATTCCAGACAAATAATTGATATGTGTACTTAACTATTTTATTTTTTAGTTTTGTTAACTAGCAACTTTTAGCGACTTTGTCTTCTAGGAAAGTATCAATATTATGTAGTGTGTGAAAAAAAAGGCAAATTTAGATCCACGAAAACAATCCGCTATTTAATTCGACAATATAGGTATTTCAATCAATGCTATATTAAAATTCAACCACAGCAATTTATTTAACAAATGATAATTCATTTGAAGTAATCGTTGTTTTAGTATCATCTATTAATTTAATTATGACCGCAATAAAGATCTAACGATGGCGCAATGCCTTTTCAACTTTTAGTTATCAACAATAATATTTAAATTTAATAACAAAAAAAGCTATTTATTAAAATATTACACGTGAATAGCGTAAAATAATTAGAGATTTTCTATTCTGCATACTTAATTAATAGTTTTACATACCTAATTACAATTTAATTAATTGAAACACACTAAGCAAATTAAATTTGAAAATAATATTAGTTCAAGTTTCTTAGAAATGTTACAATTTTATTTTGCTTAAAAAATACAAGATCAAGTATAATTATATAAACAAACAATTAATTGCTTAATTAATTATAATATTGCATTACATATACTTTGTCTAGACACTACGAACGGTGTTAATGTCAAACAGTAAATAATATAATTTTGAATTTAAATAGAATGTTATTTTAGAAATAAAGTGCTTTAGCATGATATCCAGGTGAATTCTTAGAGCGGTTTGTCTGGAGAAGTTATCTTGAATAAATAATACTTACAACACTAACATCAGTTATGTCAAAAAATGGTGGTAAGTTGAAATAAAATAATTGTATGTGTAACAATATTATTATGATATAGATTTGCTTTATTATATTATATATAATATTTTTTTCCATGTCCCTTCCCAATATGGAGCATATGGACTCCTAATGGAGTTTATCTCAACAGAAATGTTTCTACGAGAACTGCTTGTTACTCAGTTGCTCAACCTCTCTTTTTCCAAAGAGAGTAGGAATATAAGGAAAGGGCTAGGACAGGACTAGTGGTAAGCTAATCGCTCTCGATACGCCCGTTCATTGGATAGGATGGGTGGGTGTGGGGAATTGAAGACATCACATACATATCCATGCCTACGAACAGAATTTCATAAATCGATTGAAAAATCAATTTATAAAACTGCCCGTACTGGGATTCGAATCCGCGCCCTCCGTAGCGGTAGCCAACGATTTTGACCACTCGACCACACAGGCAGCTGTGTATTATATTAGAATAGGCTTAACAGTCTGAGACATCAAAAAGTATTATCTCAGCAGTAGTGTTGCTACAAGAACTGCTTGTTACTAAGTTGCTCAACGTCTCTTTATCCGAAGAGAGTCGGGATAGAAGATTAGGAATAGCACTAATGGCTAATGGCTACACTCGTCACGACTGTTCATAAATTCGTCAGTTCAAGTTCATCCGTGCAATTGAATGCCTAAAGATGCCGAAAGGCAAAACCCGTGTCGTTAGTGACAAAACGTGTGTGAATGTGCATAATTTGAACGATTCAAATTTAATATTTTACACCCTTAGTTGAAATCTTAAATTATGTTCATAAATTATAAAGTAATTACTTTCCCCGCTACTATTCTTCGTCTAGGTGTAATTCATATTGGTCTCTTTTGAGCTTCGACTCTTGCCTTGGTCTTATGGAAAAAATGTAGAAAGGTTTTTTTTAATTTTGATTAAAATCAGCGCGGTATTGATTTGACGATTGCAAAAAATATATTTTCCCCTACGAAAACAATATCAAAAATATATTATCATATGTATGCATCAAAATAATATAAAATATCTTTGTTGTATACATTCATAACATATATTACAGAGGTACGAATTTAGGTTGGGGTAAAATCATTTATCATTTGAATCACGGCAGATCGAATGAAACCAGCTGCAAGAATTGTACAATAAAATTATTACAGATATCCATACATAAAAAAGCGAACACAAAAAAGCAAATATCAGCTGCCTTAATCGGAATTTCACAGTTTGAGGTAACATAAAAAAAGTTTATCGCATTGCTGAATGGAGAAATATTACAGGAAATGATATTATTATTTTTACAAAGAGGTAGAGTGTGGTAAACACAACACCTTGCAGTTTTGGGTTGTTTGGGTATTTTACGACATGCATATTTCCAATTAAAATATATTTTTAATAGGGTTTTAATTGAAGATATTTTAAACTTCAAAATTACATTTTAACTGGTGATTATAAAACTAAAAATGGTATAAAAAATATATTTTTTTATATGTCAATGGTTCTTTTGATCATATGAATTAAATGTTGAATCAGTAAAAAAGAGTACTATTTGTTATTTAATCTAATATGTTGATACGGTTTGATTTATAGTCACCCGCTCCAATTACCACTTTTGTGATGAAAACTGGCAGACATTTAAAATTTGTAGCTAAATTAATTGTGTTTAATTTTTTTTTATCATATAACCCGTAATATCAATTGTTTTATTGTTTATGGCCTTAAATGGCAACATTGTTTTTCGATACCCTATGATACCGATATGATGTGATTTTTGTTTCTTTTCTTCTTGCTTTTTGTGACACGAACCGAACACAACGTGTGTGGGAGACACTTCCCGGTCCTGGAATTTGCTTTCAGAGATCTATAGTTGTAAATTCAGTTGTAGTTTTTTTTTCTTTTGTGGTTTTTCGTCCGGATGAAAGAACTGATATTTTTCCATTTCAAAGAAAATTAAAATTCATTTTGTTCTCCGCGCGGAGATGTTAGCATCAATTTTCTTAACTTGTATAAAATCGTGTGAGCAAGCTAGGTCTTATAATAGTTATTGTGTATTGTATTAATTCCAAATTTGGTTTGTAAAATATTGTATGTGATTAAACTTTGGTGGTTGTAAAATCCTAAATAAACGTTTTCGTAACATTTGAGCGATGGTTTTTATTTCATTCTACCTACCTGTATTACGTCGAGTTCATTCAAACTGTTATTGGTTTAATTACTTTTATTACTGGGGATTTATTCTTGGGGTATAACATCGTGAACAAAAGTAGAAAATTTTCACACTAAATGAAACTCGCTCAAAAACAAACTCCGAGTAGGTAATGTCAATGTATTATTTAAAAACTGCTCACTCTTTTTATGAATACTTTAGGTATATCCACCAACCGATATTGTTAACGAATTTCGAAAACAAGTCGTATATTCATATAGCCGTGTATAAAATAAAAGTTTTTGAAAATACCCCAATAATTCAAAAACCAATATAAGCAAAAGCAAACTTTTTTTTGAATTATGCGTTTGCCTGAAAAGTTTTTAAACTATGGCTCTCGCCTACATGTGATACAATATGACATATTTCAAATCTTTCCAAAGGTATGTTTCATATCAAAATCCGTAACGGAGGTCGAAGGTTGCTAGGATGTTCAGTGTATGATAAAGCTCTTTTTATAGAGCCTTACTGACTAGGCAAAGACTTGTGACTCTCTGATTTATGCGATCTTCACACAACATCTTTGGGTCCTAAAATAAAGGGTTTATGTAACGCCGCTTAAACAGTTCGGCAAAAACTTTTAAAGGACGGAAAAAGTGTTTCAGTTTTTTTTAATATTCGATGTTTTATTAATCCTCTCATTTCTTACTTCCATAGCCGAAAAAAAATATTTACAGCTATACTATGAACTTGAAGGTTCATCCGTGCACTTGAACGCATGAAAATGCCGAAAGGCGAAACCCGGGTCGTTAGTGACAAAATTTGTGTGAATGTACATGATTTTAACGATTCAAGTTTATACTATGAACTTTTTTACGTTAACGAAGATGTTTTAATACTATATCTAGTAGATAATAAAGGGCTTAGATTGAACGGCTTGGAATTTTTAGCAATTAATTTTTTTTTTATTAAAAATAAAACGTTAGTAAATATACTATCATTTTAAATAAAACATGCGATTCACCTCCATTGAATTTATTTCAATAACGGTGAATAGCCATTTCTTATATAAATAAGTAATTGATTTATATTTAGTACTATCAATGTTTATATCTTACCCTCTCTTTGCGTCCAGTAGGAAAGGAAGGAACCCCGATGATCATTTTTGTATTTTATTTTTAAAAAATCTTAGTTTATTTGTAAACATTGCGATGTTCTGTAAGAAAAAATCTGTCAAAGAAAATTTGGAGTAACAAAGTTATCAAATTGAACTTCCACAAAATAACCGCCGAATCCATCGAAAATATATTATTATTCTTATTACTTACTTCAATATATAATTACTTATTTATTTTCCATTGACAATATAAACCTAATTTAAGTGGTTAAAATTAAAACTGAAATAAAACAATATTATCTGTAAATGATATATTAGCCTTTTTGTTTTTTCATATTTTTATATAAAATTGATTTTGTGATTTATTTTTCCTTTACAGCGTTAGGTTTTTATTGATTTTTATCACAAAATATGAAATCTAAGCGAATGCTACGTCATTATTTTTTAACGATCAATGCTCGTTTTGTTTTCTAAGTAAATACAGCAAAACTCTACATGTGATTTGTATTTTACAATAGTGCCAGTTTCAAGTGAACTATGTATTGTTTTTAAGTCCAGGATCAGGCGTAATGGTTTCGGTAAAGGTGGCTGTAGCATATTAAATTCTTTACACTTGTCATAAAATTAAAAATAAAAGCAAAAAATGACTTATCAATCCTACATACGGTCAGCATGTTTCGGTGCATTGTTAAACTAATTACATTCGTTAAAAAACCCCATTATACAGAGATAAGTTCTCTTTTATAAACTGTCGTTAAAATGAATTGAAACACAATCTTTCTTGAGATATTGCTCCTATGACACTCTTGTTAGTGATGAAAAAATGATCGAAGCTTTTATGTTACGCAGGTGGTAGGGGGTACATCATTGAGTCCTTTTAATAGGAATAGATTAGTTAGTGTACCAAAAGTTTTTGATTTCAAATGTAATTATCAGGGCTGTGGAGTCGCGTGAAAAAAAGACGACTCCGACTCCAGCCTTAAAATAATGAACGACTCCGACTCAGACTCCGAGGAAATTTTTCAATAATTTAATTTTAACTTATATATATATGTATACCATCAGATCATCATCAGCCAAGCATGTTAACACTTTTGAGTATTATGTTTAAATACACATCATTAAATATATTTTTCAAAAAAAATCGAGCCGCTCATTTTTCACGACTCCGACTCCGGCCAAAATACCGCGACTCCACGACGGCGACTCCGACTCCGTCTCCACAGCCCTGGTAATTATACTAAATATATTTACACACAGTTTTTAAAAAGTTTTATGGTATGGTAGAGAAATATAACTTTTAAATAATATAACATTTATTAATATAATTGTTATCATAACAAGTTAAAACAGTTTTAAAATAATAAAATAAATTAATTCAAATTAATTTTATTTTGTTATTTTTCTAAATTTGGATGGTAGCCAACTGTCAGGAAATCTCATATGTAAGGGACAAACTTGATGTTTATTTAAAGGACTATGGACTGAGTATGCTTTTGCAGAATCACAGGTTTGTGTATAGGCTTTCTATTTGATAAATTGGATTTTCTTGTGTAGGTAAATAATAATTTATATTGTTCTCGTTATAAATTGCTGGCCTGTATAACAAATGATAGCGGGACTCGACAAATTAATTTGATATTCAACTTTAAGTAATACATAAACGTTTACATATAATTTATATTATTAATCGTGGTTTACCTTTGGTATATATTCCGTACATAGGTATCATAGTTATTGTAACAGATTTTTTTAATAGGCCACACATACTTCTCTTTGCCGAGCTTCGAAAAAATGATTTATGGAATCATCGTGACATTATTAGAGTGTTAGAAACAGTAGATCAGCGGTCGGGGAACCGGGGTAAATCACCTCAAATGAGGTAATAAGGAAATTTTTAAAAACCTGAAGGGGGGAAGTTTTCAATTAAATAGTGTTTGTTCTAATATGAGAATTTTATTTTGTAAAAATGTTTAACTTAAATTTACATTGATTGTCTGTCTCCTTTTCAAAATGAGGGGGTTATATCGACTTACGCAAAAATAATTTGGGGTAACGGTTAAAAAAGTTCCCCGACCGCTGCAGTAGATGGATTGTTTCACTAAGCTTCTTTTGACCTTAACCTAAATTATTCATTATTGCGAAGTAACTTTTTATTTTAATTTTGGCGTACCTAATAATAAGTGTATTTTATCAGATATTTATATTTAAAAAAAATATTTCACCGAATAATGATTGAAAATGTTTAAGATATTTTTGATACTACATTTTCATGTAGACGTTCTGCGATAAAATTGATTATTATCCCCAATAAGCTAAGGTTTTATTTTAATGAAAAAAAGAATAATTACTATCGAGCTAATTTAAAAGCGCATATTTTACGACAACGTAATTGATTAATCCATGTATCAAATTGACGCATGCATAATAATAAAATTCATTTAAAAAAAACCGTTTATTTTAAATTTTTAATATAAATGACATAACATCAACACCCAACGTACACCACTGCTATGTAGCTGGTATTGTTATTGTATACATTTATTATGAACTTAATTAATTGTTACGGTACCCGGTACATTACATTAAAAATTGACATAAGATTACTCTATGGTTTTCAAGAAAAAGAAATGAAAGTTTTCAAAGCAAAATAAAATTTTGCGAATATTGATTTGAAACATTAAAAATGACAAGAAAAAAGGTGCTGGAATGCCGTTCCACCGCGTTCAATAGAAAATAAGCCCTGATTAGTAATAAATAAATAATACTATTGTGACACTTCTTTCACAATTTATCATATTTCTATTTTTGCTATGTATATATATTATTTATGATCTTGTAGTATCTATGTATCAAATATATAAATATTCTGCTCAAACTTCAATTACACACATGGGAAGTATGCTAAAGATACTATCACTTCGTTTGTTGATTCAAAGTTCTATAAATGTAATGTTATATGCTAAATCAGAGAAAACAGAGAGTCACTGAAAATAAAACTTCTTTGAAATTGTTTGTTTTATAGCCCCGTCAATGCGTATTAGGTTTTCAAGATCCAATATCGTTAAGTTGGCAACCATGGGGATGAAAAATCAACCCTTGGATTCTTCTTACCATGCTTTAGTCTGAGCTGAAGTTGTGCGTGAATCTTCTCAGGCGATGTTTCGCAAACAAGGGTGCCAACGCAACGAAAATTTAATCATATCAACGAAAATGTATTTTATTTTTATAGAAATTTTCCATGGTTTTGAATAATTTATTTGAGATAATGTCGACGGAATAGCATTTTTCTTCAATTAGGACTCGTGAAACAATAGTGGCAATTTTTAATCATAAAATGTTGGCATATATTTTTTTGAAATATAAAACGGCTGCTTAAAGTTATGTTAACTATCCTAATGACTACTATCATTATGACTATCCTTATATCTTAATATTTTAATATTTTTAAAACTGTTTTGTGTAATCTGTTAAATGACTGCAGAGTTTGCAATACAGGACTATGTTAACTGCCGCCTTTGTTACAAACTTGATTTTAATCATTCATGAATGTATCTACAATTTTTTTTTTCAAATAAACTCACTACTATGTATGTATATGTGCAATCGCCATCACTACACAATTACATATGCATGTAACTTTTCTTCCACAAAACATAGCGATTATTGTCATAGTTTTCATAACCTCGTATTGAGAGACGAACATATTTTGACAATATTTTTAATGTCAATAGGCAGGGATAATTTTTTTAACACTTGATAAAAAGTGTTGATAAAATACATACAAATGTCGTGAAAAGGAAAAGCTTACATAATCATACCGTTACTTTATGATATTTTGACTGTTTTAATAAAAAAACACAATTAATATGTCAGGACCGATTTTGCTCATTGCGAGCATTTTCAACTGATTTACTGACTGAGCGAAACCGGTCCTGACACTTTAAATAAAGTGGAATAAAGTACGAAGGAATATTGTGTTTTTATTATTACAATGCCTTTCCACCTTCCACATTGACAGTGAACGCCCTAAAAAAATAATTTTGATTGTTGTTTCAATCTATGTACCTACACTTAGAAAAGAATGTATTATAAATTGGTATTTAATGATAACTGTCAGTCAGAAATCCCGAAAAGTGAATGTTCTCGCGTGAAATGTCCTTTCTACGATTGAATCTCTTGAACTGTTACCGAATTAACGAAAGTCTACGTGTTTATCATATCGACTAACTTAACAAAATATTTATATCTTTTGATATTATTTAAAACAAAATTTTTTACAACCGCCTGGTAACCCTGCGTTTAGTGGGCGGATGGGGGTGGGGCAGACGGCTCTTGCATTCTAAGAGGGATGCCTTTAGAATACGGGTTCGTTTGCAACTCAAGATGTTATATACAATCAAATTATACGGCATTTATTTGACAAAAAGGAATTGTGTAAATTGTAGATTTTATCGCATTGTTTTTTTAACTGTTAATTATTTCGTATAGATAACGATGAGAAAATACGTAAACTAACAGTTTTTCGGATTAACTATTATTTTCTAAATACATATACATAAACCAAATCCAGCATTTTCGCATTAAATAAATAAGGTGAAATCATTGAGAAAACTAGAGAATGTCCCATTTTTAATTTAGTATCTATTAAGGCTAAATAAAACTACCAAATAATATTACGACAAGATCAGACGATAAATGGTTAATAAAATAATGCACAATATTTAGTCTCAAAAGAACTATGGTATATTTTCGATATAAACAATATTTCAGCATTTCGTTTTTTTTTTAAATCATGCCTACTTCTAATGTGGACCATATGGCTTCCTATCGGGGGTATCTCAACTGATGTTTATCTACGATAACTGCTTGTTACTCAGTTTCTCAACCCCTCCTTTTTAGCAGATAATAAGAATAGACAGGATAGAGGCAGAACAGGACTAGTGGTTAACTAATCGCTCTCGTTACGCATTGTTATTTAAGCATCGAAATGGTGGGAGAGAATTTTTAATCATCATAAACATCCATGACTTCAAACTGTTGATTGAAATAATACTGTTGTTTCTGGGATTTGAACCCGTGAGTTCCGTCATATATGCCAACAACGTTTACCACTGCACTGCGGACCCGACACGGTCACTATATTCTATCATGTAAATATTAATTCAATTTAAAAAAAATGGCTTATCTGATATGGTGAAAATACGTGGCAAAGTACAACGATGAGGTCTAGGGGCTATACGGCAAAGTTAATTACAGTACAGAAGTAGAGGCAAACGAAGAATTTTCTATGCTTACATCGCTCGATAAAAAAATAGTGCAGGAAGTTGTTGCTGGAAGCCAATATCCACACTGTGTGGTTGTGCCATGGTATTTTGATGTATTACAGCTAATTAGTTGATGTGGTTGATCAAAGTGTAATTATTATATCTTTGTCAAAGTGTTGCCTTGAAGAACATCTTATTTGATGCAATTAAGATTAGAGTTTCTTTAATCAGACTTTGCTGTAATTACAAGCGCTTCAAAGATAACTTTCTGATACCAACAGCCTACACAAAAATCAAGCTTATTCTAATGAAATAGATAATCTACGCAAATAGAGTTGTCCAAAAGATGCAAATTGCAAAGAACCTTTTTTTAAAGTCTTTAATCTAAGTTGAAGAAATAACTTATGGGAGTGTCTTTAATCTTTGCGATTGTCTTAGAGGCCGAGTCACTCCAGTTCAATTATGACTAATCCCATGGACCTAGTAAGTGTCTAGCGATCACATAAAGGTCACCAAACCTTTGGGAGCCGCTTCAATGTGGTCAATCTACGAAAGCCTTTTTAAGAGATTTGTCGGAGGGCCGTGTATTAATTGGGTGGTTTTGTTTTCGCTATCGTATACTTGCAGAATTATTTACAGTGGATTAAAAGCTTTCTTAAACGCAAGTTGTTTATGTACAACTTTTGAATATTCATTCATTTCGGTGTGAAAACGGTAATAATAAATAGAAGTGATGCTTTCAGTGATTAATGGTATTAAATAAAATATACACAGCTAATGATAGCTGTTTGATCTTACAACGATAATCTTTTTTTAGTAAATTTTTGCCGAAAGTTAATCTACTATCTGATGTCATGTATTTGTGAAAGGAAGGTTTAACGTATTCATAACGCATTTTTCGACCTGGACTGACATAGTAAGTCTTCTTTAATTGTGTGTTGATTCAACTAGCATATACATGATAGAACAATGGGTAGAAGACAGATGCGGTTCTACGTACTGGGCTAGGTGGGCTTAGCCCGACCTGTATTTTTCACCCAAAATGTGTAGAAAAAAAATTTCCGATTCGGTACACTACTGCGCCTCATACGTCTCAGCCTGCAGTCATACGTCAGGGGGCTACTTTTAAGTAGCCCATACATACAAAATCACCAACACAAATACCAATCTTGTTGTAATGTATGACAGTTCCGCACGGCTTTTTGTACATCTTAGTTCACTTTGAAGGAGACGAATTCGAGGTCCAGTTTTTACTATTCTTTTATTTCTTAATTACATTAGCTTTGATTTTATTGTATAATAATTTATGCTTTGCAGTAGTGCCGTAGTATTTGTTAATTTGTTTGTAGATTAATGTATAATGTGAAGTGGAAAGATGCACAATTTTGTAAATAGTGCACAATACTAAACTTTTTTTCTAGCCCACCCAAGATTTTAGCTCACGAACCGCCACTGGTAGAAGAACAAGTTATTTAAACAACATGCCATACTCTTGACGCAGAAAAAGCTTTTAACGATATAACGTTATTTTTGATTAACAAAATACGTACATAGCTTTGTTTTACTCTAATAAAACATTTTTTTGACCAAGCCATTCCATCTTTATTGCCCTCGTTAAAATTATTTCTTTAACAGATGTAAACGCTCATTTCATATACATATACCGCTCTTTATATATGTATATATATATAATGTACAATGCTCTGTATTTTGATTAAATCTTGTAAAAGAAAAATATCAAAAAAATGGCTGCAATTTTTTAGAGATATATTTTTTTATTCCGAAACATAATTTCACTAATTTTATTTTCATGGAATACTTCTGTACTAATCCCACATTTATTTATTAAGATCTCTACCGGTGTGGCTTATCACAAGCATTTTCAATTGATAACAATATATATTGATATAGAATTATTTATGCGAAACCACGTAAGACTAACAAGCATTTTTTTAATAGAAATATAAAAAAGAATTTATAGACAATGATACAAAATATGAATAAGTGGCACTAGTCTGAATATAATCAAAATATTTAAAACCTCATACGAATAAATGTTAATAATTTGAAATCGAATTGAAGAACATTTTAGTAACGAAAGATTCCAACAATAAGTGGCACTCATTTATACTTTGTATCATTTTCTATATTTTATTATTAACAATTGTTTGTTACACACCTTATTAGTCTTAAATGTTTATGTATAAATACCCCTGTATTTAATATCTGTGCTTCATGCTAAAAGTGCATATGTCAGATTCTGGCCATTTGAAGTTAAGAATCAGAAAATACTTTAAACTACTCTTTTTTTTTTTAGAAATCTTTTTGTCATTCGATTAAAAATTAATGAAATAGAGGGAAAGCTAATTTGTATTTCGTCTAAATAAGTTGCAGCATACTTTGTACCACATATCTAATCAGGAATTGAAATTTATTACTGTAAGAAGTGTCTATGCTCACTTGGGCAGTTAAAGTATGAAAAAACACAACTGTACACTTCATAGATACCTAAGATACGACAAACAAACAATAGCCTCTATTGAAGATTTGATATATGTATTGGACATAGCCACTTCTAGCTTTATGCCTCAGATATATGAATATATGTATATCAGTTGAAAATGCTCGTTATGATTGAAATCGGTATTGATATCAATTTTGATAATTAGTAGAAAATGTTGTTTTTTTTCATATATTCACATAGTATAAGCTTTCAACAAGTATTGGCAAAGATATTTTATTTTCAAATTATTAAAAAAAAATCTCATTACCCGGTTTGCCGACTAAGCAGTCGTTGTGTTATTTGTTATCGATTTAAAAAAGTGTATTTCTATGGCATAGGTCGTAAATATTTTTTATAAAATATGTGACAAAAGCATAATTTTTCAAGTGCTGCAGTACGGTTTTATGTTATTTGTATTATAGCTTTTCTAAAATAATGTATTTTGCACGAAGATATAATATAATAAAACAAATAAGTTACCGTGTGTTAACATTTTACTTGACAAATACAGAGAGACTAGAAATGCCGATTGCGTACATAGTTCATTCCTCTTTAGTCCTTTTAACATTGCGAAAATTGACATTGGTATGATTTTTTTCTCGTAGAAATTTTAGTGAAAGAATCTTAAAACAAGGGCTGTACACACTTTACCATTCGTACTTTCGAGTACTTATACAGTGTTCGCTCTTCAATCAGACACTCCCTTATTCTTTTCACTTTTGAACAAGTGGAGTATCAGACACATAAGTACATCTGTCTGAATAACCCTTAGGTAAAGAAATGAGTATTTTACCGGTACCCTATTAATTAATTATTTTTTATAAAGAATATGAGATAAAGCACTGAAAGTTTATGTCGAAAAAAAAGTTGGTTTACAAAATTATAATAATTTTATTTTATTTTATTTGTTATAACATTGCATAAGTTTGAGAAATTTTAAATTTAATACTTTTACAATGAAGAAAAAAACATAATACAATTTAATATTAAAAGCAGTAGAAAGAAAAAAATGGCAAGGAAGTCAACTGAGTAATCTTCGATAAATTTTAATTTAATACATAAAAAATAGCATTCGTCGGAACTCACTGATATATAAACTGATAATGCTCGCCACGGATGAAATTGGTCTTGATCATGGTAAATAAAAATGGAAATAAGTACATTATACAATATTGTGTATTTCTTAGTTTAAAATATAATCAAACGTTTTACAATACCATATTATTCATGAGTGAAAGAATTTAATTTTGAAAGACCATATTATATATCATTAAATGTGCTTTAATAAGATTTTTAGATATATTTTAATTATGTTGTAAATAAATGGAAGAACCTGATGCAGCTTAGGCGAGCAACTTGACATTAATTAAACGATGAATGTTAGAGAAGAAATAAATGCTTATTTAAATACACCAAATTAAAATTTAATGTTATAGAAATAATTTAAAAAATCTCATGTTTTATTTTTGATTATATATCTCACATTTGTAAACGTCTGTGATGTATTTTTTTATTATGTATATTCATTTTATTCTGCGTTGATTGACAAAAAAAATACATTAGGAACCGGAGGTATTGTTAGAAATCTTCATAAAAAGTAATTTAAGAAAGATTGCCAAACATTGTCTTTACTCTGAGACTCATAATAAAGAAAATTCCCATATTTATCACAATGGAATTTCACTTTTTTCTTGTTTTCAGATAGGCTTTGAGTAAACGTACACAGGTATTGGGGAAGTAGCTGAAATAGCCCTCGGGAATGCAGCAACTGGGGTTGAAGGATAAAAATCGGGGTTGTGACAGGAAAAAACCTATACATTTTCATGTAGAAATCTCGCAGCCGTCACTATTGAAAAATTCTACCCTTCAAAGCTACATCAATATTTTATGAATTGAGATGTCTCGTATGCTACTTCAATGTCTGAAAATATTGTACGTAAGTTTGGTACTTAAATATTTCACTCATAGTTATGGAAATAGTTCCAAGTATGAATTTTTATGCGTATTTCAATTTGTGAATTGTTATTGTATAGAATACTAAGAGAGACATATTTTATGGCCCTTTTCTACAATCTTTTATATTAATATTAATATATATTTAAGATAAATAATATGCAGTATCTGCCCGTTCTGATAAAAAAACGTAACGTCTTTATCACTTTTAGGGTGCTCACTGTCAATACTTGGTGGAAAGGCATTATATTAATAAAAACACAATATGCTTTTGTACTTCATTCCACTTCATTTAATATGTCAGGATCGGTTTCGCTCATTACGAGCATCGTCAACTGATGACGATGATTCAGTTGACGATGCTCGTAATGAGCGAAACCGGTCCTGACATATTAAATAAAGTGGAATGAAGTACAAAGGAATATTGTGTTTTTATTAATATAACGTCTTTATTGTCAACTCAATACGTCAAAAAACGCTTATTAAAATTATTATTTTTTCGTTCATCGTTTGAAATATCAATCTGTAAAGGTGTTTGTACTAAGATTCGAACCTGTAATCACCCCAAATAACCAATAACGTTGTCCACTCGACAGAAAGCTTGAAATATGTAAATACAGTGGTAGTTAATTAATAACATTGAAAGCAAAGCTTAAAAGCTGATGCTACTGGTAATTTCAAGACATGAGATAATCCCAATGAGAGTTTTAAAAAAAGTCACTCCAGATCAACTCGACAAGAAAAGACACATTAAACAACCATACCCAAGATACAATATGTTGACTTTGTCAGGACCTTTAGCTTTATCATTCTTATCGATAAGCGGAGGCTTTAGTTTGACAGTAAGTATTATAAATAGTACTCCATTATATATTTCCATGCCTTTTCAAATCAACCTTCGGTCGTAAATGATGTTAATTTTCGATTTCCGTATTTTTTTTTTCGATAAATTCAGCAAATATTTTGTGGAAGTTATTTTTTAATATTAAATGAAAATTTAAGCATTTGTTATTCCGTAGGTTGTGTAACAAATTTGACACGTGTTTCACTTCTTTGAGAAACATCTTTAGACGAACTATTTTTAGGTTATACACGAACAAACTAAAACATGATTCTAATTCTTAATATATAAATTACAAAATGGCGGTTAGGTTTTTTTTTCTACAAAATGGAGACAGAATAATCTCATAGAACAGATTACAAATTAATTACTGACATGGGGATGGGTAAATTCCAAATTCAACAATGTTGAGCCGCCTGTCCAATTTAAAAAAATCTATTTTGTAATTTTTCTTTTCTTTTAATGATAATATTAATGCAAATGATCCGTTTATGAAATTGTTCTCAAAAGAGACGAAACACGTGGCACAGTTTCTCATACAATCTGTTGAAAAACAAAAATATATATTTTTGTTTTATATTAAAATTATATTTATATTACTTTGGAGACACGATTACACCGTCACTATAGCTGAAATTATACTTATAATTAAACTAAAATTATATGAAAAATTACACGTTACGACGTATGCTGAGAATTTAAGGTCAGTATTTAATTTTATACAAACTTTTTTTACTTTATTAATATTAGTCATAAAAATATATAATATGAAATAAATATCGGTAGAACTCAAGTTCTTATTGCATTATTTAAAATGTGTAAAATCTGTTTTTTTAGTAAGTATGTTTCTATTTCAAAATGATTTTTAGTAATAAAACATTTTCAGCTTAATTACATGTAAACATCAGTTAAATTTTGTTGATATGTATCTGCATTTTTATCAGACACACAAAAAAAGTATTCAATTATATTTTTCAATTTTATTATGTAGAATGTCATACTATTTAATGAATAGTAAAATACACACTAAAACATATACAAAGTTAAACATTATATGAAATGTTCTTTAACGACATCTGTTCATTATTCGGTTATAACTTTCTTTTTCATATAGAATAGGAATATAACAAAAGTCCAGGACTTAGAACTGCGTGAACACTGCCAACGCTGACGATTACCATTCGACAACAGATTCGTCCATTAATAATTATTCTGTTCACAAAAAACACAGTTAGCAGTGTTAGAACTACTTAAATTGTATTTCCCTATGTGTTCACTGTAATTATTCTTGGTGGAAAGGCATTATAATTAAAGATTTTGACTGAAGGTGTTTGGTGAAATTTCAATATTGAATTTGAATCGCTCAAATTATGTACATACATTTAGGGTATCCAATCCCGGAGCCTTTTTCCAATCCCGGGATTTCGGGATTGATAAATTTTCAATCCCGGGATCCCGGGATCCCGGGATTGAGATAAATCTACCGAGGAATTTGAAATCTCCGATTTGGTATACTTTTTCCCCGAATTCTCACAAAACCTCGTTTTTTTTTTTTTTTTTTAGATCACCGAGGAATTTGAAATCCTCAATTTGGTATACTTTTTTCCCGAATTCCCACAAAACCTCGTTTTTTTTTTTTTTTTTAGCTCACCGAGGAATTTGAAATCCTCAATTTGGTATACTTTTTTCCCGAATTCCCACAAAACCTCGTTTTTTTTTTTTTTAGCTCACCGAGGAATTCGAAATCCTCAATTTGGTATACTTTTTCCCCGAATTCTCACAAAACCTCGTTTTTTTTTTTTTTAGCTCACCGAGGAATTCGAAATCCTCAATTTGGTATACTTTTTCCCCGAATTCTCACAAAACCTCGTTTTTTTTTTTTTTTTTTAGCTCACCGACAAATTTCAATCGACAATTTGCCAATTTCATCTCTCTTTTCGAGATTTACTACAAATTTCTCAATCCCGAAATCCCGGGATCGCGACCATGTCAATCCCGGGATTTCGGGATCAGAAAATTGAACGGGATCCCGGGATTACGGGATCCCGGATCCCGGGATTGGATGCCCTACATACATTCACACAAGTTTTGTCATTAACAGCCGGGGTCTCGCCTTTCGTCAGATTTCAGGCTTTCAAGTGCACGGATGAACTTGAACTAACGTTTAGCAATACATGTATCGTGTTTATATAATTAATAAATGCATCGATAAGTTTAAAGCTATTGATGGCAAAATTGATTAACTCTACTAATGACTTGATTTTAATGAGGTTCAATTAGCTTAGGGGAAATATTTACTTACTAATAAGTCTTTGTATGTTTTTTTAAATTATTGTGATTATCTTTCAAATGTTATAACATTATTATAATAAAAGATATAATATGAGGTACAATTTTTAACTTATTGCACATTATTTATTAAATATCAGTACTGCTCACCATGTTGCACTATTAGTTGATTGTGCTTGTGTCATTCTAACAAGTTTTTTTTTATTTCGTGGCGTTTTACACAGCGTAAAAGATCAGTAAAATAAATGGCTTGTTACTTTTTATAAATGTTTATGTATGACTATAAAATTTATAAGAAGTCTTTTATTCCTTATTACGCATTCCGCGTGGTACATACTTACACATATTTCGACAGGTTCGTTCCCGGGTGTCAAAGAATTCAAACGCGCCTCACGGTAATCGCAACTTGAAAGTCCCTGGAGAGTCTTCCTCCTTTGGAATCTTGTCAGACGACACCACTCCTGCGACCCGTGCCCTCGCGCCCGTCCCACCGTCCCGGCGCACCCCCGCCCGACAAATCTTTTCCCGGGGACGCGGCGTCGCGTCGTTTGTTGTTGGATATTTATTATTATAAATCAAAAAATGCCAGAAAAATCCCCTCGTCGAACGAGGAAATCTTCGCAGCACCACAATACGAAATTCAATACACATGTGACGATAAACCTTTTTTCATGTTCTGAATATTGCAATTTACATTTAGATAAACTTGCTAATGCCGGAAGATTTATATTATATTTTTTTATTATTAATCGTCTTAAAATGTAATTTATTTTGTAGGAATTGATAATAATCTCAGCATTGTTTGGCTTATGTTCAGCGGTGGGCTGCCAATATCTTAACAAGGGGCTCGGTAAATGTTATCCATTTTTTTTATCCATGTCCGCTCCCTATGTCGAGTAAATGGCCTCCTAATGAAGGTATCTCAAGGAAAGTTATTTTTCTACTAAAACTGATTGTTATTTAGTCACTCTACCTTTCTTTTCCAAAGAGAGTAGTAGAGATAAAATGATAATCATAAGACAGGACTAGTGATTAACTATTAGTAGCGCCCAGTTGAATTGAAGATTCGGAAGAGTGGGAGGCAATCTTATGAAATCAAAAACACCCATTCCTTAGAACAGAAAATAGATAAATCGATCGAAAAAATGTTTTTTCATACTGGGACTCACGGACGCCCACAACGCTGAATGAAAAAATGAAACTACTAATTTTCAAATTTATTCATCTACATAAATTGCAGTTATGTGATGATTTGATATAAGACGAATGATTTTCTTATCTTAACAAGGGGCTCGCGCGAGCCCCCTCCAGCCCAACCCTTCTGTTATATTTTGGCAACTAACTCTATCATACACTGTTTACCTTTATAAAACATAATTATTTAAAATTCGTATGAAATGCACATGATCAAATAAAAATGAATAGATGTAATCAACGGCATTTGTAATGGCATTTACTTGGTTGAACAAAGTATTTAGTTCTGGAAATATTTCTATAATATTTGTAAAACTAATTAATTTGTTATTTTTCACCTTATAGACCAAACAATTATAAATCCATCACCATTGAATTTACTTTAAATTTATATTCAATAAAAATCATAAATATTATATTCATTGCAAATTAATTATATTGTATTATAGAAATCAATTCATTTCAGATAATAAATGACAAAAAATGTACTCTTTTGTGAATAGTCTTATCTATACTTTGGCATCATTAACTAATTTCTTAAAATTTTGGACTTCTCAGGTACAGATATTTTATAGCTAAAACCGAAAATAGCATCGTCTAAAAAATATATTTAAAAAGGCCTACATTAGCAATGTTTTTCTATTGGTCAATTTAAAAATATATATTTATTATACAGGCCCTCTAGAGGTGAAGTGAGCCAACTAGTAAAATAATTGGTGTTTTGATGGATTGAATATTTTTATTTAACGGAGATAACACTATTACAATATGCATTATCTGAGATTACTTCACTTTTACGATAATTTAAGACGTGTAGAATTTATAACAACACGTATAACATTTTTTTTCTTAAATACCACTGCTCATTTTAACTCTAATGAGTCCATATATTATACGAGTGATCTTATAGAAAAAAATAATTCCAAAATCGCCTGCTGTGGCCCAGTTGGTTAGAGCTTGCTCTACCGATCAAACAGGTCTGGGTTCGATTCCCGGTAAGATCACAGTGCATTTGAGAATTATTCAATTAAATGTTGTGATCGAAGACTGGGTGTTTGTGATGTCAATTCACAACATTTTCCTCTCCTCCCATCTTTCTGATCCTTTAATAACTGGGTGTAGCAATGGCGATTAGCCAAACACTAGTCCTGTTCTAGCCTTATCCTTCTTTCCCTACTACTACATTGAAAAAAGTTGAAGTTGAGCGACTGAGTAACAATCGGTTTTTGTAGAAAAAAAACTTCTGTTAAGAAATCTCCATTAGGAGGCCATATGCTCCACATTGGGAGCGGACATGTATAAAAAAATTCTTATAGACAAAAATCAGACTGACATTCAAATGACATTTAAAATAATTATATAGCATTTGTTAAGATGAGTTTTTTGTTTATATACATATAATATTATTGAAATACATTTTCGTGCAGTAATATTTTTTCCGTTTTTTTGCCGTCGAAAATTGACGACAAGATTGATACGATTTTCTAATGTGGTTTGGCGGTCGGCTCCTCGCGTAAGCACTCGGCAGTCGATCGCACATGAACCGATCACTTTTTCTGTATTGATATCATAACCGAATAATTGAATTATTGGCTGTGAAGTGCTCAGACGATTATCCTTTTCTTCGGTAAACGTTCGGCGAATGGCGCCTTTGAGTGTATTATTGATGTTTGATTGAAATGTAAACAGCTTTTTCTGGTTATTGAAATATACCAAGCGATTTGATATGGAAATCGTTTTGTGATTCTTGATCAAATTCTTCTGAGGTAAAGAACCATTTCTATAGAGAGAGATTTACTAAAGTGTTATGCGACTTTGAAAGATTTTATTATGAATTTATACATCGCAAATAGTCAACTAAAATATCTTTCGAAAGGATATTTTCATACAGTACCCACTTCCAACTGAGAGTTTATATCACTCCGATATATGGTTGATAGCTAATCTTTATGTAAACCAGTGTACGCTATATATTGTAGTATTCAGTACAGATAGAAGGAATGCTTAAAAGAAATTGCTGAAATGCTTAAATCAATGTATGAAACTGTACATTCCGGAGTGCGAATCTTTGACTATGCATCTGGATTAGACGAATGTCCTAAAACGTTACCTCACTAGCACACTCCACGGTAAAGAATTCTCTACATTATGATGTCTTAGAAGTGGTGGAAAAAATGGAGCCTCAAGCTCTACACAAAATTGAATAAAACCTTACTAAACCAATGGATGATTTTGTTGGTCCGATCAATTGAAAGTGTGCAAAATAGCAAAGGCAATCTGAATGTCTGGAAAAAATAGTTGGAACTTCCAAAGTTAAAAGCGAAATATTAGCCTTCCAGCTTGGAAGGCTTATATTTCGGCAAATGGATTATGACTCCTTGGAGAAACTGGAGAGATCCGACAGAGACCAATTAGAAATTTACACGATTTCTAAGGGATAAAAAAATTCACAATGATTGGTACCTACTGTTGTTGCGGTACCATTTATTTAAAAGTGTACATTTTGTATATTTGAAATTTAAAAAAGTGGTCTTTGACGTCCGAGTGAGAGTGATAAGCCCACCACGTGTCCTGTTATTCTTCAATGCCCTTTTTTATCCATGTCCGCTCCCAATGTAGAGCATATGACCTCCTAATGAAGGTATCTCAACATACGTTTTTTTCTACGAAAACTATTTTATACTCGCTCAACCTTTTTTTGTTCATTAAAAATACCTTTTTTTAAAGAGAGTAGTAAAGATAAAATGATAAGGCTAAGACAGGACTAGTGATTAACTAATCACTTTTTTTACGCCCAGTTATTAAAGGATCGGAAGGGGGGGAGGGAATTTTTAGACATCACAAACACCCATACCGCCGAACAGAACAGAAGTCGATAAATTCATCGAAAAAATGCTGTTCGTACTGGGACTAGAACCCGTGAAGTCTGGCACGGAAGCCCACAACGCTAACGGCTGTCTATACCCTACTGACTTTTAAAAAAGATACGTGGAGAAACTTAGCAACAAACAGTTGTCGTAGATAGGTTCTGTTGAGATAAGCTTTATTAGGAGTTCATAATCCCGCCCGCTTTGGCCTAGTCGCTTAGAACTTGCTCTAACGATCAGGTGGATCTGGGTTCGATTCCCGGTAAGCTCAATGTCAAGTTGGATTTTTTCAATTTTAATTTGAGATCTAAGACATGGGTGTTTGTGAAGTCAATTCTCCTTGAGTTAATCTCATGTGACTTTCAAAAATTCTCATCGAGTATATCTCGTATGATCTTTCAACTTAAAAATATTTGACGCATTGGCGTAAGCTGTAATGTCAAATATATTTTTTTTAAATTAATAAAAAAAAAAAAATCTTCACATTGGGAGCGGGTGTAAATTAAAAAAACTTAATATATTCAGTAATCGGTTACCAAAATTTTATTTAAATTTTTTTTTTTTTTTCATTGACGTATGGATCGAATATTATTTATTATACAGATGTATTGTATACCCAAGCCGAAACGATACAATAAATACAGGTCTGTAATATTATTGCATGTCGTAATGTTTGATATTTTTTGACGGCCCAAATTTTAACAATCCAATAAAAGTGAGGCGGAATCAAAGGAACCATCGTGTTGGAAATACAAAGCGCCGCTTTTATTAGTTGGGCAGGAAGAATTTTTGGTTGTTGGTGCAATTTTTTTCCGCTTCGACTCCCAGCGCGGTATTTTTCTCTGCTTCAATTTTTTTATTACACGTACAGTCGATATAAGAGAAATGGAGAAATACGCGTTCATTTCAGACAATGAAGGGCTGCATACGTCGACGTCTTAATTAATCTCTCACCCTTTTATCTTAGTCACTAAACGATTGATAAGCACAATGTTTTTCGTTGTCATTTCTGTGTATTCCTACTTTTGACAAATGTATGTAATGAAGTATTATGGTCTCGTTAATATTTATTTATATTGCATACTATGGATAGATCTAATTTTCTGTTGTAACTGCAATTTTGATTTGGCACGTTTTTCGTTACTTCTTTCGCAAATATATTGTAATATATACAATAGAGTTGCCGTTTTTTTTTTCTTCTAAAACGCAAGCTTTACAGTGGAGTGAGGTCGTCCACGATTAAGTGACGTGTGTCCCTTATGCTCATTAGGTATAATCAGTGGTGTAGTGGGGCCAGGTCGGCGATCTGGCACCTGAAAACGAGGAAGGGAATACATACAATCAAAATCGTTTTTTTTATTGATTTAATTGTTAAAACTTGTGGTTTTTTAACTTCGAACGGATATAAAAAAAAATAGGGAAGAAATCAATGACCCACCTGGTACCTATTTATTTACCACTTCATCACTGGGTATAATTAACACACATCACCTAATCATGGACGACGGCGCCCAATGTAAAGTTTGCTTATGTTGAGTAAAATCACACGACAAACATTCAATGAGAAGTTTTTTAACGAAATTTAATTCACTCGGGAAGAATTAAAGCCACAATCACTTAAATTTCAATTAAGAAATCTGAATTCAACATTGACTTTTTAAGCCCATGTCTGCTCATAATATCGAGCACATGACTTTCTAAAAGGGATATCAGTTTCTTTACAAGAACGTATTGTTACTCAGTTTCCCCAACATCTTTTTTTATATAGAATAGTGATAAAAGAATGGGCCTAAAAAAGACTAGTGGTTAATTAATTGCTCTGCTTACGTCGTTATTTCAGGATTGCAAGAGGGCGGTTGGGAATTTTTAAACATTACAAACACTCATGCCTCCGAACAGAAATCAATAATTTTAATGAAAAAAAAATGCTGTACCTCTGCGTCACGGACCCGACACTAACGCCTTACTTTGTTTTAAGTCCACAACCAATTGATCGTTAATTAAAAAAAAAATACCACTATACCACATTCGTCACCTTTTAAGAAGTTATCTCTGTTTAATCTGCTTCATTTGTCGAAAATATTTAATTTACCAAGCCCCCCAAATAAACATGAAATAAATATATAATTTTTATTTGCTTTCCCGGTTAAAAAAAAAACTGTGTTGGATTGGTAGATCTATTCTGAACATAATAATCAATCGCTTTTAGAAATGCCTATTAGATTTATTGCACCTATTTTTTTATCTTCCCCTTTTAACTATAACTTGTTTTTTTATCACAATTATTATTTGGTTGATTCGGCGGTGGGCTGTAAAAAGGTTCCTTTCATATTACGATCCAACGTATTTTATTAAAGTGAGACATTTAATACTACTAGCAAAATTATGGGTAAGTTTTTTAAATGCTCTCCTTATTTGAATTATTTTATATACAATTATAATAAGTTTATACCCAGGTTATAATTTAATATCATGCATCTTTTTTTGACTTAAATGACAAACCACTGACAATCTTAAATTATAAATCAATCCATAAACAAAAACAAGCGTAAAATTCAAGTAAAATGTATTGAACGGTAAGTTTTTCTTATAAGCTTTGTTTTACTCAAACGTAGTTACATATATATTTTGTAGACAGACGATATGTTGTCTTGTATTAATGCCGTAGGAAAAAAGTGGAATGGTCGATATAAATAATAATTGAAATAATCCACATGAACAAATGTTCAGTGAAAAGCTACATAAATTTAATAATGTATCTTCAAACAATGGAGCCTGCTTCGTTCGGCTGGTGGCAATATTTAACTGACATGAACAATGTATTAGTAAATTTAAGAGAATTTATAATAAATATTTTACTACGTTCAAGATAATATATATATGAAAGAATGATATGAATGTGTGAAACAAAACCGGAAAAGATAATGAAGTATTAGTAAAAGTAAAACTACGACAATTAATAATAAAATTTTACAAAATTTAGCATTTTAGAAAGCACATTCATTATTATAAAGTATTTTAGACAATGCTATATACACAACGGTAATCAAGATTCATTAGATAATTATTTAAGTTTTCTTTATTTTCGTAAATGACAGTGATTTAAACTAAATTATCTTTATTGATAAAATATACAGGTGTCAATTAAAATTAAACGAATAATAATTATTAATAATAGAAGTGACAAAACAGAACAGCATCTAAGTATTTAATATCAACTGAAGTAAAATAAAATTATATTACACGAGTGATAGCGGTGTTCTTAAGGTGTTGTTGATATGTATACCTGCATTAGATTGCACCCTGCGCGTTGATGCTACCTATATGATTTCAGCCCCAAATATAAAACCCTGAAAATAAATCACGAGAGGTGATTGATTAAAATATTTTTTTAAAGTACTTTTGCAGTTTAAGTGAACATTGAATCTTCAATCTAAGACTGAATCGCCAGTAACAAAAAGAAAGAAAAATTAACAAGTACATCGATTAAGGGTATTTTAGAAATTATGATTTTTTCAAATTATGTGTCAATAGCGAACACGCGAATCTAGATTCCAAACACGATAATCTTAGCAGTGAACGAGAAAAATTCGTTCGGTCATTGAATATACTAGTCATTCGGGTTAATAAATGCAGTATGAAAATCTGATCTGTATTCAAGAACCGTTCCCTGCTAAAAACCCTGCTGAAGATCTCAATCAAGAAATCCATACAAATGTAGAACCAGAGTAATCATTCTAATTTAACTATTATGAGTACAATAAATTTATTGTTAGAACGATTTGCTGTACATATTTCAAAGATGATCATAAATATAAATTTTACATTAGGATAATCTAATAATTTTAGTTTCGAGATAATAAAAGCTTAGTGATTTGCACAATCTAATGTATTTTTGTTACACACAGTTTGAAAAAGGTACTTTTAATTTCTAACTGGTATTTTATATTGTATCAATAAAATTAAAAACAAAAAAACTATTTGTACATCAAAATTAGTGTTTTATTTTACTCTCACATTAATAGAATAAAAAAATGAGTGTCATTGTTTTGTGATATCCGAGTTGGTCGTATTTTTAAATTACTCTGTATCCTACCATTGTATTGGATTCATCATTACAACCTATAATAGCATTCATAATTTAAAACATATTTTTTAGGCACGTATTTAACCGGTCAGAATTTTAATTTAGTTTCGGTCATAATTTTTAATATATTAGTCAGAATTTATGTTACAATGGTCAGAATTTATATTAAATGGTCAGAATTGTCGCCCGCTTTGGTCTAGTTGGTAAGAGCTTGCTCTACCGATCAGGTGGGTCCGGGTTCGATTCCCGGTAAGGTCAATGTCAAATTGGATTTTTTTCAATTTTAATTTTAGATCTAAGACATGGGTGTTTGTGAAGTCAATTCTCCTTGAGTTAATCTCATGTGACTTTCAAAAATTCTCGTCGAGTATATCTCGTATGATCTTTCAACTTGAAAATATTTGACGCATTGGCGTAAGCTGTAATGTAAATTTTTTTTTTAATTAAAAAAAAAATAGAATTACAGAAGGCATAATAAATAATCACTGATCAGAATTTATATAAAATAGTAAAAATTTAAATAAAATAAACTTAACCTAACCTAACCAAAAAGGTTATAAAAAAACTGATCGTTTATAATTTTATTCTGACCAAAAATTGAATTTTATTCAGACCAAAAGTTTACTTGAATTCTGACAAAAAAATGATTTAAACTCCGACCATTTATTTTGTTTCCTATTTTTATTGGGTGGTTCTACGGTTGCATTGCTATTACGATATATTAGATGAATACGAAAACTACAAAATAACGAAATAATAAATCTAATTAGTAGGATAAAGCAAGACGAGATCCATGCAACCACATAATCCTTATGAAAATGTGCGTGGGCTTGGCAAATAAAACTTTGAGCGACAAAAAACGACACGATTTTTTTTTACACGGTAGTAACTCATCCGTCGGGATGTGAATTACGATATAAGCCATCCCATAACAAGCAGGCTGCCTATTTGAAGAGGGGAAACGATAGGGTGGCATCCCGTTCGTATGTGTCTGAGTTTGCCACATGATCTTGTAAACCGCACGGGGTTTTTGGCCGTGTTGCGATTTATCCCTTATCTCCTGCTAAAATACGACATGAAAAAATGCAGCGTAATGGTGTGGATTACGACTTATCTGCGGGAATAACACGTAACTGTTAAAAAAAATGCACCGGGTGCTTGTTGCCAAGCCTTATGGTTTTTTTTTGCTGCCGTATTTCTATGACGCTGGCGGGTGTTGTTGGATTGTTTGTTTATGTTATTTATCACGTTGACAAGATAATAAATTTTGATATCTTTATCGAAAATAAGCGCCCTATTTTTAATGATAATTGTAAATTGAAATTAATACGAACGAGACATGAACCAATTGTTCATACGTTTTTTTAATTGCTCGTGTTTTATAATGGTTTGTACTGAATTGACAGCTTATTGACGTTAAAGGTTATATATAATCTGGAATTAGTACAAAAAGTATTCTATTTATTATAATATTTTTTTTCTACCAACAACTGAAAGAGATAACTTTCATTTCATCATTTTCCAGAGAACGATCGTGATACGAGATACGTGATAAAACTAATCAAATTTCATGTATTTTTCTTGAAATGCATACAATGATAACGATATGCGAGGATAAAAAAAACATTTTTATAGGATACTAGCCGGTTCCCGGCAAGCGATGCAATGCCTCTCAAAGAAAGAAAGTAGTTTTTTTCTCTGTCTGTTTGACGTTTGCTGCCAATTGTCTATGGTACGACAGACGCGCCACATACTGTAAGTTAATTGTACTATAACATTCACGCAAGTGCAAGCACACGGTGTCAAAATGAACTGTATGGCAGAAATACAAACATTGATTTTTATATATAAGATCTACTGTAAGCTAATTTTACTATGCATATAACCTTCCTGGAAGTGCAAGTGAAAATTTTGTCAAAGTTTTATTGCAACCGGATTAGCGGTGTGCCAGCGCATAAAATATAAACATTAATTTTTATATATTAGATTTCATTACTAATAATCGATAATATCTATTAAACTCTCTGCGATGCTATTCCCGCGTTAATAATAATTATGAATTGTCTGAAATACTCGATACAATCACGTTTTGAGTTTACAGACCGTTCAAAATAAGTGTATGCGTGCAAGAATAGCACCGCTGGTCGCTTCATGATTTCTCATAGAATACTAGATACTGATAATGTTGATTGAATCTTGAAAATTGATAACAATAAAACCAAAAAAAAGGATAGCAACCAAGCGTCCTACATCCGTTTTATAGATGACTGACTTCACCGCAGAGATACAGACTGTACTTGAATTATTGTAAAGAATTTGTCATTATTTTCAGGTAAACTTTTGCGGTGAAGGAACTTTATCTACCTGGCATAAAAATATTATTACTAAGGCTATCATTTTTTCAACTAACAAGCCTAATTATGGATTAGAAAAAAGCCAATTGTTAAAATCAATATTTTTGTTTTCGTTCTAAACGAAAATCTATTTGGCAGATTTTAATTAAAGTATATTTTATGCAAACTTACCCAATTATCGGCGACACAAAAAAATACAAAAGATAGGTTTGCGATATTATTTGCTTTGCCAGGATAGCCGACTCTTTTTATTCATGGTGATATATAAAACGCACCTTTAATAATTATTGTATGGTTACTTACATGTCAATAAAACTTCAAAATTTATATTATAGAAGGCGACCGTGAAACAGTGGCTGAATAAACATAACGGGTGGTGATAGGAAAAAAAAAAACTAACTTGCATTTTTTTTATATGTATGTAAATGTATGTATATAAGACAGCGCAGCGGTTAGCGTTGTTGTCTTCCGTGCTGGATCTCACGGGTTTGAGTCCCAGTACGTAAACTCTTTTTTCGATCGATTTCTGTTCGAAGGCATGAGTGTTTGCAGTGGTGTAGTGGGGTCAGGTCGGTCCAGGTCGGCGACCTGGCACCTGAAAATGAGGAAGGCGTCCTGCTAACTTTTTGACTTGTAACTTAATTTTCAAGTACATACATATATTAAAAATGGTTTTTTTATTGATTTAGTTGTTAAAACTTGAGGTTTTTTTTAACTTCATACGGATATAAAAAAAGGCCGTATAGTATGGCCAGCGCACATGGATTAAAAAAATCGAGTATGTTGATTTTCTCCTTTTTTATCCAATGCTGAAGAAAGAATTTTTATCCATTTACTCTTACACAGCTTCCCTAAATTATAATCATGAATATTTTCATGTGTAGTTTTGGAAGTAGATCGCTTATACGGAAGAAAACGTGTATTACCACTGTAGTGTGGTGGGTGATATTACTTGTATAATTAAATAATACTTAGATACATCAAGTATACAATTTTACTCAGAACTGGTAGATTACTGTGAAAATTCTTTGAAATTAATAATGTTTGCTTCTTCAACATTCTCCAAAATAAAAGGTGATTGTTAAAATAATACTTCTTTTATTGTTACCTATATTTATTTACGGGAATTACTTGGAACTCACAAAGTGAACGATTAGTTTTTTGATAAATTTTACTTCAAAGATGATTACAATCAGCGGTGGACTGCCAATATCTTAACAAGGGGATCGGTAAATCTTATCCATTTATTTGTATCCATTTTCGCTCCCAATGTAGAGCATATGGCTTCCTTATGAAGGTATCTCAACAAAAGTCTTTTTTCTACGACAACTGTTTGCTACTTAGTCGCTCAACCATCCTTTTCCAAAGAGAATAGTAGGGATATAATGATAAGGCTAAGACAGGACTAGTGATTAACTCAAACCCATGTGGTCCGGCACGAAAGCACACAACGCTGAATGAAAAAATGAAGGGGCTAATAATTAACCATCTACAGAAATTGCAGTTAGGTGCTCATTTGACCTAAGACGAACGATTTTCTTATATTAACAAGGGGCTCGCCGGCCGCGCTGAAATTGAACAAGGGGCTCGCGCGAGCCCCCCCGAGCCCCCTCCAACCCAACCCTTATTACAATTATACAGAAGACGGAGTAAGTCTTCTTACTTCTTCTCTTGAATATGTTTTAGTTAAGTACTGTAATACAAATGATTCTTTAAGATAACGGTTTTAAATGGGGATAGCATTATTAAGAAGTCCCCTTACGAAAGTTGACTATGAATGTTCAGTAAGCAAAATTGTTCAGTTATTATCACGAATTGTTCGTAATTTTAATCTTGAAGAGTTAACGTCGACCTGCTCAGTTCCTAACTGAATTTCAAGAGTGACTTTAGGGCGAATGCATTAACTGTTAGATAATCAATTATTTTATTTATTATAGAATCATTATTGTTGTATAAATAGTAATACATTTAATTTTATTAGGTACCGATGATACTAGTTATGATTTAATAGAAAAGCTGTCTCAATCTCAGATTTCCATTGTGACTAGATATGTAATTTTTTGGTTGACTAACTTTACCTTTTACCCACAAAAATGCCTTAGAATTCATATCATTCTTAAAAGCTCCAGTAAAATATGATGTATAAAATATTTAGTAGATACTCCGTGTATGTGGGTGTATCGAAGATAAATTTAGCCCTTGTTCTACAACAAAGGGTGAAAATATTATCAAACCATAGATAGTAAAAATAAGTAGATATATCTTGGAGGATATCTCAATAAAAAGTGTCGGGGATAAAAAGATAGCGAACGGGGTGTGGTTAACATGTAACTCCGGTACAATATACTGAGCCTGGAGATCGTATAAAGGTGCGACCAGTGACGTATCTATTGAGCGATCAATGGGGTCGATACATTCTGAAAATATCTTTTGCATAATTTTATAGCAACTTAATATATTAGTAATTGAATTCATTTGTTTATCCATTCTGGCAGAAGTTGCTAAAAAACATTAGTTAAGAATACATACAAAAATATTCTTTGATATCAATTGTTTGTCTGGAATAACTCAGTTGGTGCATTAATATACCAATTTATCAAAAATGGCAATTATTATTAATACTTATTTCAAATTAGGCAATTGTCCCTGTCAATTAGTTTAATACACTTGCTTGTGTCAAATTGTCATTAATGCATCTATATCTTGACATTATAATTAAAACACATAAAATATTGATAATAGCAGCTTTATTCTAATATCACTTTTAGGGTGTTCACTGTCAATACTTGACGGAAAGGCTTTATATTAGTAAAAACAAAATATTCCTAAGTAATTTATTACCACTTTATTTAAAAAGATCAGGACTGGTTTCGCTCATGGCGAGCATTGTCAACTGATTCTAACAAGTGAAATTTTTCATTTGCTGTCTACTCAGAACTATCAATCGGTTATTTACCAACTTTTATGGTCCTGTTCTGTTGTATCAAATTTTTAAGTGCATATTTGTTACAATTTAGCAATCATTAAACGTAGCAATGTTTCTTTGTAAATTATTTTTATAAATAAAAACTTTCAACTATTGTTTTCTTTCAAAAGATAGTGCTAAGCAAAGGAACATGGCGGAAAAATATATAAAGACTACAAATGTTCCCAACACAGCATTTTTTAGGCCAGGAAACTTTGCGCCCCCTTGCAGTTTCCTCGTGGTTTCAGTACAAAGTTAGAGGCTTAAAAAATAGCGCACTTTTCGATTAATTACCATCGGTTCAATATTATTTAATAATCGATAGTAAACTATTGATTGCCGTCGTCGACTGTTATATAAAATGGTAAAAAAAATCAATACATTATTAGAAAACATAATTCAGATTTTAAAAATCACTGAGTTACTAGTTACGGTTACGGTAACTTGTTTCAGGATAGACAGTGTAGGATAAAAGAAATAAATAAATCACAAGTTTCTAAGACCTTAGAAACAGTTAAAAGATAGTAAAAAGTAAAAATCGATTAAGAAGAGTCTAACCAATAACATTGACCAGCCAGGTATACACAGTTGTTAAAATAGGATAAAAATACGTTAAAACAAAATATAAACTATCTTTGATATAACATAATGCGTATTTAATATCACTATCCAATATTGTTAAATTATCGACAAATCATTAGCAAACATTGATTGAATTAATTTAGCCTTATTTTCAGCACCCTGCGCTTAAAGCTATGCGAATATTGCGCCACTGTATAAGAAGTAGGGGTGAGTTAGTAGTTGAAGATATTTTCACCTTGCCTAAGAGAGAAGCCGGCAGGATTGTCACGTATCGAAGATATTTTTCAATGCTAGATACTATACGTGCGCAGAGTATTGGATAAAACATTTAATTTAAGAAATGGGAGTGATGGCCAGTTAATGAAGTATTGTAAAATCAACAAATAAAACTAAAATACGCATAGATTTTTATACATGAAACAATATTTTAATTTGTTCTCTATTTAATCTAATTATTCATTGTGGTAAGCTCAATTTTAATGCGAAATTTTGCAATAATTCTAATTGGTTATAGGTAAGCTTTAATGAATTGTATTATACATTCAACCTACGAGGTTCGACTCAATGCTAAGTCTACTTGCTTGTAATAAAACTTTCAAAGAAAAGTTTTAAATAAATGCTTATTTATGTGATTTTCTTCATTTCTTATTTTTGGGAGCTTCAATTTTTTGTGAGACTTTTTACTTTTGTTGAATTATGAATTCTGTTCGATTCAATAAAACATTGAAAATATTTTTTTTTTTTGCGAAGTATGTATTGTCAAATTTCGTCCTTGTATCACAGTTATTATCTATATATATAAAACAAAGTCGGGTTATTTACACCACGTATATCTCGAGAATTACTGTAAGGATTTCAATGATATTTGATTTATAAAATTCTTATTTACCTAGAATAGCAGAATAAGCATTAAAACATCGGAAAAATATCACGGAAAAGAAATTATAAAGAAAATAAATATCTTCATACAGAATAAAATTTTCAAATGACGAATAGCTTCATCAAACGATAAAATGTCGTAAGCTGGTTTCAGAAAAATCCACCAGATCGCACTGTTTTCTATATTTGTTTGTTTTTGCTTTTTTTGCGTACTACTGACTTATAAAAAAATTTAAATTTAGAATATGGATTAGAATAAAAGAAATCGATGATATGAAATTAAAACGAAAGAAAATCGGACAATATTGAAATAAGGTTATGTTTATAATTAGGTATATAAATTTTTGACAACAATATTTTGCACGAACGTTGTTTTACTCTGAGATGACACGTTATTACACTTGAAACGCTATATCGAAGAAATTTTAACGTCAAAAGCAAAGCGTTGCGGTTCCTGATCACCCGAATGACTATTGATGCTCTTGGTCGCATTTACACAGTTCATCCGAAAAATGACGAATGTTTCTACTTGCATGTCAAGAGCTCAATTTGCTTGAAAATTATACTTATTGGGACATGCCAATCACTGAAGAAATTGTTTCTGAATCTCCATGTCAGATACGCACATTATTTTCTATCATTATTTTGACATGCTTCACATCGAATCCATGTGAGCTCTGGAACAAGTTCAAGGATGACATTTTACATCGAATTCGTGTCAGTTCAAGGAATCCCGATCTCGAGGTGAATGAAGAGATAAATAACCAGGCTTTGATTTAGATCGAAGACATGTGTTACCTCATGTGAGGCATTTTGTTAATCAAGTTAGGAATGCCAACTTAAAACTAAATCGAAACTAAATCTTCAATATCCATTTAAAAAAAACTTTTAGGAATTTATGTCTCATGTTCATCACCGTCGCTAAAATATATACTGAAATGTGAAAAGACGAATGAAAGTACATAAAATCAGAAGGTATGTAAAAAAAAATCAGTATACTTTTCATGTATATTATATTGTTATAGAATACTATCAAATCATTATTTTATTTTTGATCCCTATATACAGTCAATCCTGTTTTTATGCGGTTTTTTTATGCGATTTCGAAGTAATGCGATTTTTTAGAAATGCATTTTTTTAAATGTACCATATTTTACGATATATAAAAATGTTAAATATTACATCGAGAGCATATATTGTTGTATTTTTGATAGAATAGAGAGAATTATAAACACAACCGACATTTGAAAAAAAAATACGATTTCGGACTGTTTAAATCATGTTGCATCTGCCATCGCTGAATTAAGTCCACCTAATTAGGTGTGTTACAGTCGATGAAACCATTGAAGCATCGGTAATATCAGCTGAAATGATTACTTTAGCACCTGAACTTGGTGAAGAAAGGTTTGATACCTTTAGCGAAAATTATATCGACGAATTACTTACAGATAATGCTATAAGTGACGAAGATGTTCATAATTTAAATTTAATTATTGACAAAAAACCAGAAAACAATGACGAACTGAAAGAAATTCCAGTTTCTTCACTGCGAAAATAATTGAAGAAGGTATCAAACTTTTCAGTAAATTAGAAGATCATTTCTTTCTAAATGATTCAAATTCTGATCGCACATTCAAGTTTCAACGATAACTTTAAAATATATATATATGGGTATAACAAACTGCATAAACAATTAATTATCGAAAAAGAAAATCTGAACAAACTCTGATCACTAATTTCATTGTTAGAAAACAACCATAGTTTTATGAAATTGATGCGCATACTATTTCTTCTGAAAAAGAGTGATTTAGAACCACATGCTTTAAAACACACATAGAATTGTCATACAGTGACTATTTTTTAATATTTTTACGCCGTGGTTTTCCCCTAATTTTCTTATACTTTGCGATTTAGTGTATATTTTAACTCGCTGTTTCAAAGTTATACGGATTTTAAAATTTAAGTAACGCACCCTACTATTTCTATGGAAGTCAAGTTTTTTTTATGCGATTTTTTTTGCGATATTTCGTGGAACACATCTACCGCATAAAAACAGGATTGACTGTATAGTTGTTTGTATGTGTGGAACATTAAACAAAAATATATTTTTTTTTCTAATGAAAGATAATCTCATAAATATAATATTGAAGATTTGGAAAATGTTGCGTTCTTTGTTATAATGAGAATTTATGTCATTTCGTAATATAAAAAATATGAAAATTTAGAATGAACTTTCGTAAAATTATAAAAAAGTATTATTTGAATAATTTTGAAAAGATCCCTGTCATTATGTAAGAGTCTTACAGTTCTGTGAACATGAAAAATCTGAAAAACAACCAATAATTCCCTTCGGGTCGACATTTCGAATCATTTCGAACTGTCAATGGCAACGTATGCCCAACATTTCGTGCCGCATGTCAATAGCTCAATTTGCTTGAAAAATAAACTCATTGGGACATGACAATCGCTGAAGCAATTGTTTCTGCGTCTCCAAGTCAGATAGGCACATTATTTGCTATCATTTTTTTGACATGCTTCCCATCGAATCCACGTGAATTGTGGAAAAAGTACAAGGATGACATGTCCGAAGACACTTTACACCGAATTCGCGTCAGTTCAGGGAATCCCGTTCTCAAGGTGAATGAGGAGATACATAACCAGGCGTTGCTTTTGATCGAAGATATGTGTTACCTCATGCGCTGCATGATGCGTCGCCAGATCGAGGAATGAACGACGCTTTCAATCGAGAATCGGAACGTAAACGTGAATATGATCGAGATGCATTGAACCAATCACTTCGAACGAATGTACCACTGTTGAACCCCCAACAGAAAGTGTACGATACTTTAATGAAGGCAATTGATGAGGGAAATGGTGGCTTATTTTTCCTCCGCATTGGAAGCACTCAACCGAACTATGAAAGATCAGCGCAATGACTCAAAATGTTTTGGAGGCGCAATGATTCTACTATCTGGCGATTTTCGCCAAACACTACCAGTTATTCCAAGATCGACCGCTGCCGATGAAATAAACGCTTGACTTAAAACATCGACTCTGTGGCGCTATGTTAAGAAACTTCAGTTAACGACAAACATGCGAGTTGCATTTCTAAACGACCATCTGCCGCAGATTTCTCCAAGCATTTGCTGACTATCTGTAACGGCCGTGTTCCTTTCGACGAATCGAATGGATTGATTTCGTTTTTGCCGAATTTTTGAAATTTCGTCTCATCGAAGGACAATCAACAAAGTGTTCCTGAATATCATTGCTAATCACAAACATCATAATAGGTTGAGTGAACGAGCAATTTTTGCAGCAAATAACAAAGATGTGGATCATTTCAACTTCACAATTCAAAATCAAATCGTTGGTGCACTGTATTCCTTTAAATCTATCGACTGTGCCACGTGAATAACATCATTTCAATGTAATTAAAATACTTTTCATTTTTAATTTTGCACATTTATTGAACTTAATTAATTTTGAGTATTCATTCAAACTGAATTTAACTCATCCAATAAATTAACACAACATTTATTGATTCTGAGGCGGTACGAAGTTCGTCGGGCCAGCTAGTTAT
>CM062824.1:4029920-4230407 GCA_031772345.1 Himalopsyche anomala | reverse complement strand
TTCTCCAAGAAGGTAATATGTCAGAAAAGAAACTCGACAAAACAATTCTGATTTTGTGTACTACTGTACTCTAGTATCGAATCAAATATTAAGATCAAGCTTTGGGTAATAATCTAAAAAAATAAATAAACATTTTCAATGTCAGATTTAAATATAAATTATACACAAAATAAATTTTGAAGTAAACAATACATATTTTGAATTCAGTAACTCACCAAACTTAATGATGATTTTGTGTTTTTCCCGCTTCTAAAAATCAGCAACAGTGAAGATTCTGAAAAAGACATTTTTAAAAACCATATTAATTCTTAGAAAAGAAATAAAATTTTTAAAATTTACATATAATATAAAAGAGCAGTTAACATAGGCTAGAATTAGGTTAATGAAACGGATATAACAAAAGTGATGATCCAAATACAACCTATTCATTTTCTTATCAGTTTATAATGCTCGCGATGAGCGAAACCGGTCCTGATCAAATAAATTTGATGTGGAAAAGGTACTAAAAATCTTTTATTATTTTTATTAAAAAATGTTATGGTGAAAAAGTCTTTAACAGAAATAAATTTCGAAAGCTTTATCATTCACTTTAATGCTGGACACACACGATCATTCCGAAATGCAGAAACGTCGGGTAATAAAACGATAAAATGAGACGTTAATTGTTTTTAGCGATGCAGTGTTTCGAATGGCCACAGACGAAGAACAGAGTTCACCACTTCAACCGCCTAAATAAAAACACTCCTAATAAGTAAACTGCCGTAATTTGAATTCTGGCTACTTTGAGTTATGAATGAAGCTTAAACAATTTCATCTTTTCCATCGTCGGAGAAAACTGCGGTTTTATTTGAAATACATTTCACGAGACACCCAAAACTTCAGTATAATTTTAAATACGATGACTAAAAATTGCAAAATAGCACTAACTACAATACCCGGAATAAGTACAAAAGTGTTCCATTGATCGTTTCATATTGTCATGATTATTATTTCCAATTGCAAACAGACAGCAATGACAACGAAAATGAAAAATTGTATTAAATATGAAATATAGCTTTAGCTTCGCAGAAATCATTGGAAAAATACATATTCTTCATACTAAATTCACTTCAAATGCATGCAATTGAGTCCGTTTCAGTTAAAATCGACAATATCAATAATTGATATAATCAAACATTATAAATTAAAGATTTCTATTTTTATAATTCTATTTTGATAAAAATTTTAGTCTTATGTTTAACTACTATGAATTGATGAAGTATATAATTAGTTACATTTTCGTTTATGTTTTATTTTGCATTGTGAACAAGCATACTTGCTTAAAACCTTGGCTCGAAAGAATCTTTTGTTCTCTGAAAAATTAAAAATATTACATACGGCAGTCGACCTAAATAGTAGCGAAAATGCAGCAAGCATCTGATTATATGTCAAGTTCAGCACACTTTGGGGACTTGATGAATAGGGCTATTAATACTTCCAGGGGTGTACTTAAATAAAATTGGTCATATTAAATATATGTGTAGAGTCAAATTTGTTTTAATATTTTTTATAGACAAAAACTCGATTTATTTTAAGATTATTTACCTAGCTTGTAGTGTAAATGTGCTATATTTGTTTTTGCGAAGTAGCACATAAGACGTTATTATTGGTTTATATTATGTATGAGTATAATAAATACCCTAAAAAATAATGAATCTCTTTTGTTCTTATTCTACGCTTATTTTATAACAATCAGAACCGGTTTCAACATTTCACCACGAGCATTTTCAACTAAAAAAAATATATGCCATATTCCTGGTTCTGGTGACAATAAAATAATTGTTCTATTATTTTTCAATATAATGCATTTCTAAGTAGAGACATTGAACACTTAAAAATTGATAATTACTCAATGTATCGTTTTTCGATTTACATATAAATATGTAAGTACGAAATATGAAAATTTCACATTCCAAGAACTTCATCCGCCCCTGGAGTATTCACTTGTGTGTATTCACTTATTGACATTTTTTCATCACAGACGCCTTGCATTGCAGGATAGCGAACCTATGGCACGCGAGACGATTTTGCAAAAAAATAAAGTGATAATACAAAAAAATCAAAAAAGTTTTAGAAATAGTGTACAAAAAATTCAAAGCATTTGAAACTTAGTTACAAATATTTAAACGTTATATAATGATCATAAATTTCAAGTATTTTCCTAACCTCAAAAAATACATGATGAATCTGGAAATTAATGAAAAGCCGGATGTAGGGAAAATAATAGAACAATTTGAAAATGCTTTAGAAGGAACAATATAACAATTTTCGAGAAGGTTTGCTCAGTTTCGACAACTTATAGGAACTAAAAGATCTATTATCCAGTGCAACAGTAACAATTTTTTCATAGACTTATTCCTGTGAATCATTATTCTCTTCAATGAACTGACATTATCAGACATAATCATACATAAATCAGACATAAGAAGTAGACTAACAAACGAAAGTTGTATTTCTTGTATTGTATTAAAAGCTACCAACTGTGAACTCGATATAAAACATTTAGCATCTAGCATCCAACAGCAAAAATCTCAATAATAATAAAGTTTTGAAGGTTTTTTTTAAATTTTAGTCTTTTTTATTTTGCCATTAATAGTCATGTGTCATTAAGTAAATTAGACATTTTTTATTTCCATGGCATGTGTTAAAATATATATTATTATATATTTGAACACATGCCATATTATTAAATTTTTAAATAAGTGGCACTCAAACTTAAAAAGGTTCGGTACCTCTGATATATTTTTCTTACTCATAAACATACATTTTTATTAAGCTGAGTAAATGTTTTGACTTATTTATTACCATTTGTCTGAGAACGAAGAACAAAAATAAGTAGGTACATATATTGTTAACCCTTTGAGGAGTATGGCAAAATATGGTAAATATTTTGGTTTCTAATGCTTATTGCCATTCTCTTGGTTTTAATTAAAATGTCATTGTTTTTTCACATATGGGTAAAAACATTTTTATCTGTGATTTTTGACGATCGCGTTATTTTTATTATTTGTTGCAAATGAACAAAACAATTTTGTAAAAAGGTTAAAACATATTTGTACTCCTAATCCTAATTTAGTAAAAATCAACTCACTACTCAAAGGGTTTAAATCAAAACGATAAAGCAATATCTGCCGATTATGAAGCAATATTAACAATTTCTTAATTTGATAAGTACTATTGAAAATATTATATATATTTATGAAGAATTTGTACATGCGGAATCTATGAATATATGTATAATCGCATATTTTTTTAAGAGAACTAACAAACAGTGTCGTAGAAAACATTTCTTAAAATAAACTTTATTACGAGTCTATATAATCATACAGAGATCTTGCTAAGACAGAACAACCGGTAAGCTAATCGTTCTCACTGCACGTTGCTTTATAGATCGGATAGGGGGATGGAATTTTACATACCGTAAATATTTATGTATGAAAAATATTACTCTTATGTACTGATTTCACATTATTTCAATAACGATTGTAACCGGCTTCGTTCGTTACAGACATTATAAACTGATGAAAATATAAATCAATACTGTAACACAATATAAATAAACTTAAGTGGGAGGGATTGTATCTTTTTGCATAATATATACGTCCAATTCTGATGGAATAGTTTTTCTATAACTTGATTATAGAGTACTAGAATCGCATAATTAATATTTTTTTATAATGTACTTGCAATTCAAACTACTTATTATTGGATTTTAATTAAAAAATATATACATATGTATATGATATACCTACACTTCGACTTGAACTTCCAACCTGTTGGATATTCTTTCATTCCGCAAATGTTTGCAAATTGTTTTGTTTTATTTAGAAATTTAAACATTTTTACTCGTATGTAATGGGTCATAAAGTATGAATGGAGATGTATAGTTCTTTTAAGTGACGTTTTGAACGTTTGAATATCGGGCGTCAAGTAGTTAGCAAACATAATTCACTCGATTTTGACTTTAATGAGCTTGATTTATAGCATGAGCTGAACTTTTAATGAGAAAATAAGATTTTTCGCGCTCGTCAGTGGCCGGCCTAAAGAAGCCATTAAATAATATTTTTTGGTTAGTTACAGCTTGTCAAGTGTCCGTTTCTGATATGTAGACAAATTAAAATGTATATAATAATAGTTGTAACATATATTCATAAAATACTTAAGAGTACGTATCATGCACATTTCAATATTTTATCTATATATAAACTCACTTAAAAGTGTTTCCAAATTGACTTGGTATTGATTCGAACCAATAAACTTTTAAACACAATATATCCCCGTACGAAATACAGCAATTATTGCTGTAATAATCTACAAACTTTTGTTCAAAAATCATATCGTTTTAGAGAGCTTTCTGTGCGTATTGTTTCCGTTGAAAGCTTTTCTAAACTACCCTCGGTCACGTCTCGTCTAGGCTCGTATAGCCGATCTTGTCCACTTCAATTGTGTATAATTTTTGACGTGGGACTCGAAGACAATTTTATTAGAGACAGGTCACGCGACACACCGACGACACCGCTACCTACGTGCCACGTCCGCACGCCGTCTTTGAAGCATTAACAATTTACAGAGGAAAAGGGTTTTCATTATTCAAATGACTTTTTCCATGCGGCCGTTGTTGTCCTTGTTTTTATGCCACGTATTTATTGGAGGTTTTTTCTTCTGTCAACCCCGGCGACTGCAATAATTCTGTGCTGACCTCATGAAAAAGTCAACTCAACTCTCTTTGTAAGTCTTGGATTATAGGTGAACCTCTCTTCAATAAACCACAGTATTCGATACGTATTAAAAATTCATTCTTACAACTCGACCCTCAATTGCGGGAAATATTTGTTGTAAAAATACAATATGTGCTTTGGCACATCATTTAGGTTTAAAAAAACTTTTTCTATTCTACTTTTCTTTGACCAATAAAAAGGAAAATGTTCATTGTAAGTAGTACATTGTTCTAATGTTTATGATGGGATTAATTTATTTAAAAAAACGTGTAATGCTTCTTCATCGGTGTAAAATTTGTATCAGTTATATTCAAATTAAAACCACCGAAATTATTATTATACTAATGCATTATATAACACATTTATTTTAATATACACTCAACTCGTTTAACACGATTTTGAAATAACGCGGACTATATTTTTACACAAATTATTTGTTCTAATAAGAATTTCAACAACACAGTACAGTAATAACAAAGATCTGAACTCATTAGACGTGTCAGAAATTTCTAGCGATGATAGCAATGAATAGTATCATTTTTTCTTCATTAATATTTTTTACACAATTTCCCATAACACAATGTTATTTTTTCTTCAAGCAACACTGTTTTTTAAATTCAGACAACCAATCTTTAATTTTTTTTATTAATTCTCTCACTTGAGTATTGAGTATTATTATCAATATAATAATAAACTACCTATTGTACAAAGAGATGCATAATAAAATAACAGTAATCTTCATTAACCAAGTCAAATTAACGATTGTAAATTCACTATTTGAAATTGTTCATAATATTTAATTTTCAGCATTCCACTGATAACGTTCATCATTATAAAACATACATATTGACCTATAAACACTACAAATTAGTTTAAATACATGGCTACAGCTGATAATAACATTATTTTGGTACAAAAAAGCGCCGTGAATTATCATTGAGATAATTATCAATCTTTGTTAGGGTGTGGGGACATTATTTTTACTTAACCTCCCTTTCGGTCAGACTCGACATTCCTAAAGTTCGACTCAGTTTACAATGTCACAATAATTTATTTCGCCTACCGATATTTCACCGATACGGGTCTCCATTTTGAATGTGTTTCAGTGTTGCCATTAAACCAAATTAAACATCGGAACAAGGGAGCGACCGAGACGGACATTTATTTCTCGATAATTTATCGCTGAAGCTGTTTTGTTGCTGCTACTTCATGCGTTTTATTTCACGTGGTGCGTACGAACTACGAACTCATGGTGTATAGTTCGCTGGATATAAACTGGCCGCTTAGTTTACTAGTATTTACTGATCAAGTCAAATAAAAGAGACATAATGCTCGTCTTATGGTGAAAGACAGTTAACAGAAAACAAAAATTAAATATTGTTTATTGCAAAAACTAAGATTGGAACCAGTGTCTTTTATGCTGTACAATATTTCAATGTTTATACAGATGCATGTTGCTACCAATCATAAATCAAATATGTTTTACATGTGTTTTGTTTTGCTGAGCTGTTATCTGTTTATTTCAATTATGACTGCAGAACAGTTTGCTTATAGAAAATTGAAACATCTTCCCCTAATTATTAATTATACAATTTTTTATTTAGAAATTTTTTTGGGAATAACAATTTTTAAAAAAATGATTATTAAAAAAATAACTTTATTTTGTCACGTATTAATCTATATCAGCTACAAATTATTAAGTCAATATAAATACAAGGACTGAGTACAATTCTATATTTGATCATTTTACGAAAATTGCGTAAAAAATATCCAAATATAAGTTTCATTGGAATAAAAACCATGATTAAATAGACGTCCGAAAATTTATGAAAAATCAAACACTAAATAAATTATCAATTGCTAAAAATATTGTGATGTGCTCATGAGTGTAAGTATATATTATATTATGTTTATAAGTTCGATAACAAATTATTAACAACACTACCATCTTCTTGACTTTTAGTATAACCGATGTTTGTATACTTAACATTTCAACTTTTTACTTATTAGGGTACACGCCTATTGTTTCACACTTTTTTCTTTCTCCGGTAAAGTTTAAAAGATTTTCCGTTTCTTTTCTCATGGCCAGTAATAGTCTCTGTTGTGAATATTTAAATCAATATAACTATAATAGGTAATCTTGACTAAACAATTATATTTTACAACCTTTCCAGGTTGCACAATAAATACAATTGAGCCGTTTTCAAAGCATAGTACAGTTAAAACCTCATTTACAATGAAGTCGGGACCGTGTAATTTGGAGTAGTGTAATTGGGGGAGTGAATCTCATACAAAATCAGGGATTTTGTTTTTTCGCGAAAAATTCAAAACTAAGATTTCCCTTAGTTTTGCAAAAAAAAATATGGACGAAATATTTAGTTACTAAGTGATAAAATGCAAAGCACGCGCAAAATCCAGCACACAGGCAGTCGCCCGGCTATGCGTGTATAACCTGGCACGTGTTGAATACACAGACGCTAGCCAACATTGGACTGTATGCACCACATAGACGGCCGTCTCGTAGCAACGACAATAGAATGCGACCGTTCAATTCGGGGATTTGCGGCGAATATTTCAAGCCAGCATGTAATTTGAAGTAGTGTAATTGGGGGTTCCAATGTATACCTAAATAAATCAATTCCAAATATAGACAAACATATTTGCTTTTAGATAAATGTCTTCAAAATACTGTTATATAATGAACTTTAATCGTAATTGAACTGAAAACACAGCTGATTGGAATGGACATAAATATATTATTATCGAATCTGTATTCAATAGGCATACTCAACTTTGCCGACTTCTAAATTACAGACACGCACCTATTCAGCCAAAGTTGAAACTTGGACGTGTGCACACTGCATGTTGAAAGGGATTAAAACATTATGGTAATAGATACTTACTGTGTGTCATGAGTTTATCAATATAGTGATACTTTTTACGATTTCACGGCCATTAAACTTTGTAGAATGTTTACCGTTTGTATCTTAATTGTGTTTCTTTAAATGTATTTCAATTCATACTTCTATTCGTACATACTGCATAGTATAACAAAATTACCGGTAAACGGTAAATATGTTTTATCAATTACCGGTTTACTGGCAATTTACCAGCAAATGAAAAAAAAAGACTATGTTATTAGGTATGTGACTACCTCAGAGGTGGGGAACCTTTTCTTCTCTAAAGGCCGCATTCATTTTTTCTGATTCGACATAAAACGCCGCAGTAAACATTGACTAGGGAATCTTTGGCCGGAAAAAAAAATCATACCAATTAAGTCTAGAAATTTGCGGATTTCCCAAAATTATCAGCGTGGGACCTTTTTTTGTTTTTTAGGTCTTTCAAGGATTTTCAAATCCAAAATGTGTAGAATTTTAGAATTGGCCAGAAGACCGCACCAGGGTAGCTAAAAGGCCGTAGATTCCCCATGCCTGGACTACCTTTTACTATTATATATGTAAACTGGGTCAAATTTCAAATAAAGAAAGACTAAAAAATATTGTGTCTGAGTTAATTAAAATATTAAATATTTATTTTAGTATGCTTCATGTTTAAATATTTTTTTAATAATTTTACTTATGCAAGTCAGCTTACTTAAACGAAATCGTTAGTGTTGAAAAATCACGTCTTCCTAAAGTTTGTCATTTCGTACAAAAAAAAAAAAGACGGAGGTGCCGTCTAGCCGACGAATAATAAAGAAGAAAAATCAAATTTCTTTTATGAATATAAAACCGCGTCATAAATTTGAGAGACAATCTACCAATTAAGACGACAAAATACCCACCTCCTCTCGCCTCTCGAATGTCACGTCGACACCGCGAAATGTGGGGATAGTCGATCATTGTAATTTATTACAATATTTTTTACATTAACGAAAAAATCTTTTTTCGCTTAAAAAAATAAGCGTTCTCCAATGACCCTGTATAACTGTTTGACGTAACTGCTTCCGCCACCCGTCTCACCTGCTCGACTGTTTTTCCAATTCAAAGTAACGAATTATACTTGTTTTTGGTGTATAAATTAATTAACTAACTTAACAGTGCTATTTATACAAAAACAAATTTTGTAACTTTTTTTTTTTTAACCATGTCCTCTCCCAATGTGGAGCATATGGACTCCTAATGGAGTTTATCACAACAGCAGTGTTTCTACGAGAACTGCTTGTTACTCAGTTGCTCAACCTCTTTTTCGAAAGAGAGTATGGTTAGACGGATAGGGCTAGGACAGGATTAGTGGTAAGCTAATCGCTCTCGATACGCCCCGTTCATAGGATAGGATGGGTGAGAGGGGGGAATTCAAGACATCGCATACATCCATGCCTTTGAACAGAAATTCATAAATCGATTGAAAAATCAATTTATAAAACTGTCCGTACCGGGACTTGAACCCTACCCTCCGTAGCCGAAGCCAACAACGTTGACCACTCAACCACACAAACGGCAAAATGTATCTTTAACAGTGTCAAATTTTATTTCTTATCAGTTGACAATGCTCGCCTTGAGCGAAACTGGTCCTGATAAGTAAAAGTGTGAATTAAGTACAACGAAATATTGTGTTTTTATCAATATAATACCTTTCTACCAAGTATTGACAGTGTACACACAATAAAAATGGGAAGTCGATAGTTTAAAAAAATCTTAAAGTCTGAAGATGTCTCGTAAATGAGAAACCACGTGTTACTTGTAGTTGTATCGCGTGTGACAAGCAAGTGGTATGTACAATGAAACCAGATTTATATTTGAAATCTTCACTGGCTTAACATTTTTTATCACGCGTCGTTTCTTCGTCGGTTTTTATAATACAATATTACAACTGACAGACGTCCGTGGTGGAAGAAATTGCGAATGAAGTGGTTGTGACACTGTGCAGAGAATCGCACGCCATTTTTTATTCATATGACGCGGGATTAACGCGTCTTCGCATCCCGCTCGTGGAGTAACGACATTTATCACTTGTCATATTATTACTAAGATGAAAAATAAAAATCATTATGCGAGCGAGACGACGGTCTCTGTTTCAATATGCGAATAACGGGATTTTTGTTTACATTAAATTAATAACGTAAACAATAACTAAGTATGTATTAAGTTCCAGAAGAATTATGTAATGTTGTCGTATATTACCTACGCAGCGGTGGGCTGCCAATATCTTAACAAGGGGCTCGGTAAATCTTATCCATTTATTTGTATCCATTTTTGCTCCCAATGTGGAACATATGGCCTCCCAATGAAAGTATCTCAAAAGAAGGTTTTTTTTCTACGAGAACTGTTTGTTACTTAGTCGCTCAACCTCTCTTTTCCAAAGAGACTAGTAGGGATAGAATGATAAGACTAAGACAGGACTAGTGATTGACTTGGACCCATGAGGTCCGGCACGGAAGCCCACAACGCTGAATGAAAAAATTAAGGTACTAAGTCTTGTTTCATAATAAAATTTAACCATCTACAGAAATTGCAGTTAGGTGCTGATTTGATCTAAGATGAATGATTTTCTTATCTTAACAAGGGGTGAAATTTAACAAGGGGCTCGCGCGAGCCCCCCTGATCCCCCTCCAGCCCACCCCTATACCTACGTGATTTCGAAATATCCCTACACTTTATTTCATAATTCTTGTGGGACCAAATACTTTTTTTATTTTTACTGTAATATTGTTGTCTCCTAATCAATTAAATGCATAATCAAACAATATTTTATCATTAAAAAATAAAACGCTTTTTTGTACTAATTCAAAATTTAGTTATTATGACCATGACCTATTTCGAAAGCAGCTTAAGATTGCTATCATATTAATTATTTTTCCAGCTTTCAATTTGTTGATAGGAACGCGATTGCAAGTTAGTATCATTCATTTCAAATAGGTCTTAATAAATTTGAATCGTTCAAACTATATACATTCTCACAGATTTTGTCACTAACGATCCGGGTTTCGCCTTTCGACATCTTCAAGCGTTCAACTGCACGGATGAACTTGAACTGACGCTTAGTAAATGAATGTTTCGTGTTTATATAAAAAATAAATGTATCATTGAATTTAAAGCCATTGCTGGCGAAAGGGATAAGCTCATGAGATTGCCCACAGATTTGAGTAGTAAGTAGTTTTAAGAATTATATTTATTTGTTTGTCGGCAAATGTTTTATGATTATATTTATATAGGGCATAGAAGTGGAGATCCCGGCATGTTTAATATTTCATTTAAAATCGGAAGGCTATGGTCTAAGATAAAAGTTCTTAATAAATATATTTGTAGTATTCTTATTCCTCTTTTGTACTATAAAGAGGTAAAAATAAACTTTTCTTGAGGTTTCTAAATATCTGATGAATATCTTTTCACCGAAAAACTACTAAAACTTTATTTTTAGTTGTTTATTTTAGTGTTTTAAAAATACGCAAAGACTTATGAGACAACTTAACATTTCTCGATAATTAGATTTACTTAATTAATTATCGTCATTATTTCTTGAATATGAAGTTTTATTATATCGCGCCCGTAGCCTATATTGTACATTTCATTATATGTTTTATATATCTTTTGTAGGATTCCAATTCAATGACATGCATAATCACATGAAACTTCTTATCGCAATGGTAAAAATCATCAACTATTTTTTTACTTGGCTTAAATAAATTGAAATTGCTAGTTTTCCTTCTCGAGGATTTAAAAATGAATAATTGTAAAGCAGAAAGCTTATCCCAAATACATGTTTTTGTGTCAGGATGAGAAGGCCTTTGCCAAGCCAATCTTGAAATAAATTGAGCATAGCGTGTTGATATTACAACATAATTTATTCAATTTCCCTTCAACATATTACTGCGTAAATAGTATCACATTACTCTATATCAAAACAACAATATTAAATTTGCGTCTGTATACATCTTGAATAATGTTATGAAGTGAAATCGTTCAGACTCTCAGTGGATTTATTATTTACTCCAGTTTGTAGCAGTATTCATACAACGTTACCAGTTTTGTTGATAGAAGCTTTCACTTTCTTTCCTGCAACATAACGAAAAGAAGAAATGAACATTCTTTGTTGGTATAATAATATGAAGGGTGGAGCTTTGAACTTTGCATATACCAAAATATGATGGAGCCATTTAGGGCTTATTGTCTTTTTAAAACCTGAGTTTTAAGCAAAATTCGCGACTTTCGAAAACAGATTTTTTTATCTTAGTAAGCAAGTTTCAAATATTAGAATATCTTCTAATATATAAAAATGAACGTTTGTTTGTTTGTACTCTATGGGCTGCCAAACCGCTGATCCGATTGCAATACAACTTCGACAAACTTTTTCCTTGCACTTCCGGGAAAACTATAGGCATATTAAAATTAACTTACAGTAGGTGGCGCATGTGTCATACCATAGATAATCGGCAGCAAACGTCAAAGTCAAACGATCAAAAATAAGACATGCACTTCAATAAACGCAATTAAAACACAAACACTTACTTTCTTTGAGTGGCATTGCAACGTTTGCCGGCTACCGGCTAGTTAATAATAATTTGTGTTACTATCCATTTAAAAACGTTAGTTACATGGCTTCAAACTGCCTTGGTTGAACAGAAACATGAAAGAAATGCGTTGATAATCTTACATTTAAATTTATTTTGACTTGGATAAACTTCTCATTCATTGGAGTATGATTAGTACACCACGTAATACGAACGCTGAATAAATCTTTTTGTAACATTGTTTATAATAAATAAAAGAAATTTTAAGTTATTTCTGCTATTTTAACTAAATTTACTTTTTTGTGAAACTTAAAAAACCGTTTTGAACTAAGTTTTAAGAACTGTTGGAATTTGAAAAACGGCTTCTTCGAATGTCGATTTTTTATAATCTCTAGTAACATTCCAACACAATAATTGCATACATTTTTTAATATGATTTCAAAATATTAAATAGTATTAATTTGATATTAACTTAACTTCTCTATTTTTTTTTATCATTACACAGATTTTTGTCGTACTTACTAGGGTATCCAATCCCGGAGCCTTTTTGTGATCCCGGGATTGACGAATTTTCAATCCCGAGATTGTGCACTCAACATGAAAAAAAATCTTTATTTCATTATCGATTTGCCCAACATTTTTTATTGGCCTTTCAAATCCAAAACTCGAAAATTTCCGAGATTTGCTAAAAAATTCTCAATCCCGGTATTGCGAACATGCCAATCTCGGGACTTTGGGATCACAAAATTGGACGGTATCCCCGGATTGGAAAACTTAGTACTTACTGATATTTTCATAAACATACATCGCATAAACGAACGCCAAAACGTAAAAAACTCAAGGAGAAAATTGTACCGAAAAATAGCAATAATTCATAGATATAATAGAAATAATAATTCACATTGAAGACCTTGCTCCCGCCCTGGGAGTACAGCACGCGCCCTTTATTGCGGGAATTTTGAGTAGAGCAGCAGGCTGTTGCCACAAAATAAACTAGCAATTTCATTAAGCCCGTTAACCTTCCGCAAGCCTCCGCCCTTTGTGATAGGTGCTTTTGCCTTTCTTGCCACGCTGCTGGCATTCTTTTTCGGGCAATTCTCAATTTTACTACGACCCGGAATGGAGCCGAGTTCCATTAAACATAATATTTTGTTTTCCCTCAGGGATACATAACGTATTATAATACGGAAACAACACCTCACAACATTGTTGCAGAATGGTAATTTTATGAACACGCTTTAAAAAAAAAACTAAAACATCGCGGTGGTGTTTGGATCCAACATTTTATATTGTTAAACTCTTCACTTGCATGGAGACTGTTTTCCAGTAATCCATTTGAAATAAAAAGTAAATTTATATGGCACCCTTTTTTATAGAACAAAAATAATTTTCTCATTTATGATACATATTTTCAAATCGAATTTTGCATAAATAAGTATATAATTAAAATAAATGTAATTGTATTAAATATTTTTACAATTCGCTTTTTCATTTGAGAACAGTTTTCACAGCAGCAAATTTCATCACTACATTCACTACATTCTAGTGATTTCAATACCGGACGAATATATCAATAGCAGTTTTGATAATACCAATACCGGTATAAAAAAGGTTTTAAAAAACTGGGATCGCAATACCGGGCGAGTAAATCAAAATCGTTACCTATTTTGATATTTCATAAAGAATACAGTCATTAAAAACGGGTGTTTTTCAAATATAATTTTACAACTTTTCTTTCTTCGACGATAATTTTACATTATTAAAATGCTTATTATTTCTAAAAGCAATCACTGTTGGGATCAGTTTTATCTGATTCAAACTAGCCTATCCCATAGCGAGCAATTTTATTAAAATATATGATGATTTCTATACATTTAAAATTTGATGTTGGTTGATTATCAAAAACGGTATTTTTACATTTTGAATCCCAGAATTTCGTTATAATGGGACCCCAGATATTGCATTTCCTAACAACGCCTAGAAAACTAATTTATTCATTTCTTATTTCGAATTACAAAGCTTCTCACATAAAACTTCGTTACCTAATATAAATTAGAATCTTAAAATGAAAATTTATATACGAAATCAGTTGTCTACAAATAATATTGCCATCAAATTAAATTCGATTACCATTTATAGTAAACTGTTCTCATTGAATTCAAATATGCGGATTAAAACGGTCATTCAAGCCTAACTTCACTGTTATTATTTACTCAATAGTAGAGACAGATATTATACAGCAATATATTATTTAGTATATATGCCGCCGTCTCAAATAGAGCTCGCTTCCAAATTCTATGACCCAATACCTCCTTCAGTTAACAAGACAGGCTATTAAAGCTGTCACCAAGTTGTATCTGTATGTATATATCAACGATACAGCACCAAAATCTATTTCACTTCAAATCGGATTCCCCGTATAAATTAATAATACAGTGCTGGCCACATATATCATTTCAAAGGAACAAATTTACAAATGTATCTAAAGCTAATACATCTAATAGGACATCCGTGCCGACCGAATAATTAACCACTTGCTGATTGCATTAGAGAATCTGAATAATACAGCTCATGCAAATGTATATTTACCTGCCGAACCGAATGGTCGCGGACCTACTGAAGTGATACTTCGACCAGCTTGCCTGTATCTTCCAGTTTACAGACATTTAAAATATATAATAATGTTCAAGATATAAAAATATACAGCAGAAGCTTTAAAAATATAAACCGTATTTCCTCGATTATAAGAGGCTAGGGATTTATATATACCATTAATCAGTGGCGGTTCTAGGTACTGGGCTAGGTGGGCTAAGCCCGACCTGCATTTTTCACCCAAAACATTAGATGGCTGAATAAAAATGAACAGCAATTCGGCCGCTGAACAAAATAAATACATTTATAAGCGTAACTTACCTTTCCCAAATGAATATAATATCTTTGTTTTAATTTTCCTCTGTCAATATAAGACAATGTTACGTCTACCTACAATCATATTCTCGATTGTGTTTTGTATTACAATTTTAAACTGAGCCGGCATAAAAAAACAATAACCCTATAAATACTTCACAGGGAACAGGAACGTTACGTCACTGGCAACACCACTCAAGGGCTAGCGATATTTAGCCCGTAACCACAGACAATATCATGCAATATTTCTTTACACTGGGGCGCAATCAAGCATGATTAGATTTTTTTTGTATTTGTATGTACGGAAACGTCATCAAACACAAAGGATAGTGTTTCAATCTGTCAAGCTTCTGTTGATCGTTGGGGGCTGAACTGATTCAGCCCATTACGCATACTTATGCATTGAAACACAAAACCAATATCGTTGTATTGTATGAAAGTGACAGGTATTGACTTTCAGTGTGACAGTTCTGTATTGCTTTTAGTAGGTACTTGTTATTTCACTTTGAAAGAGACGAATTTAAGGATTCCGTGTTATTATTCTATTATTTCTTAGTTACATTAGCATTGATTTTATTATATAAAAATTTATGCATTGCAGTAGTGTCGTAATATTTGTTAATTTGCTTGTAGATTAATGTATAAGGTGAAGTGGAAATATGCTTTTCTCTAGCCCATCCAAGATTTCAGGTCAGGAACCGCCACTGCCATTAATAAAAACAAACGTAATACACTGCCATTTAATACGCTATCGATTATAAGACGCATCCAGAATTTAGAGACACATTCGTCTTATAATCGAGGAAATAAAGTATTTTAGTTTTATATGTAAACATTAAACGAATACGACACCCATATTTATCATTTTAAAGTTTTAAATATTTTCATATTTACCTGGTTTAACAATATAGTAATTTATTATTTATTTAATTAACATTGCACAAGGTTGACAAATTATAAATTTAAAACTTTTACAATGAAGAAAAAAAAATAGTACAATTTAATATTAAAAGAAATAGAAAGGAAGTCAACTGAGTAAGCCCCGACGAACTTTACTCTAATACATAAAAAATAGTATTCGTCGAAACTCACCCACGTCTACGTGGAATATGTCGACATCCGAAGCAATATTGTTGAACACCTTTAATATAATATTTCATTTAATTACTAAATAAAAAAAAATATGTTTATCTTTTCGTAATGAATTCTTCATAGAAATTAAAAAATAATTACGAAACCGCAAATTAACCTTCGTTGATCGGTCATTAAAAAGTCAATAAAGTTTTTACAAAGTCTAAACAAAATCCTGAAAAGCGATTCGAACGTACGACGGCAACGCACTTTTAGTTGATAATTATTTTAATGAAAACGTGTTTACGTGACCTGGCGCTTAATTTTCGAAAGTCGCGTTACGAATTTTGTAGATTAAAGTTAATTTATTAACAACGCTATTCAAAAATCAATCACTATCAATTTCATGTCTGCATTACTGCTGACAAAGCTGTTGTAGCTTTTGAAGCTTGTACAAAAGTGAACTTGGCAACGAATAATATGATATAACACAAAATAAAATACTGTCACTAATAATAATGTAATTTCAAAGATATCCTGTCTTATGAAAAAGATTTTCAAAACACACTATGCTTTTTTTCGCGATTCAATAATGCTTCTTATATCAATGGCACTGCTAAATAATGAGCATGCGAAATACGTACATTTTTCAATCAGCTTAATTACTTTCATCATAGTCTATGCCAGTGGAGGGGAACCTGCAGCCTTTTGCTTCTCTGGTGCGACCTTTTAAGTTTAAAAAAAAAGCTAGCTGCCAAACCTAAACCAAAGAGGTTTAAAGAGAGTATTGGTTTAATAATTCAAACAAAACAGGTTTTAAAAAACCACAGGGGGTCCGTGATAACAAAAATATTGCGATACACCAAACATTCTTTACCATGTCCGCTCCCAATGTGGAGCATATGGACTCCTAATGGAGTTTATCTCAACAGAAATTTTCTACGAGAACTGCTTGTTACTCAGTTGCTGAACCTCTTTTTCCAAAGAGAGTAGGAATAGAAGGATAGGGTTAGGACAGGACTAGTAGTTAGCGTATCGCTCTCGATACGCCCCCGTTCATATGATAGGATTGGTGGCAGGGGGGAATTTAAGACATCACATACATCCATGCCATCGAACAGAAATTCATAAATCGATTGAAAAATTAATTTATAAAACTGTCTGTACTGGGATTCAAACCCGTGGCCTCCGTAACCGAAGCCAAAGTCGTTGACCACTCGACCACACAGGCGGCTACACCAAACTAGATGACGTTGTATTATAATTTCTTTGCCGCTGTCTATTTTGGGCTCAAAGTCGTGAACTAATATTACGTCCGTTGAATAAAATTTGCTGCTTATTTATACAATAGACGAAAAATGTAATTGGTCCCCCTGACATTGGCGTGGCGTGACCTATAGACTCGCTTTGTTATTCGCCAATTCGTGCTGTGAATTAATTTTTATTTATTCGAATTCGATGAATAAAACCAATTAAAATATGTCCAATAAAAAACTTCACCTGGTAATAAGATAACCTATTTGTTGTTTTTTTAAAACAATCGTGACATGGAAAAGTTCTAATAAGTTTTCAATGTTTATTTTTTCTATACAGAAGCAGTTACTTTAAAGAAACGAACGTCAAGTGATGTATTTACTTATTATAAATATCACAGTATCATGTATCAATTTATATGTGTAAGATCATTGAGACCAGTATGTTATACTTCTAAATATATATTTATAGATATACAGTAAAACCCCCATTTACAATAAAATCGGGACAGTGTAACTGAGGCAGTGAATCTCATACAAAATTAGGGATTTGGTTTTTAGCGCAAAAAAATGAAAAACTAAGATTTCCTTTAGATTTGCAAAAAAAATGGACGAAATATTCAGTTACTAAGTGATAAAATGCAAAGCGCGCCAAAATCCAACACAGACAGTCGACCGGCTATACGTGTATAGCCTGGCACGTGTTGAATACACAGACGCTAGCCAACATTTTACTGTATGCGCCGTACAGACGACCGTCTCGTAGCAACGACAATAGAATGCATCAGTGCAATTGGGGGATTTGCGGCGAATATTTCAAGCCAGCGCGTAATTCGGAGTAGTGTATTTGGTGGTTCCATTGTACTTTTAAATACTTGTATCTAATTTATGTTTTTTAAAAGTACCCTTATTCGTTAAAAAGTCTTCTCGCTCTTCCATACCAAAATAATAAAATTAAATCAGTTTACTGTCAAGTTTGGACAGCGACTGGGCCTTCATATTGTGTTAGTCTCATGCAGTGTCTGCCAAACTGTGTGCCGCGGTGGAAGAAACCTTAAAAATGTTAATTATAATGTCTATTCATTTAAATATTCTTCAATGTGAAATAAATTTAACATCTACACGTTCAATCAAATATTTGTCACGTTCATACATAGTGGTCAACGCAACACATTTTCTTTTTTAAGATACATTACCTTTTTTAAAGCATTTTTATTTGGTGTGCCGCGGAACAAGTCCCACTCACCAGTGTTCCGTGAAGTAAAAAAAGTCTGGCAGACACTGGTCTAAAGGTACATTTAATATACTATATAAGTTTATCACATGGCTAAAACGTATTACTTTTAAGTAATTAACCAATCGTTCTGCCCATCTCCTCATCAGGCACCCTAGACTTTGCTTGCCAAAATACTCATTTGAAACAACTAATTTCAAAGTCGATCGCTTGTTTTATTTCATGTTTGAATAAATAAAAATTAAACTTAAACCAATTTGAATTGACAATGCAAGTATCCTTAACGTCACGCTTCGTTCTTTTTTATACCGTGTAATTAAGCGTTAGTTTTCTTCTCCGCGAAACTGGACTTAGCACTGAGTGTTCTTTGCTTTTTTGCAATTATTTCGCCCCCTTTACACTGACTGAACATTCGCATTATCGAGAAGAAAATCCAGCGAAAAAAGAACGAAATCAAAAAAAAAAAATACGAAGCGTTTTTTCCCGCCAAAAGCGTCGGCGAATTAAATCTCTGAGCTCCGGTTCCTTTATCGCGTGTTTGGTTTACTATTCTCCCGCCTTTAACAGGCCATTAAGCCCGCGCGCTGGAAGTTGGTACTCTTGTATGAGAGTGTTGCCAACTAAAAAATATTATTTTCCGCAAGTTTTATCATCACTCGGACCGATGTGGCAGTTAACAATTTTCAAAGTTATCCGCCCCATTTGCGGGGTATGAAATATAGCCTTGTTGTGAATGCTACATTACGTTCGTAATTACGATACCAATATGCCGCTATCTATGTAATCACAGTGATGGATAAAAAATATCATTGCACGCTATTAATTAGTGTACGACCTTCTTAACTGTTGTTTTAACCTTTTTTCAATTATTTAGCTTGAAATCTTAGTTGATGATAGTAAGTTTTTATTTCTTCAGTTTATACATTTGTTAAATTAACAAGGATTTATGAATGCGTTATAAGCAGTGATGGGCTGGAGGGGGCTCGGGGGGGGGGCTCGTGCGAGCCCCTTGTTAAGATAAGAAAATCATTCGTCTTATATCAAATCATCACACAACTGCAATTTCTGTAGATGAATAAATTTGAAAATTAGTTGTCGTTTCATTTTTTCATTCAGCGTTGTGGGCGTCCGTGAGTCCCAGTACGAAAAAACATTTTTTCGATCGATTTATCTATTTTCTGTTCGAAGGAATGGGTGTTTGTGATGTCTTAAGATTGCCTTACACTCTTCCGATTCTTCAATTCAACTGGGCGCTACTATTAGTTAATCACTAGACCTGTCTTATGCTTATAATTTTATCCCTACTTCTCTCTTTGGAAAAGAGAGGTAGAGCGACTAAGTAACAAGCAGTTTTCGTAGAAAAATAACTTTCGTTGAGATACCTTCATTAGGAGGCCATACACTCGACATAGGGAGCGGACATCTATAAAAAATGGATAACATTTACCGAGCCCCTTGTTAAGATATTGGCAGCCCACCGCTGGTTATAAGTCACCCCTTTCTTTCACCAAAGAAAAATAAAACTAACTTCTAGATGTTTACTATCAATTCTTGGTTGTAAGCTACTATATTGAAAAATATTTATAATTAGTAAATATTCAAATAAATACAATTCTACAAGCATTATTATTATCAACACCTAAAATATAAAATGGAATCGTAAAAACGTGCACGAACACTTTTTGATGATTTTTGCACGTACCTTACATATATGTGGACTGTTAAATTTTGCTACACATTGTTTTATATTGTCACACCATAACTAATTTGTTTGAATTCCACCATTCTTGAGAATGTGAATCTAAATGTTCCTGATTATTTTTTGAGAAGTCGTGGACATGAATTGTTTGTTTTCCCGAGGTGTAGAACCAGCCTGTCAATCGGGATGCCACTGAGGAGAGCTTTAACGGTGTTCAACAATATTGCTTCGGATGTCGACATATTCCACGTAGACGTGGGTGAGTTCCGACGAATACTATTATGTATTAAAGTAGAGTTCGTCGGAGCTTACTCAGTTGACTTCCTTGCCATTTTTTTTCCTACTGCTTTTAATATTAAATTGTACTATTTTTTTTTCTTCATTGTAAAAGTTTTAAATTTATAATTTGTCAACCTTGTGCAATGTTAATTAAATAAATAAATAAAATTACTAAATTTTAATAATCCATTTCCCCCTTTCTTTATACAGGAAATACTACGTTCATAATACGGTCAACATTAGTGACGTGTAGTGATTTTCGTTTGAACATTTAACTTGAGGTGTTTTTTTAAGATTCTTTATTACTAAATGAAATCCAGTAACGTTAACTATATTTTAAAGTTTCCAATCAACTGACGCTGCGCCAGCTCCGCTGTTATTCTCCCCGAGACCGCCAGCTTTAAAGGAAACGCAAGATTATCAAAGTCTGTTTGGCGAGACTCTTAAGAAACTGTACAGAATACATAACTAACCGTTCCGTACTAAAGCTTCTCAGTTCTGAAACCCAAGGGAGAAATTTCCACTCCCCGTGCTACTGGCTTACAGAAAGCACCTAAGTGTCACCGAATGATTGCTCCAGTATAAATTCACTGCCCCTTCTCGTTTCTCGCAGTAGCAATTGCCTTAAGCAGAAATTTAAAGCATTTTATTGATTGACTACCATGACCATTCATCGCTACATCAATGCAATAGTAGGACTATATCATTACGTATTGCCTATAATAACATTTGTAACTTATTTAATTTATATTTCTTCAGTTTATGCATTTGTTACATGAACAACGATTTATGAATACGTTTTAAATGAACTCTTTCTTTTCATTCACAAAAAAAAAATATTACTCACTTTTACAATGTTAACTTTAAATTCTTGGTTGAAAGTTATTATATTAGCACTACGAAACGAGTAATATCGATCACTAAAATATAAAATTCAGTCGTAAAGACGTGCCCAAATATTTTTTTTGTAAATCACATTGATAAACCGATTATGCTGTTCTTTTTTTTTGTTAATAAAGATGGACTTTTTGAAGTAGTGTTTTTACTACATACATAATAAATCGCCCCTTCTTCTTCCCGCTTAAAACTAGTGATTTAATGACTGTATTATTTCCGATATATTCTAATTCAATTATAATGTACATACAGATCAGCTCCTTGAAATTTTATATCAAAAAAATGTTTGTACCTATGCCACGAATTGTAAAATTATATCACCCTTTCGCGAATCCTTTTTCAATACCCTTTTAATTATAATTCACAATAAAAAGAGATAATGCACTTACCAAAACAATCAAATATAAATAATACGCTGTGTTTTAGCTTTATGATTATTATTCATCAGAGCTCTTTATAACTGAGGTATCAAAATGTTATGGGAACATAGTTCCTAGATAGTGACATATGATATTATTATCGTCATTAATGCAGAAGTTGACGCCCCGCTCGTTGGGTTGTCACACCTTTGTATGGCGATGTAATTGAACCATACAAATTAATTAGTACCTAAGCAATGAGTGGCGTCTCCATTCTGTGTATACACAGAAGACTGGTTTAATTAACATGGCTGATCCAGGTAGCGGAATTTGGCGGGAAAAAATACACTGACGGATTGTCGTTACACCTAAACGATGATTGGTTTGCTGAGATTGCCGAGCTCCGACGACAAAATAACGAATTACTTAATTTAATTACATTGTCTCTGACTTTAACTACGATATTACTGGTAACATTTTTTTTTATTATCTTTCAATCACCTATTTTTATTAACAAAGCAAATTCGTCGTTTGTTATTACGGTTTAAATGCTTTAGTAAAATCTACTAAGGAGCACTAAGAATAAAAGCAAATATTAATAACAGTAAATTCCATAAGTTAAAAATTAGATTATCAAATATACATTAATCAATCACTAATTACTTAAAAATTGACGAAGAAAAAAAATACTCTTAGGCTTAGAATATGAAGGTCGTTCTATGAAGCGAATTAAATTTCGTTTAATAAATCCGCAGCATAGAATACCTACTCTTTCATTTAATTATTATGTTTTCAGCGTAAATTTCCACCATTACTTGTAAATTTTCTCTCAGTGGTTTTCACAGGCATTAAATTTACTCTGCAGATACATTTAATACTAAACCAGTGACAGAAATGCGAAAAATAATTGTATGTTTAGTTTTCCGGTGTGAAAACATTCTTCCAGCACAATATGTTTATGACATAATTTACAGTTTCCCTTTTTACCGCATTTCATATCATATTTATACAAGGTAACGCGATTTATTCGCTTTATTACTCCCTTAACTGAGGCACTAACAGCCCCGCTACAACAGGGGTAAATAAATTCGCCCAGAACACGCGTGCTCTTTAATGATATACCTTATAATTATTATTACTGTATCTCACGAAGACGCGTAAGTAAATATGCTCAACATCTGAAACTGTCTGTACCAATGTTAAAGAACAAGCAAAACCTTAAAATAATAACTAATATTTATATGTTACAAAAGATAACAATCTAAATCGGTACTTGTATTAATTTTGTTTATTCTTCTAAACACAAGTGTATTGTTTCACCAACATTTCTACTCACATTTTGGTACTATCATGTTCGGTAACAGTTAATTTTTAATGAAATATTACTCAAATAAATATCTTTACGTAACGTATTTTCACCTTCAGTAAATATACATTTACGTCATATTAGTTATTTGTACATATACAATTTACTTTCCAAGTATTATTACAGTCGGTTATACACTTGAATTAACACCCCCAAAATTCACAAGGATATATATTTAATTTGTTTAGCCAACCTTTAGAAATTTCACGGTTTTATGTATGTATTATTAAAACTATTGATTAGGATCGTTTACATTTCGTATACTTCTTATTATTTTAATTCATTTTTGTTAGGTGATGTTAATTATTTGTTGGCTTTCAAATGCAGGGATGAAATTGAACTAGCGATTTTAACCGAGAGCGTGAATCGGGTGAGTAAGATTAAAAACAAAACATGAGTTATATATGACAAAAAATTAAAGAAAATAAAATTTAGTCTATTCGAGAAGGTTTAATTATCAAACATTGTGAAATACTTGCACAAGTGATCCACCATAAAGTTTTATTTTTCTATAATGGCAATGCTATCCTTTCTTCCAGCTATTATTTTTCAAACAATAAGGAAATAATTTTAAGATTCTCACGGTGTTGTATAAATTTCACTATATTTTTTGGCTCTGTGGATGACTCGTCAATATCGTTGGTTTCCGTGACGAATCTTACGAGCTCAAATCTCAGTACAAACAGATTTTTTTTCAATCGATTTCTGTTCGATGGCATGGGTGTTTGTGATGTCTGAATATACTCTCCCACATTTATTATACTAAAATAACAGAGCGTAGAGAAAGAGATTAGCTAACCACTAGTCCTGTAGTAACCAAACGCTTTGGAATTAAACTATGTTTAAGAAAAAATACAGCGTTGAGCAACTGAGTAAAAAGATTTTTTTTTCTGAAGAAAATCTTCTGTTGAAATATCTCCATTAGGAGGCTATACGATTCACATTATGAGTGGATATTGATTTAAAAAATCTTCATTTTATTATATTATGTATTTTGTATACGAGCTCTTGAGAGGTGAAGTGAGCCAAGTAGTACTTTAAGATCGAATGAGTTGTACGCTTCATAATATTCTACAAGTCTTAATGTATCATAAAAGTGAAGTGAGGTCAGTAAATACACACTGCAATAGTGTTATTTCTCTAAAATAAAAATACGCAATTCACCAAAACACCAAGTAATAACGTGTTTGTACCTAAAATTAAAAGTCCATTAGTAAAGTTTTACCAATTCACTACTTGGATCACTTTACTTCTCATAGTCGCATTAACAACTAAAATTTATTGGCGTGGTTGTACTTAGAAGTCCGATAGAAAAGTTAAACCATTTTATATATATAATATTTTATCATTATAATATAATATTTTTCATAAAATAAAACAGTTATTAGATATAATGAACATTATTTTTCCATGCCTTTTATTTAATCTGCGTTTTATTTTAGTAATAAATGACTCGGTGTAAACAAAATAAATGAGAGGAAATAAATAATGAAGCGGGTTGATTTATCAGCTGAAACACAGTGTAATCAATACATTTTACATACGCTCAGCCGTATTAATTAATCCAACTTCCCCGTCCTACCGATTCCGACTCGCGTATCGAGAACATTAATTCAGATCAGTCATTTATTTTATCTTACTATAAAACTCGGAAACGGTTATTTTCATTTATGTTCTGCACGCTCCGTATTTTTGAAAACGTCAGTTTTATTTACGAGAACGCTTGTAGGTACCTGCATTACCGACATAACAACCATACATTGGTAAAACAGGAATCTACGTGTCTATTGTTATATAGAACATCTTACATTCACCACAATTTAAATCCTCTCTGTCAATCAACATGAAATATTACGAAACCAAGAAAACGTGCCTTTCTATATTTAAAATTTAAATACTAATAAAAAAAAAAACAAATCAATAACGAGTTCAATATGTGGTTGGTTGGAGGGTATTCAATCCCGGACCCTTCTTATGATCCCGGGATTTCGAGATTGATCATTCAACATAAAATCGTGTATAAATTGGGATTCGGGACTTTCATGTAGATTTCAAAAACCCAGGATTTGCGGATTTCCCAAAATTATCAGCGTGAGCTTTTTTTTTAGCACTTCCAGGATTTACAAATTGAAAAATGCAGGAATTTGCGGGAATCCCAAAAATACTAAAATTTCGAACCTTTTATTTTTTTCTTTTTTTACGCCCCGCTTTTTCTCAAATTTTCTCAATCCCGAAATCCCGGGATTAGTACTGTCACAATACCGGGATTTCGGGATCACAGAATTGGACGGGATCCCGGGATTGAAGGCCCTATTTGGTTGTAATAAAATTGACTTGCTCATTTTTAATTCAAATTAAAAAAAAAAAATCTTTTTGAATTTTTAATAGCGTTCATGTATCGCAAATTCCTTTCCAATTTTGGGAAAACCCTTTTATCCGTATTATATAATACAATTAATAATAAAACGTTATCTGTCGTATAACTATGTTTTTATAAGTATATTGAAAAAACAAACAAGTCTTCCACCTCTGCCAGGTAAACGATTTTTTGACAAATAATTATTTTATTTTATACCACTTTTAAATTTAATACTCCTATCCATCATCGTCCAACGTCCTCTAAAAGTAATATTTTTACTGTACGTTATAACCAATGAGTAATCACGAAAGTTTGGCATCGGGTCCATAGATTTGCGGTAGTCTGACCTTTTAACCTTAGGGGCCAATTAAATAGGATTGTAAAATTTACCCAATCGTAAAATCCCGTCGTTTGACAGCTGAATTTTATGTTTGGTTCGTTTTGCCATCCGCCGTTTTCACGAGAAAAGTTTCACGTATATATAGTTATATTTTACCACCAGGCTTAAATATTTTTTACACCATAATTCTTTTATTTTCCTCTCTAAGCTGTCGCATCATTTTATCGAAGCAACTTACAATTTATTAATCTCTCCAATCGAAAATAATCAAATTTCAAATGAATCATAAACCTGTCCGCTTGATAATATCTATATATCAATATTTTCATCCAAAGATTATAATTGAAAATCTTCCATTGAATTTAAATTTCGAATCAAAAGTCAGGCGGTTTTTTTCGACAGAAAATGACATCTTATAGCATGAAAGCTTTTCTATATCGCTACATATAACAAGAGCGATACGCAAGTAAAACATAAAAAAATAAAGCATTTATATACAGTAGTGTGACAATCGATACTTAAAATAAATTGGCAAAATATGCTGTGTTTTAATTGAGTGGTCTCGAAGATTTATTTACTGTATATTGAGAAAAATCTGTATTTAGTGACGCCCAGAATGTACACAAATAAATGAGCCTTAGCTCGGCGCGGAAGATACCAAAATGCGCTAGGTTAAGCGGTTACTGGGAAGTATGTATATAAATAATTTACCTAATAACCATTGCACAGGTATTCTATTGATTTGATCAGGATTTGACATTGGCCGTTGCAATCACACCGCCGCAATTAATATATGCGTTGCGCAAACGCTATCAGGATCGGACGACAGCTGACGCAATCGGTTAACCGGGAGCCGACTACCGAAGTTAACCGCATCCACAATGCAACCAAATGCATATTCAACGGTCCCGATGAGGCAATTAACATCTTGATGTCTTCACATTTCATTAAGTTAATGGCATAGTGTAGATGCTAATTCAGTGACTTACTAATTTTGTTAATGAAACTATATTATATACATACATGTCCAATACATAATTTGAGTGTATAAATTATTTCAACTCTTAATTTGACGAGAATCTTTTTCGTGGCATAATTAATTACATATGTATATAAGTTTGACGATAATACCGACTGCAAAAGTGGTGATCAAAAAGATTTGATTGGTTGTAAAGGAATAACAGAAAAAACAGCATACTAATCCACATCTTCCTATTTTATACTTAGTGTGTTCCTATTATTTTAACGGAAATTATCTAAAGATTCAATAGCTCTGGATTAACACACGATGTTGGCTTGTGTTTGTTTTATTTTTGATAATTTAATTCAAAGATTCAATTATTGTAGAATAATACTAATATAAATCACACGTTGATATGAGAGTGTACATTTAATAGATGTTACAACTCTGTATGTATTACCATGTTTTTTTACTACTTCATGAGATGTGCTATTTGTTTATCGAAAACTTCAATGAACCGCTATCACTTGGGCAAATTATTTGACATTTACAATTCGCATATTAAACTTATAGTACAGTGTCTGGAACTCATTCAACGTGTAATAGAATAGAATCAATTGTGTTTGCGTTAAATATGCTACATTTAAGATTCGTATTTATGACATCTCCGTCTATGTTAGTATGTTTATTGGCTAACGTCATACAACCCCTTTTTGTTTTACCCTACTTTCCTTAATATCTGCCAAAGCTTCCGTGAATTGTTTTCTTCTGTGCATCGAACCATTCGAAACCCCATAAAGCACCATCACTTAGCGGAGATTGCAAAAACGTAGCGATATCGTTTTGAAAGTATTCAAGCTAACAATAACTGTATTCTCAATACTTAGGGATGTTTTTTAAGCGACAAAGTATTCTACACAATACATATTAGAAAGCGAAAGATATATACATTAGTACACTGCCAGTATCATTTGTAGCTTCTAACGGCTTCCTTTTTTGCACGCATCCTGTGAGGAAGTCGAGATGAAAATATTTTATTTTCCCTCCAGAGAAAAGAATTTTCTTCTCTTCTGCCCTGGAACTTTTTTCGTTATTATTACCGATTCGTATTCCACCGAACAGATAAAAAAAACTTTTGACAGTCTTTGATATGTACACAAGTGAACACGAAAAATATGTTTCCTTCAATATGCATAAAAACATTGTATAATGAAGGAAATATGCTAAAAAATATTTGAATATAAATATTTTATGTTTATTATTCTAGCAAATCATTATTGTACCAGTTTTTTACTTTTGATCACCTGATATAAATATTCAAAATTATCCATTATCAACTCGTGAACCAAACTATCAATTTGTAAAAGGGAACATTAAATATTGACTTCGTTAATCTTTTGGAAGAGAACAAACGAGTCGATTTCTTTATAGAAGATTTTTTAATGGATGAAATAATATGTTTATACTTATTTTTATTTAATCAAAAATTGATCTCCATAAGCAGTTCATATGTACCATAGCTATGTATGTTTAATCAGTGTGCTACCTTTAACATGAATCAAATTTATCTTGTTCCAAACAACTGTCAAAAGCGATAAACTCGCAATTTTACTGTAGAGAAAATATCAAAGTTTTATATTCTGGTGAATGTTTAAACTGATGTTCATTTGTATCCAAATTAACAAAAGTTCTTTTCGAACAAACTTCGCGTGTAAAGGTTTAATATCCCAGTTCATTAATCATTTAAATATAACAGAGATTCGGAATGCAATAGTTAATATTGGCGTATATTCGTTTCCAGAAGTTTACAAACTGATAAATGAACAGCCAACAAGTAATTGATTGACTTGAAATACGGCTAGATATCCAAGGCCTGTCATCACATGTATCAAACGCCGCTGGCTTTTGTCCCAAGCCCCAAGTTTTATCGTCTCCGCTCAAATGAACATAATATTAGGGGAAAACTTTACTTTTCTCCCCGCATAAGCCTTCGGAGGAAATGCGTTTCGGGAAGATAAACGATCCGCGTAATAATTTACTATGAACAAGTAATGAAGCCTCGCGACGGACAAACAAGAGTCTAGGATCACGCCCGTCATTCTTGATTACAATATCTTCCGCAAATTGCCGCGTCTACCGACGCTCTATATTATTCTGTTTATGAAAATTAACATGACATAATTCATCGTAATGACGTACATGAACTTAACACATCCTTTGGGGTAACTGTCACTTACTGTTTAATGGAAAGTGTTACTTAACAGTTACAATCGACGGAAATTAGTTGTTTGATGTAGGTTTAATAAGATTACGTGAAATATTATATGTAATCGGATGAATGGACGACCCGGAACATAACGAAAATGTTAGCATGAAATATTAAGATCTCTAGTTAAATGGAAATGTCAATAAAGTTCTATTATTTATTTATGCCGTAATCATCAGAAATATTAGTACTAAAGACGTTTATAATTTTGATGTGTTTTTAGGCTTGACAGTCAAAAAATATTCTTTGGATGTTAATATATATTTATGACAAATAGTTGCGCCACTAATTACTGCAATATTTTCGAAAGCGATTAGGATAAAATCGTACCTTCTCACTAAAATACATTTTCTTTGCTGCATTAAAAATAGCAGAAATTATACCATCCTTGTTATTTTTCATTTTAAAGACGCCATTTTTTCCGGCACTCGCCATGTTATTTAGGGACCGCAGCTCTCTCATTTCTCTGTTCATTTGTTTCATTTCAATTTCAGTTATAAATTGTCTATGGTTCAAATATAATATATATCTGCCAGACATTAATGCCACCCATGAGTGGTTTTATTATTATTTATGGATGCCAAACGATTCGTGCCATAATTCAGTCCGATGATTTAATAATCGAATCGAAAAACTCGTCCATTCAATAATTTTACGCTATTTTGGCGGGCTATTAAAACTAGTATCGCAATTGCAAATGGCTGTCAACGCCGCGAAAAGCTTACGCGGGCTTTTTGTATAATCCGTCAGCTTTCGCTCGTAATTTATGGTTAATTTAAATAATCTCTCCGTTCTCCCCCGCCCCGTATCAAAGGCATGAATTACAATATCCAACGGCAGGAATTAATGCAATGGTACACAAGAAACCAACAAATATGAATATTTATTTCGAAGAATGTTTCAGACAAAGGTGTCGGGAGGCAGACCGGACGACCGGCGGGAGGTTTACTTCGTGGCAACTTTCAGCCAAGGAAACTTTACCCGCTTCTTCGAATAAATCTTGTTATTTTCTCCCCTCAAATATAAATTAAGCCGTCGTAATACATAAGATTCTTGGATAATTTTTTCTTTCAACTTTAATTATTGCGTGTAGCGCAAGCCTTACCCTTCGAGAAGCTACGCGAAAAGTTGACAAATGAATAAATTTCTTTGAACATAACGTATTTAACGCATTAAAGTCTTTTCGTATTTATGACGTCGGCCATAGATACTATTATAATATTTCATCAACTGGAAAGCTGTTCAGTCTTGAATGTGTAAACGAAAAAATTAAGCTAGAAAATGTGTTAGTGTATGCTCATTAATTAAGATTCGCTGTGTATCGCATCAAAGTATATGATCTTCGATACTATCTCAACAAACGCTATAGGAAGAATTAACTTAAATATTTTAAGTTAATTCTTAAATTCATGATTGAATTTGGGATTATTCTTACACGAAGAACAGTTTAACTTCCTCTATATGTATATTTGTGGAATATTATTGATTAATGATTATCTTTAGAATATTGTAGCCGTTAGTTCAATTATAAAAAATGTTTACGGATGTACTTGAGTTCCTGTTTTGTTTATCTTTATATATCAATATTTCAAATTTCAGTAATATTATTTTGGCTACTAATTCTCTGTGTAATACTCGTTAGAAATGTCAACAATTTCCACTTTTCCAACATTATTTGTAAACATTAAAATATTTGCTCATATTTTGTGTACCAATTACGAGTACATACCGTATTTTTAATTGCTCAATTTAATTTACCGGGCTTGTGCAAATATGCTGAAATATTCTGAAATATTCGCATTTGCTTGATTCACATACAGGAAATCCGCAAATAAATGTTACACAATAACCACATCAGTCACCGTAAAATAAACCGCTACTTTGCAAAAAATATTCAATTATTTTGTCAGCATATTTTTCTCAAAATTTACTGTATCCTTTAATATTATTGTCAGTATTCAGTTATATATTTGTTCGTGATAATTATTCAAAAATTGTTAATTTCAGAAATACTGTTTTTGTGTATCGAATTTAAATTTAAATCTTTTTATTAAAACAATATGTAATAAAAATAATAAATAACTTATTTAGACAAATCGTTTAATCATTAACCAATTGTGTATATTTTTGTAAGCATTGCACTAAAAAAATCTTATTTACAGTACAATAAAAGTACCTACACTATTAAATTGTTCATCTTGACTTAACTTTGTCATAGGATTGAAGTCATGATTTATCATAATCGGACGTTTCCAGCTTTTTTAAAAATTAATTCGTTCACATACTTATCTTTTTTCAATCAAAATCTTTAACATCACCCTGATCATCTTTATATATCACCTTGAATACATGTATAGCAACAAAAATACTCAAAACCGTACCTTTATGTCACTTTGATGAAATGAAAATAATTTCTGGCTATGAAATTGAAAATTGGGAAAGATCAATCTGATATTATGTGTGATGAAATAAAAATTGATTGAGCAAAATACAATCCATGTGTTTGATTTATTAATGTGACGAAAAAGAATCCAACTTATTAGTAAGTTTATTTCATAAAAGTTGCACTTTGTTTCAATTAAGCTGGATAAACGTTCAAAAATTTCAGTCCTAAAGTCTTAAACTTATTCCTCCACATTTCTTTTCAATAATACCATGGATACTATTTCGGAAACTTCCGCCATTAAAAACGTCCATTCGAGTTTATTAAAAGCCTTATGTGGAGCTTTCGCAAAGCACCGTAGGTACTATCGCCCGGGCCGGTTAAAAGAAAAACGATTTTTGTGAAGAGTTCGGAGTGAGAATTTTCCTACTCATTGTCTCTCGCAATATCCGCCCGTTTCGGGGGAGTTAAGCTTTCTTATTTTTCTAGCTCCTGCTTTCTTTTTTTCACCTTTGTGAAAAACTTTATTCTTAGTTTTTTTATCGCCTTTGTTCGTCTGTGTACTTTATATTCTAACTTCACTTAACTATTGTAATGGTTTATTTAACTTCAAATATATTTATTTTATTAATAACATAAATAATCATCTATGTGAGATTTCTGTCTGAGCATGTTTGAAAAACTTTAATCGCTGATTGTTTGTTATCCTTCAAACTCGAGTATATCTTAGTGAATTTGCTTCATCCTATATGTTTTTATATCCTATTATGATTATCTTTTTTGGAAGCATTGTTCAACATAATAAATACACGGATTGTTTTGCCGAACATCAATTTAAATCTACACATAGACCAATATACATTTTTGCATATTAAACATTCACAAATTTCATTTTTTTCTATTACCATTTGACATTTGCAGTAAACGCTTAATCTGCAAACATACATTATCTGTTTATAATTAGTTCACCAATACGCCAATCATTCTCCATCTTGAAAATAATTTTACTTAATAATTTTAGCCTGAAACATAGTTCCACAAAATATCTAACAAAATTCCAGTGTCAAAGTAATTAAAAAAAATAGTTTAATTGTAAACTGCTCTTGATTTAAAATTAAAAACATCAAACTCATAAGTAAATGCAGTGAAAACAATATCATTTAGCATCGCAATAAAATCAGACATCAGCAATATAATCCCGCTAAATGTTTTCAATCGAGCAAAATGTTTGGAGAGTTTTAAAAAATCACTGAAAATTCCTATTTAATCATTACTTCATTCTATCCCACTTGACTCCGAAGTGGGAAATAAAATAACGGAAACTTTATTTCCATTTCATTCTTGAAACGTGCGCGCTGCACTGTATGTCAGAAATGCATAACAATTGCCATGAGTGCTTTTCGCAATGTTATTAAGAATTATCGAAATAATAGATTTTAACCCAAAATCATGGCTACAATTGTGAATTATATTAATACTGTTTAAAGTAAGTTTTTAATTTTAATTAATGTAGTGAAAACGGATGTGAAATAAACAGAATTCACACCGCTATTGATTTAGAAAAAAAGACAAAGTAACTGTTTACTCATACCAATACACACATTTTACATTACTTACTATTTTATTTCACATTATTTTTTGATATCAGACATGATAAGTTATGTTTTACGAAAAACTTTGAGAACGATATAATATTTGCAAGACACCACCGCATATATTAGTTATGGTCATCACGCGGTGAAAATCATCTTTATATAATTCTACTCTCAAAATCTACGCTAAAAATCGATGGAATCGGTATTTTATACACCCCTTTCAGTCATTAAGCTTAACTCTATCAATCTGTTATTAGAACTAAAAAGTTGTATTAAATAGGCTACGTACATTTATAGTCCGATGAATACCAACTTGTAAAATAGTCCATTAGTTTGCTGTGCACTTCACATGAAGATAAGTAGTATAACAATATTTTTTAAACGTATCTGCTTTTTTGAATCTTGATAGAGAAAAGCATGAAATTTTATCACTGATTTCAATCGTTCAATTATCAAAAGGTTCACACTGTTAGCACACATGCTAACTTCTTGCAATCACTGAGCGCCGTGATATGCCCTTTATTCTATAAGTCCTGGCTCTTTCATTACGTTTTATTTGAAAGCGACTTTGTTTCACGACAGATGTAAGAAGAAGGGATAAGGCGAGGCAGCCCTGGCTCTATCAGATTATATAGTATGGGGTAATGTATTATTTCACTGTTTCCATTTGGGCCGGAAGTGAAGTAGTGGAAATAGAAACACTTTACAGTTCTATTGATATAGTTTTACTATAGGTCTAACGATATATATACTTCACTCAACAAATATTATTCTTGTTCAAACTAGACGTTGGAAAATTGTACGTTCCGTTTTGTCCGACATTAGTTTATAGTGAAAATCAATCATAGATTTTCAAATTAAATGATCGGTTAGTTTTTATTTAATCACAGTTTACCATATTTATATAAACTATTTCAAATATTCGTTTCTTATTTACAAAAAAAATACGATATCAATTTAGGGTATTTTAAGTTTCCAATACTGTCAACACTGACGGTAGTTTTTAACGATGCCCCTAGAGGGATTTTCGTTGTGACGTATGTAAATATGACAATCTCCAAAGAAAATGTATATTTTAATGAATTTTAAATAAATTAATTTTAACTTAAGATTTTTTTTGTTTTCAGGACTGTAGAAATCTAACCAACGAGTTTGAAAATTACGTCAACAATACTGTAAGTATTTTTCATTTTATTTTTATATGTAAGTTATTAAAATTCTTTTATTGGGCGAACAAATTATTTTTTAAAAAATGTCTTTCATCGTTGTATTCAATCAAAGCATACAATGCGTATCACCCCGTCTTATGAAAGGCTTTATTTTGACATAGATTAATAACTGATATTCTTTGCTGTGTTCACCAGAGCCGTTATTAAATAAAATGGTATTTTGCGGGAATTGGGCGGACCGCCAAAGCCTGTGTAGCAAACATCTTACAACATAGGTTCACACAAGAACCCCTCTTGTTTACATAGAAATATCAGCCTTATGGCTTGCAAACAAGGCCCTGCTTCGGGTCAATGTGGTGTAAAGCACCCGTGAAATCGAGAGTGTTGCTTCTATATACTTTTCCAGGGTTGCCTAACTATCACTAATTATAACTTTTGAACATTAATTTTAAAAAATCATGATTTCATCCATTTTACCACTTTTTCATTTGCTGTTCCATGCTTGAAATTTAAAATTAAGAAAAGAGCATTTTAAGCCAAAAATTTTGGAAAAAAATAGAAAAATCGATACCGTTACCAAACTGAGAGAAATGTGACGTCTAGTTTTTATTTTCGGGTAAAGCCGAGAAAATAAAATTGATGCAATATGTATATAATTAACTTATATTTTTAATATGTAATGTTATGCTGCTAAGTTATGTATAAAACAAAAAAAAACTTATTTGTGATGTCTTCATTAAAATCGCAAGGCAATATATGTATATCTTCGTAGAAAATATCTAATTATTGGGTTCATCAATTTAACGACATTTTAAAAAAGTGTATCTCAGTGTATGGCAAAATCACGAAATTTCCCAAATGTAACCTTACTGTGTCTGTCAAACTGTGTGCCGCGGCACACTACTGTGCCGCAAGAAGTCTCAGGTGTGCCGCGGAGGAAGACGTCTCAAAAAAATTCATTTTAAATAATGCCTATTCATTTAAATTTTCTTCGATTTTAAATTAATTCAACATCTACGTATTCAAATAAATATTGGTCACGTTCACAAATACATACATATATAGTGGTCGACTCGACACATTTTCCACATTCCCACGTTTTTTAAAGCATTTTTATTTGGTGTGCCGCGGAATAAATCCCATTCACCAGTGTGCCGCGAAGTAAAAAAGTTTGGCAGACACTGAGCTAACTTATAAGTTTGAATAATTGTATTGAAATTCGATAACCTATGTAAATTAAATAGTCAATCTATAATGTTATTCACAGATTTATTCCTTCGAACTTTCACTGACGTAACCATACTTACGTTTCGATTTTTTTAAACGATGGCAATACTTTATCTCCGTAATCTTCACGTGTACTTTTTGTGGCAAAATAAACTCCAATAAATTGTTTTGTTTAGTATCCATGTTCAGGAACATTTATCTCTTTCCTCCCTTGCACCCCTCCAAGTTATTAAATGAATCGTAACGCAGATAACCGGATGTGCGGTTTTCTGTTGTGTTTCTACCAAACGTGTCAGATTCGTTCGCATCGGTAGATAGCCACCTGAAATATGGGTGCCTGGTTTCTCGTAGCGCTTGAAAATACCCTTTGTATGTTTACGTATTTATACAGTAATATATACTTGGGTATCCGCGACTTACGTATCTCAAGTTCTTGGTATTGGTTTTCCAAACACAGCCACGAAAATTAAATAATAAACACATGTCACTATTTTATACTGCGAGTGATGAACAAGCAGTGGCGGTTCATGACCTAAAATCTTGGGTGGGCTAGAGAAAACTTAAGCATTGTAGGTATACTACGACACTACTGCAAAGCATAAATTATTATATAATAAAATCAAAGTTAATGTAAGTGTGAAATAATAGAATAGTAAAAATTGAACCTCAAATTCGTCTCCTTCAAATGTTTTGTTTCATACAATAAAACGAACTCTGACGTTTATTTTTTAACGAACAGGGATTGGTATAAGTGATTTTTTATGTTTGGACTAGTTTGAATTAGCCCGTCTGACGTCATGACTGCAGGCTGTATACGAGGCGCAGTCGTGTACGATTGGATGACGTTTCCTTATGGCCAATGGTTATAAAATACATACTTGTCTAATCCAGTACTATTTATCCCAGTACGTAGAACAGCCACTGTGAACAAGTATGACTGACAGGCAGACTTTCGATCTTAAATATTAATATTATTTTGAGTTAATTTTGCAGCAATTATTGTTATTTTTTATTATAATGTGTCATAACAAACATTGTCTTGATTGATAGTCGTCCATAAATATTACGCCCAAGGAAATGCACATATACACGTGACGAAAGTTTGAGGGGATTCGGAAAATGTGATATCACAATCGAGAGAACATTGAAAATTAAGAAGGAAGATTCTAAAAAAATTGAAGTTATTTAGAAAGCGTAAAAAAATTAATACACATTAAATATTATCACTTTGTTATCCCACAGGCTGTGTAACAAATCGTGACACATACTTTGCTTTTATGAGAAGCATCTTCAGACAAACTATCGTAAGGTTATTTACGAACAAATTATCGTTACAAAGAAATTACAAACTCTCACTACAGAATAACTTAAGACAATTGTGCAATTTTTATGTTTATGTATAATGTTGAATCCTGTACAGGAATTAATTGGTATATTGTTTAGTCCGCAGCAGTATTCGCTACTATTTGATTCTTCTCCATTATTTAATCATAACATAAGATTGTGGATGCTGTGGTTGCATTAGCTAATATCTTGGCGCGGTGTTCGGTTAACACCACTTTTATTACATGCACCGAAATTGACCAATCTCATTTTCTGATATTTCCCTAGTGGTGATGTTCACATTTCGCAGTTCACACAGGCTAGCTGTCACTCGTGATTATAGAATCCGCCGCGGTCGGCAATTGTGGCGCTGCTAGTTTTCGCCAACCTCAAACTTCAAATATGGGTCAACGAAAATTAAGGCTTCATGGCCTTATTTTTAAAAGCTTTTAATAATTGATACTTAATCTATGGAACTTCCACATAAATTAGCTTGCACTTTATTTAATGAGGAATTCTAAATCAAACTAACAATGATACGTGCACTAAAAATAGGCCATTACTGGAGTGAGTATAGTTATGCTAACTGTATTAACTTGAGACAATAAAGAAATGGTTTATTCTTAAGTGTTGGAGGTTAATCAATCATGACTGGCATTTACTTATTCTAAAGATTGGATTGTGACTCGCTTAATTGTAATTAGGACATGAACAAATAATTCTTGTAAGTAAGAAAGTGGACGTAAGGCCAGCCAGCCTACATAAAACGTATATTTCATTTGACTGTTTTTTGGCGATATTATTAAAGTAAATCAATGTTTTTTTTTTACTATGTTCGCTTTGGAGTTTATTTCAACAGAAATTTTTCTACGAGAACTGCTTGTTACTCAGTTGCTCAACCTCTCTTTTTACAAAGAGAGTAGGAATAGAAGGATAGTGCTAGGACAGGACTAGTTGTTAGCCAATCGCTCTCGATACTCCCCGTTCATAGGATAGAATGGGTGGGAGGAGGGAATTCAAGACACATACATCACATACATCAATGCCTTCGAACAGAAATTCATAAATCAATTAATGAAACTGTCCGTACTGGGATTCAAACCCGTGACCTCTGTAACCGAAGCCAAGGTCGTTGACCACTCGACCACACAGGCGGCAATCGGTGTTATTGTTCAATAAAAAAAACAGTCAAAAAAACTTCATTGTAAACTTCATCGAAATCAAATTGCAAAGAATATCTCAGATTTTAATATTACGTCCAACAATGTTTACTTACACATTGTTGAGCGAATGTTTTGCGTTACGTGTCAGCCAAGTATTTTTTTTCTTTATCCAATAATTTGTTCAATTCGTTAAAACAATTTGAATCCGCAACTGTCAAACTTGTTCTGCGGGCCGTTTGGGTATTCTCTTTTATTAATCGAATGCGGGAACGATAAAGAAAGTTCGCTCGAAATTTGAATCCACATAACGGTGACACGGTGACTGGTGGCGCCGCTTTTGCCTCGGGTGGCGAAGGTGGAATCTTCTCGAACAATGGCGGTTGTATGCGCTACTTATTTTATACTATATTAATGATGTCGGGATTTGGATTTCTAGCGGGGAGAATCTGACGTACATTATCCCAGGCTCAGTCCGTCAAACGTTAGCGCCGAGTGGCTCCGAGATTATCGGTGTTACGTTGGCAAAACACGCCGCAAGATCGAGACGTGCTTATTTAGTGTTGCCATACTAACCGTTAAATGTATTTATTTACAGTCATTAGAACGATGCTAACGTCACCATAACCACTTTTAGCGTAATAATATTTAAGTGTCACTAACTTCACAATAGCTATTTATCCATACAGATAAATTTCGCTAGATGTCACTCCATAATGAATATTCTTTGAATTACAATATCTTCCAAAATGTTCCCATTTTACTCGTAACACTTACTCTGACTTGATAAATCTTTGACACTTTGACACAATATGAATAGTTACCTTTTATAAAACAATTACTAAACGCATATCTCTCTCTTTTATATACAATACTTATTTAAGCATTCAACTTTCCTAACTGAATATTCAATAATACGTATTACGTTAAGTCATTCACTTGTTCCCCGATCAATTACTTTATCCTGGCATAATTTTCCACATTTCCCTGGCATAATATAATGCTTCAGGTAGCGTTTACCTTAATTCAATGTCAGCTGCACCTTGCAGCTTGAAAAAATAATACAAAATGACTGCCGGCTTCAAAGAAATGGATACTAAACGTATCAATTTTCCAGTTACCTGAAACACTTTATCAAAGGCTTCTTCTATAAAGGGGTCGGATAATAGATTAACGTCGAGAGCTTTACTAAACATTCAATACTGTCCTTTACTAAATATATCAAATAAATGGTGGTACATCGTTATTATTATCATTTTCTTCTGTGTTATGTTACAATAATATATTATTTGTCGCCATTTTTTCTTGACCACACAATATAATATGAGTCTTAACGTCAATGAAAACAATATTACCTAACTTGATGCTTTTATATCAATGACATTTTTTTATGATCAGAATTGGTTTCGCACATCGCAAGCATTTTCGACTGATGATGCAAAAATTTGTTTTTTTTTCAGAAAAAAAATAATAACACTTGTCATAATTTTGTGTAAAGGACAATTTTAAATGTTTGAGATTTCTTTTAAAAAAATCACCCTTAAAATTCTAAATAACGATTTGCTAACCACTAATCCTGTCCTTGTCTTATCCTTTTTTCTCTACTTTCTTCGGAAAGTTGAGTAACTGATTCGCTAGTAGTTCTCGTAGTAAAACTTCTGTTGAGATGATACCTCCATAAAGAGGCCATATGCTCCACATATGTAGAGGACGTGATTTAAAAAAAAAACAAAAAAAAATAGCATGCGCCAATTCCGATCTGTGACAGCATAACGGTTTATCATAATGAAATGTTTCCACAATATAAAACTTAAGAATGTAATGAAATTGTAAGAGTATAAGCATAATATAAAATATCTTCCTCTTAATCAAAGCACCCTTAATCAATTCAGATCACGTTTCTTTTAAATAATCAAAATCGTTTTAAGAATAATCAAATTATATAAAGAGAAATTTATCAACTGGCAACGAAGGTTTTTTCAGGTGAAAAGTATTTTAGTTACATGTGTTTATATATATGTAGTGTTTTTTTTAAAGTTTCTTTCGTTTTATACAATGTTTATTTCGATCAAAAAAGCAGCTAAAAGTTGACTTTTAATATAATTAAATATTTATTGGTCTTAAGTAAAAATATTCCACTTTATTATGATTACAAATTGACATAAAATCGCTATTTTTTAAACTTAACGGATTTCCGATAAAAACAACAATATACGTCAGAAAACGACTTTCTTTCGTTTATTACATAAAAGCTCATTTGTTTAAGAATTTAAAAACTTTCGTTATAGTATTAGCCTATATTTCTCAAAAAAGTTTTTAATGGAAACTCTCAATTTTTCAATTGAAATTAACTTTCTTTAGAAACGTTCGGATACAACATATAACTCACGTAACAATATGTATATAAAATTGCTTTGCAGAAACACTGATTAAATTTTATACCTGCTTGCGACTCGGTAGATGTAATAAAGATAAAAAAATAAAATAAAAAAAACAACCTCAATTTTGGGTTTCCTTCTGTAAAATTACATTCCGTTTACGGCTGATCAGGTTTTGTCAAAGTAAAACGATTAAGAAAAGTGTTTTTAAATCGGCCTTTTCCTCGAGCGAACCACAGGGACAATGAAAACATTTTTTATTTCCTTGAATCAAAATGTTTTAAGGCATTAAATTTGATTGACCCATCAATAATAATAATTATTTTAGAAAAAAATACTGCTGAACCTTTTAATGTCTGCCATTCCTTTCCTATGGTTTCTTAAAATATTAAAAATATTATTAATCTCTCCCTCACTTATCTATATTTATTTTTCTTTTTACCAAATATCAATGCAAAATATTCTTTCAATAATAATGAAAGGTTTTTAATAGGACATGTCTAAGCTAAACGTTGCTTCTCAGTAAAATACACAGGACAGCGCGTAATATAGTGAAGACATATTTTTTTTAATATTGGGTCTAAACTAGGGGAAATCGACATGAAATTTTTTTTTTAAAACACCCATGAATTTGTAAATTTCCCAAAATGAACAGCGTGGGAGTTTTTCTTTATTAGCTCTTCCGAGAATGTTGACTCCAAAATTCCAGGATTTTACGGATTTCTCAAAAAATACCAACATTTTTTACACCTCGTTCAAATTTCTGTCATTTTCTCAATCCGAATTTTCCGATATCTCGGGATTAATGATATAATGTGACGGGATTTTGGGATCCGGTATGCCGTGATTGGAGGCCCTAGTCCAAACCTCAAATGGAAAAAATATTTTGAAATATGGCATATTTTTTAAACAATTGATGTTAAACCTTTACATCAATCATTATTCATTAGTGATGAGCATAAAATATTTCCTATAGATATAATTTAGTATTTCTAGTCTTTATTTTTACATGGCTTAAAATACTGTTTTTGTAACCACGTAATAAATAGATATAATAATTGAATGTGTAAAATATTATTTATTCCAAAAATTCGAATTCTGAAATATGTTGAACTTTTTTACACAAATAAAATTATGAATTTAATCGACCTTGGCTTTAAATTATTTAAAAATTAAAAATATGAACGAATGTTTTAAAATTTTGTTTATCGACTGACCCACAAATTTATCAGAATTTCTCTCACACATGAGAAGAAACTTCATTAACATATTGTCAGAATTCTGGAACATTTTTCCTTTTTTTCCGATTTAAATCCTATAGGTTAATAAAGCGAAATTTGTACAACATACACATCATAAAATTTTCGTGCATATTTTTTGATTAAAATTTAATGAATTTTTTATTTCAAGTATTTCCGTGCTCCATTTTATTACACGTTTAGTGTTTGGTATAATCAAAATTTATACTCAAATTAAACTTTTTTTCTTTTCAAATATGTTTAAATGAATATTTGTGTTGACATACGACAAAACATTTATTACAATATGTAGCAGAAAATATACTGGTTAATTATATTTTTCGTCTGAAACGAAAAGATCACAAAACATGATTTAATATTATCATTAAAGTGAATCCATTATACAGTATAATATATGACAATTATTTCATAGTGTTCTTTTTCCATGTTTTCTTCAGAGAGATCGTCATTCTATGAGCTTTACGATAATATTACATTTTTATCTCATTATCACCAGTGAGAACATGTTACTATTTTTATTTTAAATGTCGTGAAATACATCTAGCTTATGCAGAAAACCTTAGTACTTCCAAAACAAATGAATTAATATTTTAATATGTCGTCCGTAAATTTCGACTATCAGTTGAACGTAGCCACTCAAATGCAGGCTGTTTAAAAAAAATCACTGTTTTTTTTTTCAATAAATCTCTTCAAGTTTTTGACTTATAAAGTTTTTTTTTCGCAGTTGAAAGAAATAGAAAATATCATTAGTAAGACGTTTATGGTGTACTTTACACCAATTTACTGTTCTAGTAGTTAGTATTTCTAATTATATAGCATTAAGCGATATATCTTACGCCTTCGACTAGGTAGTACTAACCAACAATAATTGTCTCGGAAAATGCCTTCCTTGAGAGAGCACTTAAGGGCTAACAACATTAAGGAAGACGGCAATTTGCTTTATTGTCGAATGAACATCTTATAATCGCATTCCGACATGATCAGACATTTTTCTGGGGATTCTTTTCTATCAATATCTAATAATATTATGTAACATAAAATAATCAAAAAATGAATTTCGAAACAAAAAGTATGTTCAATTAATCTCGCCGCTTAATTAACCTTATTCCTGTGTAAACAATTTTTTATATGTTACTTTATTAACATTGTAATTCCTAATTTAAAATTAACTTCAGTCAATAGAAAAATTGAATATGTATTCTTTTTTCAAAACTTAGTACTTTAATTCTCAACATGGCCAAAATGGCTATATAATGAATAAAGTAACCAATATTTTTTTACATTATTTGAAACATCGATTTATTTATTTAATTCTCACATCTTAGTTCCTTGTGTACATTTAGGTAATGTTGTATTATTGGCGCGGTTTAATAGTCACTATTTTCATGATTTTTTTTTTTTAAATCGGAATAATACAGTCACTTCTTATTTGAAGTTTATTAGAACCAATAGACAACAATTTTATTATAAACATTCCTTTTTCAAAATATATCTTAGTATTTTAGTTATTAACATGCCCAAAAGGCAATCTAGTGAATTAATTTCGGGCTGTATCAATTCACCTGATAAGCATCGCAATCATTTGTACGATCTAAATTGTTTGTGTGTCTATGTGTTCCGCCCGCAAATCCACTGCTAATTTATGATTTGGATAATTTCGAGGATAGAGTAGGTAAACAAGGGTTGATACCTTTATTTCCCCGCCACTTGGAGAAAGGGAGTTCCCGCTAGTCACTACCCAGACAATTTATTTTATAATTAAACGCCCATTATCCATTCGTTGTGCGGATTGTGCTGCCATCTCTCGCCACGCGCTCTGCCTACGCGATCAGACGGGTGTCGATAAACTTTGGAATGATCTGGTTTAATGGATATTTCATTTTCTACCAGAAATTATTTTATCTTGTATTTCTTAGCTTAATTCGTTGCCTTATCAAAAGAAACAGTCTATGGAAGACTATTTATAGACTCGTATAATATTTTCTTCGTTCAAATTATGTGTAGGCATTTTCATTTACATGGTTTCGCTTTTTTGGTATATTTAAACCATCAATTGTATAATACTCGAAAATTACAATGAACAAACGGTTTATGCAGATTATATAAAAAAAACTTACTATCTTGCAAAACCAGTACTGGTCATTTCATAATATTGTGAAATCAGAACCAAAAAATTGTGCCATATTTTTTATAAATACAGTGGATATAACGAGTTTAATTCGTTCCAGAATCTAACTCGTTATGTGAAACACTCTTTATGCGAAACAATTTTTCCCATATAAAACAATGTAAAATACAATATTGCGTTCCATGCCGAAAAAAAATCATTTTTTATATTTTTAAAGTGTATTCAAGTAAAATTACATACTTATAAATTATTAAGAAGCGTAACAACCTGGAATGCAATTTCGATTTGCAAAAAACGATAAAAAATCGTCTAGTTGATGCTTCTTAATGTACGATGCAACAGTTTCACATGCTTTCATTTTCTCTTATTGGGCCAGAAGATTGTTTCTTTGCTACTTCCTTCTCCTACACTAATAAACTGCAAAGCTGCAATCTCGCTGACTGTAGACTTCACAGGTACTGTTTCAAACCCCTCAAAATCACATTCGACAACGCTCCTTGGAAAAGCTTCTTCCAAGCTGAAGTGGAGGTTCTCTTGGTAACCCCTTCCCACGCCTTGTCAATCATCTTGAGGCAAGCAACGATGTGAAAGTGATCTTTCCAAAACTCTGCGTCACTCGTTAACCGAAATATCGCTCGTTAAGGGAGCATTTTTTCGCAATCTGTGTTGCTCGTTATGTGAATTGCTCGTTATGAGAGGTTCCACTGTATAACAATTTTGAAAAGTTCTGACGGAGATAACTTTTTTCAAACATTAACGTAATACCTATTTATGGTTCGTTCATTTTCAAAACTCGCTGATATTCTCACAAAAAAAAATGTGTCAATTTGAAATATAGGCATGGTTTTTTAATTAACTTTTAATATATATATTTCAATTTGATTTAAGATTTTTTTTCAATGTTGAGGTTCCATACACGTTCTTTTTTTAGTACCTCAAAATAAATTAAAACAGACATGGTGGATTTTGGAAATTGGCAACTCATACATACAGTTTTTTATATATATCGTCAAATGCTCTCAGACTTTCGAGGTGCCATAGTATAAATTTGAATTTTCAAATCAATCAAGTTTTAGTTTTATGTACACATCACTTTCAATCTATCGACTGTTATTGCAAAACATCACAAACTTTAATTAACGTATTATTTATTGAATTATGCATCTATAATATTCTATAACTATGATATCCAACCCCTGGAATAGACGCCAGTCGTTATAAAATAGCAATTTGCAGCCAATGCTGTGTTTTGTGGCCCAAAATGGGACAGATTTGCTGTTAATTATCGAACCAGCACATGGACTTAACATTATGCCTTTCCGCCACAGTCCGCCATTGTGCTTTATCGATTTCAAATTATAATTATACAAATTTAATGGAGGCGTTTGTTAATTAATAATTAAGCGATATAACGTTATCTGCTAAACTTAGTGTACATATTTCATTTTTTTTATGTTGATGACGAAGGACATCGTAGACACGTCAAAATTTTGTGCAATAGTACCGCATTTTAAATAATTATTCTTTTGTTGGGAAAAAGTCGAATATAAAGTACCACTGCCTTGCAGTTTGACTGATATAAAGTAATCAAGTGCATTTTTCACTAAAATTGACTGAATAACTATTTCACGTCTTAATAAGACGTCGATGAAAATGGGTGCTTTTAAAGAATGACTAACTCAAAGGTGCTCATCACTCTGTTTTCTCCGCAACAATTGAATACAAAACGGTACCTTAAAAAATAATCCAATCTATAATAATGACGGTTTGAACAAAGAATTTTTTGCATTGATTTATCTAATAAAAACATTAATTTGTACAAATAACGTAAGAAAACATATTTTTCTTCGTTGAATAATACTTTTTATTTCGTCTGGATGAAATTTAATAAGCAATGAAATTGTTTTCTTGGAATATTGAATCCTTTTGCAGACCAATTCTTAGTTTCAATGTGTGCTACTCAAGGTCGAATTGTATTGATCGACTTTTTAATACATTTCGATTAGAGACCATAATATTCTTTATATTCTTTAACAACTTTATCCGCAGCTTAACATATATATAAATTTTATTCGTCGTTCCTATCGATTGATTATTTTTGTAATTTTTGATAAATATCATGCATTAATCAACTAATCTGCACGTGAAGAAGTAACATGACTCTCGCGATTTTTTTAGATGATTGGACATCATTAAAAATAATATTAGAAACGAAAATTAATTTAAATCTTGAAAAGTTTATGAAGATTATACGATGAAACCGATTGTATTTATAGAGAATACAACGTTTATTTTTCCGCTTTGTCAGTTTTATGTCACCCTGGTCGCAGTTACTCTTTTCATCCGTAATGTATTGCAGAAGTTAAGTCCTGTTCATTACGTTCAGGGATAAACTGTTACGATATTACCGTGTAAATTTATTTTTTCGTAATGATTTCCCCCCCATGCTAGAATTAAGACAGACATAAGAATGACAAATTCTTCCATATCTCGGCTGTCCAAGCGTAGTAAACAAGTAAATAGCCATATTTTTGTTAAGTAGGACTTTTCTCAGCAAAAACTTGGACTAGACCGACCTTTTTTTCAACAAAATATAAGCATGATTTATACACGTCGCTGGGGGCTTTGTTATCTATATACAACGAGATTACTCAAACTCTGGCTCGCATTTTAAACCTATCCATGACATTCAATACTTAATGTACTATTATATATTATTATATAGAAAGACGTTATTCAATATTTTTTTAAATAATTAATTATTAATCAATTGGCGACAGCGTAGTAAGGGAGGACGGCGCACTTTTTGGGGAGTGGCATTTTTTATTAGAAAATCGTAGTAAACAAATAAAAGGTTGTTACAACTCAACTCAATAAAAATGGATTTTCGACATATTTTAAAAACACACCTGCGGTTTGATTCTTCAATATAAATTACAACATACATAACTTTTAAATGAAAAAAAAAATATATATATTTAAAAAATCGGCCTGCGGGTAAATCATGGTTAAAAAAATTGTAATCCCTTTAATACACCACCATTATTAAAATTCAAAATTATTTTGGACGGAAAATGAGCAGGTTATGGGAAAAAATCAAGGTATGCCCGCCCCGTATGGAAAAACTGTTGACTGGCAATTGATAAAAAGATTTTTGTTTTAATTATCACTGACGATACAAGATTTACAATATAAAATAACCAATTTAAATATTCTTTAATTTATAATAAATATTTCCTTTAAAAATACATCGAATAATATGTAATTTGAAATATTTAATGAAACTCAATAGCATATGTTTAAAAACATATTCCATTTATATCAATGTAATAACTATAAACAATTTATTTATGCCAAATGAATTTGTCTAAGCTCGCTACACAAGTTCAATCAAGACAACAATTGTTCAGATGTTCATACAGTATTTGTAAATAAAATTTAGAATGCAGGTATAGACACTAATAAAAAAGAAATAAAACTTTGTCTAGCTTAGTGTAGATAAGAATAAAAAATAACATGAATTTTCTACTTCTATTCATATCAAAATCAAGTGTTTCAGACAGTTATGTGACGACTCGTGTTTTTATTCGCTGTATCGTGAAGTTTAAGAACCTTCAACGAATATAGAATACTTGAATGGGAGTCAAGTTGATAATAAAAGTTTCTCTATTACTTTCTTACTTTCTTTAGTTTCCAAACTTCCATACATCTCCGAATACCTTATAATGAGGCGATGGGCTTATTTCGATAAATAACCTCTAAACAACCCGTTCCATTTTTTTCTTTTAGTACATACTGAAATTTATTTATTTATTGCCAGTTATATTAACTTTGACCGTGTCTTTTGAGAACTTTTAAAAATAAAATTGTACATTCTCGAACGGAACCATTATGATGACAAGGATTTTTTCTGATATTATACAATGTTCTAGTTACATAATATGATATCACTAATCACCTACGTTTGTGAGTATAGAAAGTAGTCATAATAGTAGTTTTCATATATTCGTCGAGCTATTTTGTATATGTTTGTATTTTCAATATGCTAATACTAATTTATCTTTTCTTTTGACGCTTTAGTCTAAGACCATGGCCGGCTTAATTAATATATTGTGCTATGCTCGATCCTCCATCTTTCTATATCGATACTTTATATTTGGAGGCTTCAACATTCTACATCTCAGAATTATTGCCCAAATGATGATATGCTTATATTACAATTGCAACATAGTTATATATGTTTTATTAATCATCTATCAAATGATTTAAGTTTTTTGAAATGTATAATTTTATGCTTTTTGGTGATTAAATTATGATTTTTTCCATTGCATGTGACGTTGTCTATCCTAATGACAGTTGTGATTTTGTAACTAACAGAGATATGTTTAAAAATATTTCTTTTCTCATAACTGTGAACAACCATTGTCTTGTCCAGTTCATTCATATTTTAGCAAATTATCTCTGGAAGATATTTGTAAATCTTAGATACTCTGTGATAAAATACAGAGGTTTTAAAACGGATTACGTATCAACCACTCATTTTTTTTTGTTGATAGAATAGTAAGCATTATATCCGGAAATAAACGTCTATTTTTCAAATAAGTTATACGTCGTTTTATGACTATTTATATACATACATACATCAACAACACAATATGATTACAGTTTTCCTTGACGAACTTAAAAAAAAATTAAAAAAAACTTTCCTCTTACTGGAATATCTAAATGACTTATATTTGAATTGTTTTAATCGGTAGCATAGCATTACGGAGCGCTCATTTCATATTATTAACCTTGACAGCTGTCCAGTTACTGTCACATTAAATTAAAAACAGTTTTTTTAACAATAAAAACTTTTCACCATAAATTCTCGTGAGACAGAACTGTCTCAAGTACCCGTCGTAAATAATTGCAATACGAAAGTGCATTAAAAAATATGCAGCCAAATATGAAACTGTTTCATTTCGTTTTGTTTATTTGTCTGGGATTACTAAAAAAATATCACTTTAAATTTTAATAATTTTAATTTTTAAATGTTTCTTGAATGCATCCGTCTTTTACTCACTTGTTGTCTTTATGGTGAAAGATAATAATTAATACCTTTTTAAATTATGAACCGCTAAGATTTGTTACATTATATGCGCATGTTTTAAATATTAATATTAATTCAGATTAAGGTAGATGTTTCCTACTCTTATCATTGTGAGTTATGTTGCCTGATATTTTAGAAAAACCGAGATAAATTATTTTTAAAATGATTGTACTTTTTGTTCATTGAATATAATTGAGTGAAAAGAATTGTATTGAACATTAATGAAATTACGTTTTTCATTACACCCTTAATTTAAATGACATCAAAGGAACTTAATTAGTCGTAAGCAGGTTCGTAAAATTCAATCAAAGCATCCCTATCGGTCACATCAGAAATTCCCATGGTAGAAATAATTAAGTATAATTTTATAAAAAGGCCCCCCTTTTTGCACTGGCCGAAATAATAATCTTTAGCAAAGTTCACAACCCCAAAAATTATTGCTTCGGTATCGATTACGCCTCGGCCAAAAGGCGCCCTCACTTTCTTTGATATATTTGAAGATGGCGTCCGTTCCCCGCGGTGCGTGACAATCACTCCCGCGTAAAACTGACGCCCTGCAGACCTTTTCCCGCCTATTTTCTCCGCTTTTTTATTACTGTTATTATTATTTGGGTAGCAGAGTAGTTGTGGCGGCCGCCGCCAGGGGCGACATGCTCCCCGATAATGTGACAGGTAATTTCCTGGCGTATGAAATAATGTTGAATGGCCTTCGAAAACATGGTCGAATTTCCTAGATCTGGCCGAGAACCAGACGTGTTAGGTAGCTTTTATTAATACTAAATACAAGGCACGCAACGTATTGCCTCCGCGGCTATTAAGCGAAGAAAATCAGGGAAATATACAGTTTATATTGTCGTCAAAATGTTTTTCACCCAATCCTTTTCACCGGAATACTTTCAAAGAAACCTTATCCCTAATAATAACATTTTGGGGAACGAGCCTTACTCATTCTTTGAAATGCTATAAAACCTACCTAATATGTAATCAGTAAACCATGATACTGGAATAATAGCTTGTCGATACTAGACTTAGAGAATGTTATTGTGTGTCCATTTTTTGTAGTTTATCTCTATCAAACAGTATTATGTACAACTTCCTTTCTTAATAAAATACAGACATTGTATAATTTACATGGTTTTTCTAGTTTAGTATTAAAAGTACTACAATATTTATTAATGGTTTACGCATTGTTAAAGTTCGTGTTATCTAATGTGACATTGTGGCACTATAATCATCTAAAAAATAAATCAAACCATACATTTTGAACAAATATTTTTTTTTATATCTACCACTCATTATTTAATGTTATAGAACAAGTGAACTGACAACCCCTAAATTTGGGGTGGTGGTGGGGGAAAAACTGCCGTGTTTTTTTTTTTTTTTTTTTTATCCCATGTTACGCCTCGGGGGTGGCCAGGTTATTGAATGATCGGATGGGTGGGAGGAAATTTTTAGACAAAATAAAACGTATTAAAAATAAATATTAAAGTCAAGTATTACAAATATAAAATATTTTCTATATCATTACAACTATAAACTGTTATTAAAAACAATGTACACAGAAAAAATATTTAAATTGATGTATCATGTATCTAAATATCATCATAAATATTTTAGAACATTTTATTTTAGACAATAAATACATGAAGAATTTAAAATGAGTGAATGGTATAAATGTTATGTTTGAATATTATTTAATGAAATACAACCGCCCCTGCCTATACAAGGGGTGCATTGATCCAATGCCACATTGACCGGCCGCCACTGACCAATGCTGTATGATTAAATTGTAACAGATCACGCCTATTGTACTATTATCTCTTAAAATTTAATCACATACTATTTATTTTATTTAGTTTTTTTATATATTTTATAAACAGTCATATTATTCGCTCATATTTATTAATTTACTGTCAAGTAATTATTTATTTTTCAAAATGGCCGAAATCCGTTTTACAGAGTTGTTTTTGTAAATAAAACTCCTTGAAGTTTGACACTAATTACAATATAAATCTTATCTTCACGTGTGTAGATTACACCAAATCCACGGAAAATGCGATACCATAAAGGTTAAGAGATAAATTATTTGGGAGCCTTCAGTCCCTGTTTTATGTTCCGCTTCACAATCCCATATTATAATGAGGTAACAGAGTACCTCTTCAAAGGATTAAACTGTTAAACGCATTAAACCCCCCGTTCGTCACTCTCACAAATTATTTAAACCGTCATTCCTGCAAGTTGTAAAGCGATGTGAAATAATCGCATATGTGAGGGGGTTGGTGTTGAACCGTCATATGAAATACACGCGTTCGGGGCGAGTCCGCGGGGGTGGTACGGAATGTACGGATTTGATCTATACATCCCACTAAACTAATGAAAATAGCAGAACAAAAAGATTTATAGATGTGATTTACGGCGTAACAGAACGCCGCTCGACGATAAATTTGGTTTTGTTTTCCAAGAAAATAATCAGCAACAGTTGTAATTTTTTTTTCGTCATTCGAAGATTCGGCCTTTTCGCGGTTTGTTGTGTAATTCATTTTAAATTATATTCAGCGAAAATTCACAGCCTGTTGTTTTCCCGATTTTTCAACGCAAAATTTACCGGTAGTTTTTTTTTGGCTTCGTTCGAGTGTAAGTTTTAATAATAGAATTGTAAAATTCTCAGCGGCTGTTGTCGTGTTGATTCATCTGTTTTATTTTCTTTCATGGCCAATAATTCAAATCCCGAAAAGAACATTTTCATTCATTAACGTTTCATTCGATTTACGGATATTTGTCCAAGCGCCTTTTTCGCATTTCAAGAAATGAGTCTTATTTTTAGATTTTAACAAGACAAAAAGTAATAAAAATATAACATTACCAAAACATATATAGATTAAGAATTTAAAGAGCTTGAAGCGTCATCAAACACTGACGGTGGTCGATATTAATGAATAGCAAATTGTATTCATATATTTTTTTTTCATCTAAAGAAATATTATTTATTTGACTCGGATGCTTTTTATACAGTGAGAAAAGTGTATTTTTATGTGGCTGTCGTACCAATTAATTTCAAACATTTTTTATGATATACTTACCAACATAGTAAAAAATATTATTTTAAATCAATTATCTCTGTATTAACTTTCCAAAAGATTAGTAACATTAATATATTGTTCGTTTTATTAAAGCAATTTTTTTTGACAAAAAGTGTATTTAATTTACTCTTCAAGTAAAAATAAAAGACACATTTCGTAAAAGCTTTGTCTCCGCTCTATGTACCTATCTGCTATTAATGAATTCCATAAAATATCACACAGAGCGAGCGCCGCTTAATATGAACACCCCCGTCTGTTACGCCCGAAAATTATTCGGAATACATTTCCGAACGTTTGCGTGCCACCCGACCGTCATTTGACCGGAAGAAGGGAACGAGGGCGTCGAAGGGATTCACAATTTACGGACGTCGAAAGGGCGGCAAACAGGCTGTTGGGGTGGGCCGGGCGGCCGCGGACCAGGCAGACTTCTTACACTTAAACACATACCCTCCCTTGCCGCTTTGACGCCAGTTATCAGCACTTCGTTGACCGGAAACTCTTCAAAGTTAAGGATTCCATGCGTGCATATACCACAACTATTTACTATAACTGGACTCACACATAATCAATAGGAAATGTTAACTATTTCGAAGTAAATTCAATAAAAGTATAGGTTTACTCACTGTATATCACAATGTATGTAGTTGGTTATACTGCCCTGAAAAACTATACTTATTATTAAAATCGAATATAATTATTAGTCTTAGTTTAATATATTTTCTTTATGGTCATATTAACCTTTATAACTCACTGTATACAGCTCAATAACGATAAAGAAAAAAAAATGTCCATGCAAATAAATGGTATATAATGGATTCATAACTAGTCGAGCAAACGACTAAAAACTACTACCAAAAATCATTATTTACGATAAAACCCTGGAGGATTACGTATATTAAAAGTATATATAATAGATAAATAATAAAGAAAGTGTTCGATGTAATAACGTGAAGGAAAATAAAACAAAAAATATAGTCCGTTCCTGATAATCATCTACATTGACCGATTATCCTGTCGACTCATAAATAAATTTACTATATGCGGTATTATATAAATTCAATAAATAAATGGCATTAATTCTCTTAATCCTTCCTTTCATAGAATAATAAACGGTTGTGCATACAACAAAAGTTAATGTAGCGCACGCGATCGATAATTTATTCATAATCATAATTCCATGACAACAAATAATTTCATTCTTTCACTCGTGTAAACTCTATACCGCGGCAATAATTCTTGGCGGAAATTTATTCGGCGTCGTCTCGCGACAATTTTACATTTTTAAAGCCTGCAGCTTTCGTCATTAAGCCTGCCGGAGGTCACGAGATAGAAAGAAGCCTCCGACGAGAATAAATAATTGCGGTGAAAAGAAGTCCCGTCGAGCGTGGAAATCAGCGGAGCCTGCCATCTTGAGATTTTTCCCTCAACTTTTCGAGTACATCGTACAATTTCGGGGAGTAATTTAATTTTATTGTGTGAAATTCGGGGATACTTGAATTCCTTTAAAACCTGTTACATTAATTATATTGATGTCGACTTCTTTTTGCCGTGTCTGACGATTTTACGAAATTTACATTTCCTTTTGAAGCATCCACTTTTTTCAAATGAAAATGAAGTTAAAATCATTTTTTTTTTTTGATTCTTTATTTGACATAAAGACTAAACCTAAATCAGAAATCCTTTTAACGTCTCAGCTAGTCTCACGATTATTTATCAATCTCTTCAGAACAATTGCCTTAGATTCAAAACCTACCTAACTCCAAAAACCAAAGTTGTTGGCAAAGTGCAAAAAACTGCTGTGGGCTCTTTGGATAAATCCAAAGTAGGTTTTGAAAATAAATGCGTTTTCTCTGTATTTAGAGAGGTTTTGAAATCTGAAATTTAATGATTGTGTAGTTATTAAAATAGAGAACAAGTTGGCATCAAAATTTGAAAAAAATCAATAATATTCTTTAGGTAGGTTTTGGAATTGAGATCCTCAATTACACTAATTTCATCTTAAACACCAAGCCGATCGATATCCTCTGTAATCAAAAAATATATTTTTTAATAGATAAGTTTTTGGTATGTATTTTAACACTTAAAGTCTAAAACCGCTTTTTGTCACTTGAGTACGTTGTGTAAAAATCTAGCAATGCTCTCTAATTGAGCAAAACCCGATTAATTAATAAGACATACAAATATTGCCAAAAATATATTTTATTGTTTACAATCGTTTATCATATAATTAGCAATGAATTTAAGCCACTCATCATCTGCCTTTATGAACTCTACATTTCTTAAACTTGCCTCGCAACAATTTAAAAAAAAATGTCGCGTAACATTTACGCTATTCCGAAGCATGCAAGGACAAATTTAAGCCTACCTCTCGATTATATTAAAACCTAGCTTAGCACGGTATAACCTTACCTGATCCCGCCGTAAAATCTAATTTTAATCCACATAATTTATATTAGTATACTTTGTATAACGGTAGTAATATTCGCAGTTTACATACCCAGCACTACGCATAGAGTTAACTTTTTTTAAATTTATGTGACAGCTATAACTGACATACATTTATATTTATGGAGTTTTTTTTAAATACGGAATACTCTATACACTCTGTACTCAATAAAAAAATATTCACAACATTGATTCTCTAGAAATATGCCCGTTCTTTAACTATTTAATCCGAATTCGGAATGAAATAGAACGAGCAGTTCAATTGCTCATATTTTATATACAATCTTCTATCGTTATAAAATTACTAAATATATAAAATTTGCCCGACTGTGCCTAAGATAGATTCAAACTCTTCACTATAATACGACTAAATATAAACCAAGTTTGTATAAATAAAAATGTTGTGTCCTATAAATAGAATACGCAAGCCATGGTTGTATTAATTTTCCAAACATTTGCATCTGTGTTTTTTTTGTGCTAGAAAGGTAGTTGAATGTTGAAAATATTACCGTAAACTGTACCTCACGTAACACCCACAAAACATAGTCCATCAATAAAATATATAATCACATCAACATATGAAATAGCACAGTCAATCTAGAAATAGCAACCAGAATGACATATGCAAATTTCAAAACACAAAAGTGTTTTTGCGACAGACAGACACACGCATTTTCTGTTTTATAGTACATATATGTTTCTATAACTCACTTATTTGACAACAGAAACAAAGTGAATGAAAAAAACCAGATGCTTTTAGGAACTGAATTCGCTATTCAAAAATAGAACTCACGTTATTTACAAACTCATCTCATTTCATTGCACTTATTCAGAATAAAAGTTTTCTTTTAAATAAATTGTATTATTTCCTGTGATAAACGTCTGCTCCATCAATGATTTAAATTTAGTCTTAATAAACTTGGGCAATTATTTTTGTTGTCTCAGTCTCATTGTTAAAAGTTCTATAAACCGATTTAAAACGGGGGCGCCCCTAAAATTCAATCTCTCCTTGTTTAACTCTCGAAAAAACTTGGGGTCGCTTTGAGAAATTCGTGAAAGGAAACTAAATACATTTATTAGATATTAATCGCAAATGAAATATTGAAATTATGTAAATAAGTCGTATGCTTGGATTGAAAATATCTATTTTATGCAAATTCAGATGTTATCAATTTGACAGATGCGAATAATATTTTAGCAACAATATCAACGAGTATTATTGTTTCATTAAAAATAACACCCTACATTTATTTGTATGTGCAATATTAATAGTTACTCCCTTTCACTAAAAGCAATTACTTTGTGTCTATTCTATTCGAAAACAAAATGGACTATGTTGTCTTGTCTATAAAATATGTATGTCTTATTCTGTTATAATTTACTAAATAAATCCATACGAAATATTAAAAATACCGCCAACACATCTGACAAAGGATTGCCATAACTATAAAAGCTTTCTCGGCTTTAAATTATATGGTTGAATTATTGCGGATAATTTTATTTACAAAATTATATATTATTCGATACCATTTATAGTTGAAAATCTATTCTTTAAATTATTATGAATAATACAAATTCCGTCTAATATCCATGACCTATCTTTTATAAATTGATATTTAAATTTATCCCTATATTTCAAACTTGAACGTCATATTTTTACTACATGGCAATCTTCACTTATGATATACTATATTTATTCGAATATCCACCGTTATAAACCAATTCAAATTTTTCCCACTTTATAAGCGTCAATAATTCTAAATTCAAATGAAAGAATCCATAAGAGATGGCTATACAGATTTCACGAATAATCATCTCCCCCGTATCGAATATTAAATATGGCTATCGAATATATTACAATATTTATCGTGTATGTCCATAATGTCAATAGCTGAGTTCCCATTTATGAACATGCATCACTAAGCTCCTCAATGACTGTGATAATTTTTCGTGATTTCGGTGCATTTGTGATACGACATACTGAATTAGTCAGCTCTGTCGCCATACTCATTAATTCATATATTTAGTACAAATAAATGGCTTACAGGATGTTTATATTTGTCGTATTTTCATTATTAATGTTAACATTTTTTTAACAAATATAGTTTATCATTTTTTTAATTATAATAGATCATTAAATTAAGATTCAAACAATTAAAACGTTGTGTGTTCGTTCACTCTACATATCCTAAAATTCTTTTTTTACGACGTGTAATTTAACTAACATGATTTATATTTAATATTAAATGAAACACTGATTGTGTTCCTACTTGTGACACGTGTTTCGCCTCTTTCATAGGCATTTTCAGACTGAGTATTGTAAGGTTATTTATTTATAATGTAAAGTTTACAAACAAACAATATTTTGTGAATGTAACAATTAATCTTGATTGTATAGGTTAGCGATATAATTAGGCGTATAATTAATTATTATGATTAATTATCAAATTCTAATAATTAAAGTAACTTAAACTTATATAGAACAAGTGTCATATAACAATTACAGACTTTTGTGTGCCATCAAATTTACAATATTACATAAATTTAAAAATAAAACTTTTTTGTAATAATTTCACATTATTTTTCTTAGATCATGATCGGTTTTGCTCACCACGAGCAACTCGGATGCGAGACCGTTCCTAATCTATAATTAATTATATGAAATTTGTCAAAAAATGTTTTATTTTTTTAAATATAATACAATGTCTTATATTACAAAAATGATTACAAAATTACATCAACAATTGACATTGGAACACCTTAAATGTGAAATCTACAATATTATTTTCATTTGTAATTTGATTGTGAAACATGCTTTATGCGCTTAAGTTTATTTGTCAAATTGAATTTCCAATTATTGATGCCTGCATATAAATGTGTAAAATCGTCAATGTGCCCAACAATATAATTTTCGTACGTATGTCATTCAAAGTTTACTTCCGTTTAAATGTGAACTTTGATGACAAGTTTTGTTTAATTCTGCACCGTGTTTGATACACTAGCTAAATTTTACAAATTGGAGTATATCGGCGGAATGCTCTTGTATGATTATTATTATTTAACCCAAAGAGTGAATGCACTTCTCGTCGCCCTCGCCCCATTTCAGTACACAATTTCACAGCATTGCTTTTATACAAAATGTATTGAAAATAAATAAACGGACAAGGCCAAACAAAATAATGTTGTATGTATTTATACATCATACGAGTGTTTCCAACTGAGACCCCTTCATTTGGTCCGTACTGTATCTGTGGAGCATTGCCGGGTAACAAATTAACCTAATGGAAAAAAAAACTTTTATTTCGATATTTTTTTCTTTGGAATAGGCAGCAGTGATAAAATGGTCGGCTTTTGTGACCAGTTTTTTTTTAATATCTGGCATATGGCGATTTTGGCATTCGTGTCGTTTTTTCCACTTCACCGCGTGTGTTTTTATACCCTTTTTTTCAACCCCGCCCGCCATCATGTGTTTTTCAATTATTTTTTTAAGCAAATGAAAATATTCAAATTTTTGCATGAATAATGCCGATTTCATTTACGCGTTGAATATATTTAATATTTTATTATTCACTTTATTCGTGCCCGTGAGGGCGCAAAAACAAAATCAAAACTGTACAATATTTTAAAAAATATGCCTGCTTAAAAGTAATCAAATAAAATATTCACATCTACAGACAATTAATAGAAAATGCCCAATTTTATTTTCTCACACGTGCGTAAAACTTAAATTTACGTGTGACATCAACAACACTTCGTGATATTTTTAATCCATTTTCCAATCCGAAATTAATGTGTTCATTATGTTCGGAAATTTCTCCAAAATACGTATGTTCGTAAGCGCTGTGAAATTTTACGGTAGTAAAAGTTTTGTCATAATATATCAATAAAGTTTTAAAAAAAAACTTTCAATGTCTTGTCAGTATTTTAGTCGTCTACCAGTTCGAGGATATTTTATTTTATTTTCTAACTGGGTAGACATACTCGGCAATGTTATAATACTCTTGTTGTCATGTGTACTTTTGAGTTCCATGCACGAATACACAATAGAAAATGTGCGTGTCCATTTAGTCACGCGACTACTGGCTGTTCGTTCATTGCACGCGTATTGTTTTGTTTCCTTTGCGAAAAACTTGTAACGTAAACATTTTCAGTAGCGAAGCAAAGAAATAAAGATTCGAACTAACTTATTTTACTTTGGTACGACAAACTTTCGCTCCGACACAATATAGCAATAGATGTTTTTATTTTTTGCAAAAAACCTTCAATACCGCTATTGTTGACTATTGATTATTAAAGAACGTTGGACTTAATTTAATACACAAAATAATCATCAATGTGTCTTTTTTTATATATCTATTTCAGATAAACATTCGAAATTCAAAGTTTCCAAGTCAATGAACTTTGATGTCATAATATTCAAATTACACGAGATTGACACGAACTGTTAAAATGAAAAATATTCGTTATGGTAAATTATTGCTATTTGAAAATTTCACGCGAAATTCTTTATTCAAATTAAGCATCATATCGATTGTCTTCTGTTTCAATAATGACACTAAATAACGTTTTACCGTATAAATTAATTACATTACGAATGTTCTTTGTATTTTTATTACTTTATACTGTTTGTATATATATATAAAAAATCTACAAAATAATTACTCTTTTAGAAACGAATAAATTGTTTTGTTGATTGAACAAAATATGTTTTTTTATGTTACATAATTTACATAAAACTATTGTTGGATTGGTTTCGGCTTAAATATTGAAAATAATTTCATTCAGCATATTATTCTGTAATCATTCACTTGTTTGTCATTTTTATACCAATTAAATGCGTGTTTTGTATTCATAATAATTAATCTCATTTCATATAAACACACATATAAATTATTATGCAAAATGTTTGGCTTATTTAGTATACCAGTTAATATTTTGTTTAATTGATCGTCCGCTCAATAACAAATAGTTAAACATAATTAATATTAACATATTTGATTATCCATCACAACCATCTGCTTTTGAACAGCTCATATTAAAATGAATATTTTATTTCGGTAATAAATTTCGTATGTTCACTTATAAACATTTACCTATTTAAATTTACCTATATAAATTTAATCACTTTTAACATATTTTCCTGGTGCAATACTCATCAAAAAATATGATGAAAAAATTTAAGATTTCTATTTAGACATTAAATAAAATTAGGGTAGCAAAAAAATGGTTTCTTCAACAGATTTTATTTATTACCCAATCCATGAGTCATCTATTCTTTTTTAACATCTCAATCTCGTAATATTGACGGAATCAACCCCCATATAATATTATATTTGGGAGGGCATTTTTTCTTTTGCCTAGAAGTTAAATAACATTTCAATTTCCAATCAGCGATAGTAATGGTTCAATTTGGAGCACCGCCGAACCTTACAGCTTGGTTAACGAGTGCATATATCTAGAAGCGCATTTGATTGGTTTAATATAACATATTTAGTAACAAATGAATAACATAATATTATTAAAGTATGTTTTTTTAACACGTTACACCTTCGATTTATTTTATTCAATAATAGTAAATAACCATTGCAGTACGATGTAATTATCTCCAAAGCCCATATAATTTGCTTGACTGAGATTTAAAAATAATGTATTAAGACAATAAAATACCTAATCATATATACATATAATATAAGATTGCAGTCATAGATCAAAAATATTATCACTTGCTCGTGATGAGCAACATCGCTAGTGATCTGTATTATAAAATGTAGAATTAGTACAAGAAGTGGTTTGTTTTTTAATTGAATGCATTCCCACTAAAAAATGACATTGAACACTTTAAAATTGAATAATATATTCAATTGAGATATACATATATTTTAACATTAAATATATATTAAAGTAATTTCAAGCGTTTAATATGTCGCTCTCTCTTCTTACAATCCTCTCGTGTGTTTAGTATATTTCAATGCTCTTTCATTCCTTCCAAGGTATGTTTCAATATATTAAACGAATACACATTTCATGTCAAGATTATCCAAGAAATTTCTCCCGGAGCCGAAGCGAAATTCGGTAATGCTATAAAAATATTTTTACATTTCGTTCCGGTCTTTATTGTAATATTTTCTTTTGCCGACGTTCTCTCATAATATATCCATTATCAATTCATATGCAATCTTCTGGTTTACAGCTTTTCATAAAACTGATTCATTCACTTCACAGCCGACTCACGATTGGCTTGCCAATATATTTGACACGAAACCTATCTCTTTATCATAAGAAACCGATGATGCTCAAGACATTTCACTCTGCGATTATTATTGATATCTTTATGTATCTTGTGCCAACTAAATTCGAGTTCTAAATCTTTGGGCGTTAAACTGGGAAAACGCAAACTCTCCATCGGCTTGACATTAATATTAAATTCTATACGTTGGGAATAGTATAAAGAAACTGTTTACATTAGTATACATACACGATATTATCACGTTGAATGAATGACAATTAAAATGTTGTGACATTTTTTTAATGATTGATACAATATGTAAACCATCAAGGTATTTCAGTTCTACAGTTATTTATATGTTATATGTTGATAGCTATTTCGGCTTTCGCCATCGTCAGAACTATTGTATTTACATATTTACATATTGTATTAATTCCATTGTTACATTGGCTGTATGCGAAGTTGCAACGTCTTGTTAGAACCACGTGTTAATGAAGGCATCCAATTATCAATTATGTTACAACAATTACCAAAAATTTCACGTAACTTTCCAACCGTCATAATAATTGATGATTGACTTTGATAAAATGTTTTTACGATTAAATCATGTTAGTAATTACCACATCTATACTTCACGACTGCTATCAAAATTCATGTTTATCAAAATGGCGACCAAAAATTGTAGTAATTTATATTTAAAATTCACATGTTTGCAGCATAAATACACATATACTATTAATATAATTTAAATCATTTTAAGAATAAATGGTTTAGATGTTGTGGCCATTTTAGAGACATAATCTAAATTGTTAAATCAGTTACATACACCAACAGTTGGTATTCATTTATTTTCCATGTATTTTTAATAAAAAAAATATATATATAAATAGTTTTATTTTTTAATTCATGTCTACTTAGTACTTAAAAAAAATAAAACTTCCAGACATTTCAGGTGACTCTTTAAAACAGATTTCAACATTAGTAATGAATATTTTCTAGACAAAAGGTTAGACCACTATTTCGATGACAAAAAAATATATTTCAGCCACCTTTGTTAGTTTAATTGCTTGTTTTCTCCGGCTGTTGTCTTCTGATACTATTTTGAATTGTTACGGTTTAGGTTGAGTCGAAGACATGAAAGGTGTGGTTTATACAAATAAAACAATATTCATATTATTCCTCCGCGAAACACAGTTCTAGTTCTTGTAACCGCAGACATCGTTCAAGTCTGTGGCACGGTGGTAATATTTCATATCCAACCCACTCGGTGTTACCTTTTTTCAGGTCAAAATTACCATCGATATCGTATTTATATTCGGATGTTGGAGTGCATAGTCGAACACACCGAACTTCGACTATATATTATACATACTATTGTTGTATTTAAAAGCAATTAAATGTCATTTACGATACCTTAGAAAGTTCTTGCAAAATGGCTTACATTGAAAGAAAGCAAGTCGATTTATGAAAATAATATATAATAGTTTGAATATGCATTCTTCGTGTAATGAAGGTGGTTTTAAGATGTTTAAATTATAATCTTAAATTATTTTATGATTTTCACCTGCGAAAATTAATTAAGTTAAAACAAGAAGAAAAAACATAACTGTGATTGTAACTTCCTACAAATTATGTGACGTACACCACTTCATAATTAACACATTTTGCGATTAATTTCTTTTATAAACAATACATTGTATTCGTTATTCAAGAATGGCAATTAGATTTCGAGTTAGTAGCGTCTATAAATATAGAAGTGTTGCCCGCCTAACCCATTTTATTTTGCCAACCCCAGAGTAAAGCAATTTATACTCACTACCCACTATTTTGTTATTTATGTCACATCAACTAATTATTTCCAGTAGGTACATAGTTGAATCAAAATCATTTTTCTTTTTGTTTGTTAAAATTCATTATTTTTATTCTAATAAGTTTTTAACTTAAGTATAATTTCATACATACCTACTCACTCTTCGCGAGTTCAACTGCATTGTTCATTTGCTTCGGTCTACCGCTGAACTTTCACTACCCCTTGGGCAAAATCATTGGAAACCACGGAAAAATTCTTTTTTCTTTTTTTACTGTAGAATAATTTTTCCGATCGCTGTAAATTGGGCAACATCGACGATTCGCCGTCGAATTTTAACGCATTTTCAATTTATGATCGAATTATTCGTAACATAATATTGCCGGCGATAAAAATCGGATTGCCAATAAAAATGTGTGCATTGCTTTATACTTTTAGTGTCTTTTACATGGTGTTGGTTTACCTTAATTTAGCGCACAAACAGCTGTAAAACACGATTTTCATATATATATATGCTGATCAATACATACAATGTCATCTTTATATAAATAAATCCAATAACACACAATGGTTAATGTATTAAATATACACAAAACATAATTGAGTTACACATAGTTAATACAATATTTTTTAAAAAAAATTTGACTTAAAATTTGTATTAAATGTTAATTTAATCTTATAATCAAAAACACGAAATTAAATGTTAGATTGCTTAAAAATAAAAATGGTAAACCTAGTTCCGTATAAAACTAGTAGGAGGTGTATAAATGGTATTAGGTACTAAAATGATAGACACAGTTTTATTCTTAATTGGTGTTTTATAAACTTGTTATGTTTAAATTAAGTAGTATTTCATCGCAATTACATAAATTGTCTTTGACTATTCTAAACATTACTTCATTACATTCTAACAAGCGCATTATAAAGTAAAATGGCGCTCATACTTACGTATGTCATCATTTATATTATACTAAATACTTACATAACATCATACGTTTTGCATACAAATATGCGTTACATTTTTTAGAAGAACTTTGTAGACTGTTAGCCCACTGTATTTGAATATTTTACAATAATCGCCTTAAAGAAATCTTATCGTATAATAAGATGTATGCAGTTTAATATTAGCATTGCAACGATCCAGCCCACGGTTCAAATATTCCAATTTTCGGTGTACGTAAATCTTGTAACCAAAATGCTGACAACTGTATTATAATATCTATATTTCATCGCACACAAATTGTTTCTATATACGTACGTGAATTTCATCATGGAAATTAGAAATTCCATGGCATATATCATCGTCTACCGATTGGGTTAAGTTAAACAAAAGGAAACCAATTGCAAAATGGCGATATTATGTTTCAAATTTTGTAGATGTTTTTAGATATTTGATGTTAATGTTGTGAAAGTTTGTGGTTCTGTTACTTGTTTATTAGTATTGGCTTTTTTTCATTAGGAAAAATATGACTTTTAAAGAATTTTCCGGCTAAGCAAAAATAATATATTGCAAATAAAAGAGTGACTAGGCCAAATTTTAGTTTGATATTTTAGACTGTTTCTCATTCATATATCAAAATACCTCAGAACGTCAATTGGTTCCTCTTTGGATGAGTCAACCCATTACAAACTACAAAATATATTATGCCCATCGTAAGCTTTTTTATTTTATTTGAATACAGTTTCCTTATTTCATATCGACTGTGGAAAGGAAAAAGGACGTAACCCACACATATCAAATTTTACAGGAGGCGCTAAAAACGTGTTTTGATGATTTTGTGACATATGCAAATTATGAATAATACACAGCCTTGAACTGCACAGATACTTCTAAACTGGTGTTTAATTGACATAACCTAATATTTTTTTATATTTTTATTCCATGTCCGCTCTCAATATGGAGCATATGGACTCCTAATGGAGTTTATCTCAACAGATTTTTTCTACGAGAACTGCTTGTTACTCAGTTGCTCAACCTCTCTTTTTCCAAAGAGAGTAGGAATAGAAGGAAAGGGCAAGGACAGGACTAGTGGTTAGCTAATCGCTCTCTATACGCCCCGTTCATAGGATAGGATGGGTAGGAAGGGGGAATTCAAGACATCACATACATCCATGCCTTTGAACAGAAATTCATAAATCAATTGAAAAATCAATTTATAAAACTGCCCGTACCAGGATTCGAACCCGTGCCCTCCGTAGCGGTAGCCAACGATGTTGACCACTCGACCACACAGGCGGCATGTAAACCTAATATTAATTAAAGAAATTGTCTCGGAAAAACCTTTATTTCAGTGTTTTTTCTTGGTTTTAATTTTTTACAAGCTCATCTTTTTCAAACTTAAAAGCTAAATTTAGATACGTATTCGGCATTTTCAGCTTCCATCCTTTTGATGGAATGTGTGTCAAGTTGTATACATTGTAATTATCGAAAAAAAGCTGTTTTTGAAAATTGAGAGTTACGTCCTTTTTCCTTTCCACAAGCGATATGTAAACAAAGATTACCACTTAATTTATGAGAACACACATTTTGATTGATGTAAGCGTTAAAATTTAGGAAGCTGTTTGGGATACTGTCATCCAAAATGGTCTGATGAAATAGTGAAAATGTCTTCGCCGGTTTTGTGTGCAGTTGTCACCCCATATAATACAAAATTACTTACGCATCAGTTATTGCTGCACACAATCGGCTTGACATAATGTCAGAGGATGTCAACCCCAACTGTCAAAAGAATGGTAGCGCTATAATACAAACATAAATGACAAAATTAAACATTTAAATATTCCAAATACAATAATTATTATCTATTGTTATTTATATCTAAAAATACTACATGACGAATATATTATAATTTTCGACTAAAGATTGTTTACATAAACTGTATTTTTCATATTTAATTTAGTCTTGCCAAGTAAGACGGTGAGAACCTTCTTTTATAAATTGAAAATAATTTTTCAAGTGTGTTTTAATTAAATGTAAATTATTAGTATTATAATTACTGTTTAAATAATATTTTTGTTATTCATTTCAGGTCGTGCGTTTTATCAATAATGTTATTAAATTTGAATTATTTTTATTCTATACTCTTCCATAAGTTTTGTCGATAACGACCCGGTTTTTGCCTTTCGGCATCTTCAGGTTTTATCAAGTGCACGAATGCATCAAACGGTTTGTATCGTTTATATAAACATAAAAGTTAATCGCACTGTACAATTAAGATAAAAGCTGAATATGTCGAAAGGCGAAACCCGGGTTTAAACAAAACTTATGGAAGAGTACAGAATCAAAATAATTTAAATTTGATATTAAAGTTCCATCAAGCACCTTTAGTCGAAGTTCTAAAATAATATTATTACTATATGCTATATTTAAATAAAAAACGAAACACTAAAAGTCAGCTGAAAATACTCTTCGACTGACTGAAAAGTATCCTAATGATTCAAAATTATGGAATAAGTACTGATAATAGTATATTTCTTTTATGAATAGAAATTCTTTCTCTCTTGAACAAATTTTTGACGGATTACAACATATGTACACACATTTATATCGAGCAATTATTCCATCATTTTATATTCTTAGTTCTTTCCTATAAATCACAAATGTTATTATTCCAAAGTATATCAAACTATTTCAAGATTGTCAATCTTTTATGTCTTCAGGAATAGTATGTTATATCCCTGCCGTAACGGATCAAAGTTTTATCTGTCGCGTGCACTCAACTCGCGTGTTAGCGAACGCGTGTGAGCGCCTAACATACAACAATATGTAAAAGCTGCCGTCCGCCATCAAAAGCCAAATGCAACAAGGGATGCACCACAAATCACATCACATTGCACTTTTTCAATCGTGATGCACGGGCTATCTATAATTGTGATCTCTTTATCCTTCAGAGCGTTTGCACTTTTGATTTGAGCGTTTTACTAAAAAAAAGACCGCCCCTGTAAAAAAATGCATCATGATTTGCGATTGATATTTTTTTTCAATTAAAAAAAACGTTTTGAGTAATGTTATGTTTTTATGCAGCTAAAGTAATGATTATTTTCGTTATACTACATGTTACTGCCCATTCATTTTATTAAATAAATTATATATTACAATATAATTCATAGTACTATTTACTATAGGCTCGTATTTTTCCGGTCAGAATTTATATTAAATGGTCAGAATAAATAGTCACAATTTAAATGGAATTAAAAAAACCTAACCTAACCAAAATTGTTATTAAATATTCTGACCGTATAATATTTTTATTCTGACCGTTCATATTTTTATTCTGTCCAAAAATTGATTTAAATTCTGACCATTTAATTTTTCCTTTTACTATATACTAATATTATATTTGTCTGAATTTATCTGTCTGTCTATGACACTGGTCATAGACAATTTATCAACGTTGACGCATAGTACGCATTTTTAATCATGTCTGTTTCGAGTTTAGAGAATATGGACTCCTGCTGAAGTTTATCTCAACCGAAGTGTTTCTACGTGAACTTCTTGTTATTCAACCTCTCTTTCGAAGATAGTGGAGATGGAATCAATTCGCTCTTACTTTTTAGAAGAGAATGAGTGAGAGTATGGAATTTATTTTTTGCATCGTTGTGAACAAGCAGAAATCCATTTTTCGATTGGAAATCAATTTATGAATCTACCCGTACTAGCGCAACCGAAGACAGCGTCATTGATCACTTCAGTTACCAATTACCACCTTGCTATTACCCCTTAGAACTCCTTAATTTATTATATTTACAATAAATTTCAAACAATAGCCAAATCTGTAATGGTAAGTGATTTTTAACAGGTAGCATCGCTTCCTGATATTTACAATAGTAATTTTATCAATAAGAATGGTAGTCATCCTAACAAAAAAATCTATATCATACCGAAAAAAAATTGTGGATTGGACATCTCTACATTAGAGTAATTAATTTTCAATGTGTAATTTTGATTATGTTACCTTTGTATTACAAATATGTGATAAAACGGGTGTGTTCCAAAAGAATCGTCAAGCAAATGTTCTGCTTCTGTCACAACAGGACAGCATACATTGTCTCAACCTCAACACACAAAATTATGTTGATCGATTCTTGAAATAAGTAGATAATTAATATTATATGTATGATAAATAAAGAAGCCCTGAAATATTACCCCTTGTTTCTTACATTTATATAAGGATTATGAGTACTGGTCATTTACTCCCTTTGAAGCTCACACCCCTCATGACAATAGTATATATGTATTATATGTGTTAGTAATTATAACTGACTGGAGATGTCACCCTGCATTTTTCATACATTGTTGTAAAACATAATTCAATTTTTATGTATTCGTGTCCTCACTAATTTTATGTTTTCTATTATGGTATCTACCAGCCAATCAATTATAAGTTTTACAGTTTGATTATATGATTACAATATTCCACATATTACTTTGTATCGAACATGAGTTGTCGGTCTTAAACAATGACCATGAAAATAATATCAGAGAGATGTTTGATGATACTTATCAAAACAGAATTATCATTATTATATTCCAAAGTTTACCATTGTGACAATTTGGAAGATACAATTCACAAGAAAATAATTTTATATTTGAATGAACATACATTCCTGTATTTCTAATAGTTTTCAAAACAGGATTTAACCAGTAATTAATAGTCGATCACCAATATTTTTTTAATGTCTAGTGAATATTTGATTGTAGCACAAGTTCATATTATGTGAACAACGAATACTACCACCGTATATAACGAAATCAACTTATCTGGGTTATATTTTGTAGATACATATATGTCTGACAATCGACACATTAGAAACTAACCTGAAACCAATCCAATTTAGTATCTCCTTTCGATTATTATAATGAAATTGCCCAAAATGCACTTTTAACTTTACCTATAATATAATAGATACTTCATTTGTAACGTTTAATAATTATGCAGATTCTGTTTTAGCAACAATCGCCTATCATTGTTAAGAAGATATCTACCTACGTATGTTTTTGTCTAGTCTTTATTGAAGCGATATATTCTCAAGGTTTCACACAATATATTTTATTGTATTAAAACCTTGACACAATTATTATGACAACAAGAAACAGCATGCTTCGAATAAATTTACGTCTTTGTTATTGTTTGTAAAACTTATTAATTTATTAATATACTTACGCTCATTATTTGTCTTCTTTGTCCACAGAATATGGCGCCAAATTCCAACAAAAGATCCCCGTCTCGTTTCCACGAGGTACGTACATTTTGTAATAAAGATATTACTGTCCAACTTTTATTATAGTTTTGATGACATATTATTTTGTTAATATCTTCAAATACATAATAAATGCGACGCTTTTGTGCGTTTTATCTTTCAATTCGTATGATAAAGTATTCCGAGGTGTTTTGATCAGAATTCAAATGTTTTGTGAAATTATTTGATAGTTTCAAAAAATATCCAAATATCGCTGTGTGATTCAAAAATCTCTTAACTTAACACTGTCTCTCACTAGTATGATAAAACTTTCCTCAGTAAAGCTTTTCAGATAAAGAAACTTTACTTTATATACGTGTTTGACAAATTGAGAACTTTTCTTTAAACAAATAAATGATAAAATTATTTAAAATAAGAAAAACTTATTTCCCGACCTTATTCTTTTCTTCAAGGATCAGATAAAAGTTTAGTGAGTTTGAATACATATATCCATGTATTGGGAAACAAATTCATTAATCGATTTTTAAAAATCTATAAAAGTTTCCTCGCGCTAAATGGAATTCTTGACTACAATCAAATACGACGAAAGCTTGCGAATATTTAGTATTCGATCGACAATGAAAAAATACCACATTAACGTAATAAAATGAATACATTTATTTTTAACAGAAAATTCTCGAATGTGTTATCTGGAATTGTCGAATTATTAAACATTTTAAAAACCTGTTGAAAAGCATACTAAACCGCTTTCGAAAAGAAAAATAATAACATGTTTTATAAAGCATGTATACGAAGAAATCAGACGTGTAGACTGACTGGGCTTCTAAAAAACGAAACATTAATATTTTGCTTTGGTCTACGTACATATTCCGTAGTCTTTATTTTGTGTAGAAATAATAAAATATTTAAACTTTTTACTGCCCTACTTTAACAACAACAAAAAAATATTCCTGGTCACAGTTTTGAAACTGTATAGCTACCTCGATATAAATTCAACTTCATTTTGAAATCCCTTCATCTTTAAATTAGTTTCGAATACTGTCGTCGACTTTATAAGTTATTTTTGGTAATAAAATTATTAACCAATCCGCATTTTATATTGATACCGACATGAACAAATCGTCATTTGTACCCTAACTCTGCATAGCTATCATAAACATCCAAGTAAAATACCAATATGAAATGTTTTCTATGCTTAGGTAAGGGGGATTGCGTTGTCTTTTCTTTAAAATATTAATATGTAATACCTTGCACATTGTCAGTTTACTGTACGTATATATTTTAAATATTCTATATTGTACATAAGTGTTTATGGTAACAATTATCCAAAGGTATTGTAAATTTATTTAAACTTTTTCAATTCTACCAAATCGTAATAGTGTTGAGGATCACTGTCACAGACGTTAATGAAAACGCGGGTCTACCCGGAAATGTTTATTTGCCCCGTGGAAATGTTTCATCAGTGAAATTGAATTTAAAAGCTTTTCAGTGTCGGAACAATGGCTTTTTTGCTATTTACTCATCGAACCGCTTTAGTTTTTGTTAAAAACTTTATTCATCGACTAGGTTTGCGCGATTGATTGATCCATTCGGTCTCTATTAAAGGTTTAATTGCTGTCAAATTATGTCAACACTGGAATTAATTGGCACCGTGAAATTGTCTATCAAAATAGATAATGCTATTGTACTCTTTTTTACACTATTGTATATTTGACACCTTAACCCCATGACATTATATCAATTATAATTGTCATTTATTTATATACATATGTATGTAATCAAAATCTATTCAAATATTTTTTTTCGGGGGATTCCGCGGTAACTTTTTAAAGTTCATAAATTAAAAAGAAATGAATGTTATTACTCCACTTGTGTTACAAATTATGACACGTATTTTGCCATTTTAATAAGCATCATCAGACAACGTCGCTATTGTTAGCGAATAAACTGTTTATTCACGTGGATAATGCTTCTTAAAGAAGCGAAACGGGTATCAGAATTCTTAACATATTTAACCTTTATACGCCCAGCGGTCCCGTATGGGACCGCGGATTAGCGTCGTTCATTGCCAAGCGGTCCCGTACGGGACCGTTGATTATGGTTCATTTCGCTATCGGATTACATTGATTTATGATAATATTATTCATGATATGAATATTAGGTTACATAAATAATGTCTTTGAGATACTGATCCATAATTTTATTTTCGGTTTCGATAAATATTTTTGTCATACGAGTAATATAAACATCTGCGTTACAAGGTCCGACTCTTTAGAAATAATATGTCCGTTTTGTAATTTTAGGCAGACCGTAATAAATCAGTTCGGACACAAATAAAGCTTTTTTTAAATAATAAACAATCTTTTATTTTGATAATGCTTTTTTTTACTCAACCAGGATGACTAGTTTTAGAGATATAATTTTTTTAACGGATGCGTTTGTCCCGAATATTTCGCAAAAAAATGCTCGGGCAGTGTGCTACTCTTTTTGCGCACAGCGCGCGAGCGGATAAAGGTTAAAAAGAAACGGTTTAACCCGTCCTAATTGATAGTCTGTTTAAATTATTATAAAATATTCTTAAATTTAACAGCTTTACGATAATTCAAAGCGACAAAAAATATGTATCCCAACATAATCCTTCACTGTAAGAGAAAGTAAAATCTCAATATCTCTTTATTTTCTTAAATTCCTTCATCGAATTAATGTTATTAATATCAATTCCGGTATTTTTTCATGCGAGTTTTTCCTTTAAACCATTTTAATTCTGACTCAAAAAATACGTGTACCTTTCAAGCCAACGCTTTTTTGTATCAAAATTTTTATTGTACATGCATACGTTACATTAATGTCGATTTAATTTGATTCCAATTATATATTTTTGTCAAACGTAATCGACAAACGTATTTTCCTAATGAAGCCACTAACCGGGACTCGAGTTATTTATTCCCGACCGATTTCACCGACATTTTAAGCATTATTTAATCTGAAGTGAGCTAAGCGTTTTCGTAAAGCCCATTTAACTCGGTAGAAACCTTCGAACTCTACTAATGGCGAACGGTTCAATGGGCACGATTTTTCTTAGAAACTTATTTAGAAAGCTCGCGCATATTATTATATAGGTACCCAGTACCCACATCAGCGACAGGCAACGCTTTAATACTTTGTAAAATTCAAATGGAAACGACTTTTATCCAAATAATAAGCGGTGTCCACTGTTCATATCCTTTTAATCCCACATTTATTTACACCTGTCTTGATTACAACATTTATTAATGGCTTGTATTTTTTGGTCAGAATTTTTATTAAATGGTCAGAATAAATAATCATAATTTAAATGAAATAAATAAAAAACCTAACCTACTAACCAAAATTGTTATTAAATATTCTGACCGTTTAATATTTTTATTCATTCTGGCCGTTTAATTTGTTTCCATTATTAATTTTCATGTTGAATGTCCAAACTGTTGTCCACTGAATAGATTTATTAATATTGATTTTACACAATTTATCATATCAATCAATATAAACCAGGGCTGTGGAGTCGTGTAAAAAAAAGACGACTCCGAGGAATTTTTTCAATAATTTCATTTTAACTTATATATATGTATACTATCAGATCATCTTTAGTCAGCTAAGCATGAAATGTCAACACTTTGGACTATTTTGTTTGAATACACATCATTAAATATATTTTTCAAAAAAAAATCGAGCCGCTAACTTTTCACGACTCCGACTCCGATCAAAACACCGCGACTCCAACTCCGACTCCACAGCTCTGATATAAACAGCAGAACAATCAATAGAAAACGTGTTATGAGCTGTGAGCATTCAAAAAATAATGACTAATCCAAAATCCAATGCTACAGTTAGATATTCAGTGAAAATAAAATTCGATGTGAACGATAAATTGCAGTCTTTCAGTGACACTCAAAAAAATATGAACCTTCCATGCGATAGTGAAACAAATAACTTTATTGTACAAATATTTTATTATTTATAATGTAATGTCTGTAAATTTAAAGCTAATAATACAAATAAAATTTTCCATTGGTGTAGCGATATGCACCACTTGTTGTGACGATTCTTTGCTACCCACTCGTTGAAATCAATTGACTAATTACAAGTCCTTCTAATACTTATGAGCTAAATTCGTACTCCTGAAAAACTTGATGTAGAGTACATATCTACGTTTGGAATAAATATATAATGCTTGAGAAAATTCCTATTATATTTATCGTTGACTGTTATCTTATGTATTCAGATTTTTTTTCATTAGAAATGTAATCAATTCAGTTATAAGACTGTACGTGCCAGTGGCGCATGAGTATCGTTAGAACCGTATGTACATTTTAATACCTTTTGAAGATTATTACAATTCCTTGAAAAGTCTCATTTCTAAATACAGATTTCATATTAATTTCCCCTCGACACAAATAGCTTCCGAAAATGAAATAACTTTTTTGTTATCAAATATAAATGCCGCCGAATGTTTCAAAGTAGTTCGTTTTCCGCGTAATTAAAAGGTAAAAAAACAGTTTTCCTTTCGTCGTTTTTATGGTGCTGTTTTCTTAGAGTGAGTCTTAATTTATTTTTCTTATAAAAAAGGTAAAATTTCTGCGACTATCAAGTATTAAATTTTTGTTCCCTTTCAAAATTACGGAAATTATAAAATATATCGATGTCACAACTTCTACATAATATTTTCGTAGAATTTAATTAACTATACTAATAAAGCAGGGCTGTGTAGTCGGAAATGAAGTCGTAGAGTTGTGGTGTATTGGATGGAGTCGGAGTTGTAAAAAAGGGGCGACTCCGACTCGTTGTCTTACGTTAATTAAAACACAAAAAGTTATCTTTTTAAAATCTCAGTTGAGAGTCGTCGTGGTGAAACCATTTTTAATTAAATGTCGTAGTCATAGTTACTTTCGCGTCTATCCACCCCTGCTATAATGCTAATAGTTATGAATTATTCAACTTTTCTTTCGAATATCACTGCGTAATTCGCCCAAAAAGCTATTTTTAACCTTTTTTTACCCTATTATGTACATTAAAAATGTATGTTTTGACTAAGAAACAACTATTTGGGAATTTAATAAATTTAAGCCACTTAGTCAGAAAAAATACCTGATAGGATTATTATTTTAAATTATTGAATCATATTACAGGCTACTTGGTACATTTGACACATTAAAGATTTTCTTATGTTTAAAATGGTTATGTATGTTTTAACATACGGTTACTAGTAAATTCCTTGTTCTTTATAGTAAAGTTTTGATTTACCTGTACCCCTCCCCTGCCTCCTAATCTCCAGAAGGCAATCAATGTTGGGTATAATGAATTTTCACTTGAAGTATTTAAAAGTGCCCCCCACGTGGCCCGTTCCCTATTCTCGGCTCCACTTAATCTTAATTGGCAATCCAAACTTTTCGCCGCGTCCAGATCACTGGCCACATTAATTTGTGTGTTGTGCGAACGCGCCTTTATCGGTTTCCGTTAGATTTGGCGCGTTTTTTCTCCAAGCTTCTCTGCTTCGCTTCCGCATCCGGTTGACTTGTCAAAATGGCTGCAACGGTGCTGCGTTGATTTTTATTGAAACGTGTAAATCGGTTTGCCCCTCAACCCTCCTGGAATATTGAGCGAACAACTTCCTTTGATTCGCCATTCGGTAGGATTTCCAATTTTTCTTTATGTTTGTTTATTTGCAGTGAATTTTGTGGAAACCAACACAAATACTCCACACCCCTATGGAATATCTCTTCATTTCGGACTCATAAAATAACAACATAAATATAATAATTTCAGCTGGTAGATTAATTAATACACATTTAAATAATATTCTAAGTTGTCGAGTGCAAATGATTGGAGATAAGACTGCTTAAAATCATAACTGTCTTCATTTAAATATGTACATAGTACTGCAATCATATTTTTTATCCATTTCTTAATGAGTTTTATATTCAAAACCCGTGGCTAATATTATGTAGATCTGTTTTGTTTCATGTAGCAAAATTTTCTACACGTGTTGGCATACTTTTTATAATAAAAAAATATGCTCACACCACTTCACAGCTTGCAAAAATTCTCCATTCGCACATTTTGAATCTACTTTCTTGCTGAGAAAGAATGAACCCATGAAAGTAAATGACGCCTTTTCCCGGATGCAGCGAGCGATTCGGCTAGTGTAGGTTTGTTTCTTCGCGTAAAAAGCATTTCCTGGCTGCGTTCTTTTTTTTTTTGCTGATTATGGTATTGCTGCATCCATGAAAATGGCTCTCTAGCGCCATCGTGCGGGCATTTTTCGCAACTAACAACACTGATCCACACGTAGACGTCCTCCGTCGAGGGTTTCTCTAATCCCTCTCATAAGTGTGTTGCTATTCTTAAGATGTCATTTTATATGAAATGCAAGGTATTTTCTCTTCGTACATTTTTTTATTTATGTTTTATGTATGTACACAGCACATAAAAGCACTTTTGCCTACTATTGTGCTTAGAATTGTAAATCATAACTCATGGCTAGAGACACGTATTTTTAGCATTTATTTAGCGTTTATTTTTTAATCATAAATAATAAATTAAAAAGTCAAATTGAATCATAACTGACAATACAATATACAATTTATTGCGAGAAAAGATTTGAAATCATAACAAGAATAACAAAAACAAGAAGTATTTAATTCAAAATAAAGAAAAACATCCATACAAAAATCTAATTAGACTGACTATTCATGGTACAAAACATTTGAAATTGTTTAATATAAAAAGAACTTAATTAAAACAATGAAAAACAAAATGATTAAAATTTATTATAACTTTACACAGAAAATGTTACAATAGGTGAGTATTTTAACCGAATACAACGACCTGGTTAAAATAGATGATTAATGCTAAAGAAACGTTATGCATCTACACTATTTGCCGGACAGGATATGGATTGCATGGCAGTATGTACTGTCGAATTCCAAATGTTACATTTTTGTAGCAAGTAATAGAAGAACACTATCTGCTTTTACCTCACTTTGAAATTCATTTAAGATGAGTTGAGAAGAAAATCGAATTTAATAAAATTTCGCATCTATTCGCTTATTTTGAAATTTCACAATAATTTTTCATGTATCGTATTTATCGCTTATATGTCGCATTAATCGCAAAACCCGATAATCACGTATTGACTCTTGACTAATTCATAATATCTACCAATCATTAACAATGTTCAAAAATATTTAAAGCATGTATTATATGTACATACATCGTCGATATACTAACTAACTTATACCTATATTGTTTTTCGTAACTCATTCGCTGACTGAAAATAAATAACATACAATTAGTGGGATAAATAAAATTGAAAAATAACATTTAAAAACGTTGAAAATCATAACCTCCATAATAATAACAATTTTGTATGCCTTATCTGATGCTGGTGATACTTGAAAAGCGATGGTATATTATAATTATTTTGCGAGTTGAAATTTTAAGCAAATGTTTTTGTTAACATGGTAACCTTTAATAGAATAACATTGATTACAGTGAAATCGAACACATACATATATTAAATCGATTATATTTTCTTTTTAATCCATCTGATAAAATTTTGTCTTAGTAGAATAATCTGAAAGTAAGTAATTCAATTAGTATTTCAGTTTTCTTATCTTAAATCAACTCGTTCATTTATTAAGAACTTAAACAAATAGACCAGGCATACTTGCCTTGTGAAGTGTGAAGAAAACTTTTTAACTTTCACCTTATTCCTCTTTCTATCTGAATTTGCAAAATGCAAGCCCATAAAGCAGAAATTTAATTCACTTGGATTACCAATAAGTACACCTTTCTTACAACTTGGATGTCGAAGGTATAAAGAGCTGGTAGACGTTTTCAAAACTTTTTTTTATAAAAAAAAAACTTTAAGCCTTGTGATTATTTTAATATTGATAGTTTATTTTCTCATTCCTATTATGTCTGGACAACGCGGTGTATATAATTCCAATATATCAAATTCTCGAGACGATTTATTGGATTCGACTTACTGCTGAATATAATGTATGAAAATTTAAATATTATAAATGGAGAACTCATATTGAACTATCAATGATTTATTATTGACATATATTTAATATAAAACGTCATGAGTTTTCAGTGCGCAAATACCTTACCTTAGAACAACACTAGAAAATAAATGAATGTATTATTTAAAGTTTTTACTACTAAGTCTTTATTTAATTCATAGCAAATTTTAATATACAGTTACCCAAGTATTATTTTATTTTATTTTTTTACCATGTTCGCTCCCAATGTAGAGCATATGGACTCCTAATGGAGTTTATCTCAACAGAAGTGTTTCTACGAGAACTGTTAGTTACTCAGTTCCTCAACCTCTCTTTTTCCAAAGAGAGTAGGAATGGAAGGAAAGGGCTAGGACAGGACTAGTGGTTAGCTTATCGCTATCGATATGCCCCGTACATAGGATAGGATGGGTGGGAGGGGTGAATTCAAGACATCACATACATCCATGCCTTTGAACAGAAATTCATAAATCGGTTGAAAAATCAATTTATAAAACAGTCCGTATTGGGATTCGAACCCGTGACCTCCGTAACCGAAGCCAACGACGTTGACCACTCGACCACACAGGCGGCGTGTTTTAATTACGTTATATTAAAACATTACAAACGTAACTATATAATAAGAGAAATACTTAACTTTCAGAGAAAGAATAATTATTTCACGATGATACAATCCCGGCATCTTTTATCTCACCTGTGTTTCTATAAACTTTAATTAGGTATAAGCAAATGATTTTTATGCTTGGCTTAAGGTATGGTTTTATATTATCAGCTCGCATTACGTTTGCTTCCAGTGTTGTCGACTTGCGTAAAATATATTTCAAACAATATTTTTTATTCGTCAACCGAAATATGAGGGCAGGAAAGTAGAATTTCTCATTCGCTGTGAATTGAAAATTTACATAAAAAAAATTGGGATACACTCAGCCATTAGCTTCAATTGGGTGCCTCGTAAAACTTTTTATAGTCTGTAAAAAGATGGACTTTATTCCATAATATCTTATTTTATTATTCATACCTTAAAGACGTTGTCAATTTACTCTGCATCCATTTTATAAGTAAATGTATCGTAAATGATGCTGCTTTTTTGTAAATTGATTTTCTTCTGCGTGGCTATTTTTGTATATTCAAATGAGATGTGCAAGATAAACACTCCTACTCACTTTTACTGCCCATGGCCGTGTGTGGAAGATAATATTCTTGATTCTGTGTTTTTATTTACAGCTACGTCAAAAAATAAGTCGTAACTTAACGATATCAAATCATGTACAAATATATTTTGATGTTCTAAAATCAAATGGGACTGATTCATTTTTGTTTCAGTTTTTATCTGTCAAAGATTTTCATTACCATAGACACGATTTATAGTTTTCTCTTGCAATAATTGCGAGCATTGTTCTAGATTTGAAATTCAAGCAATGGCTATGGAATATCATTCATATGTTGCTGTTATAATTAAAACACACCGTAGGAATTTATATATTTTAATTTTTTAACAAAATTCTTTCTTATTTATTTTCTCGGCGTCCGTATAAATATATCATCAGTGTTGCTTATATTACTATCCACACAATTGACTATTTATCACCTCGAAAATCCATCTACCTATTCAGAATAATAATGAAGTCAAGTCTACACATATAGGAATATATGTCTTGAATATATTAACATAGTAATATGATGTACCTAACCGATAATGATGTCAACAGCCTTGCCCTTCCACCTACACATCACGTATGACATTCTTGTGTATTGTGCTCAATGTCAAATTATTATTAAATTATATTATGTACCTTCATTGATACCTACATCGACTTCCATCATGGTTATAATATTATACGTAATATAATAAGCATCAAGAAGGTTTTCAGTAACTAAAAACTCTGAATACTTAAAACATAGCCGTCCATTTTCACTTCACACACCATTTTGAAGAATTATTACTTTTAATAATACCCGTTACACTGTGGCTGTTTAATACACGAGTATAATAATATGTATTGCTTATTATTTCAGATTTACATTATGATCATTTCAATTGTATCATGTTTTAAAAATCCGAATACTTTAATTTGATTTTAGCAAATCACATAACACTGAAAATCACAATGAAATATTGTATCTTTCTACCTAGAAAATGCATTGATAGCTACACAAAATCGTTGCTTTTACACATACATGCTAAACATAATTGATTCTAGTCATAGGATCGATTTAACTGCATCTTCATGTTTTATCTTGTTTCTCTCACTAATTATTGTAATAGTGACATTTTATTATGAATAGCCTGTTATCTAATAAATACTTGTTATAATATTTTAATACCAGTAATAGACTTAAATGCACATCAATGTTGAATTATTGCAATAAAGTGAATGTTTTAAATCATGAATAACACGGCATAATTTACTGCGAGTAGTCTACACTAAATTTATATTTAATTGAGATAAATATACATTTCGTTCAGTGCCTAAATGCTGAATTATTTTCCAGGACTAATGGCGAGTATACAGTATACATTATTAATTTAAGTGTTGCACACATATTCGTTTCTATTTAGGAAACCCATAGGTAGGTAAATTTCAGTGTTACCAACAGGATCCCGTGAATACCAACGTTGGTATTGAATTGATTTGCATACGATTCGCGTTCAATGAGCGAACATTATAATATGTACTGATTACGTAATTAGAATTTAATATACGATTACCTGGAGCAAGCGGGAATTTATGAAGGAGTGCCTCTAATGGAAAATATTATTTTTAATAACGTGTAGTTGAATCCATTGAACTTTTGATAAATGATTAGATAGATTCTACATTATAATTTTATATTAAAAATGAACTTTCCGTGTAAATACCGTATTATTTTTATTGGCTATAAAATCAACGCAATAATTGAAAAGTTACACTTTGTCCGGTCGTATTTTTTTTCATTATCCTTCATCATATTTCTGGATATTGTTATTCCATTTTGCAACCTTTCTTTTGATATGAATACATGAGAAGACGGTGGTCATTTTTTCTTTGCCATACTAACACAAGAACCGATATGAATAATCAAAACTGTAAATCACTCTGATAATTGGAATTAAAATGAGAAATATTCGTACGTGTATGTGTATTTCTCGTTAAAAAATACGAAAACATTCTGTTTGAGAAGCGTCTCTCATTTGTTAAATTGAAGATCCCATTACGTTTCGCCTTCGCGTTATATTGTATTATTATCTTTAATCTCTAAAGCGATATGCATAATTAATTCAATCTTTCTCATCTGCAAAACAATTTTTAATCATTTTACGTTATGAGTGGTTCATGACAGTAACACAAAAGGCCGGTTGCCTATCTTTGTCGCAATCCAAATGTTAGAGTTCTACTTTGTACCGTGAGATGGGAGATATCGCCGACAAAGGGTAAAAGGCCTTATCGTGAACACAATATATTATTGTATCGTTAAGCACACATCCGTAATTAACGCGTGAATCCTGTAAACTTAAAACGACGCTATGAAATAGAGAATTTCATCCGACCGAAATTCGAGTAGACTAGAGAATCGGAACATTTTCTGCAGCTACCTTTACTTCCATATATAAATATGTTAATGCTTTATCGTAAAATAATTTTTTGGGTAGCCTTGTAATAATAAATTTCAATTCTTGAAACTGTGGAACTTGATAAAAAAGAAATTGTTTCCATGGTAAAAATTGTATCCTGAAGTACGTATTTACATCCCAAATACCCTGAATATGAGTTTTGGTATTGGGATATACAATTTTTAACCTCTCGTGACACTGATATTTTTTAAGAAAATTTGATAATTGAAATTTTCACAAATATTGATTCAATTGATAAAACGCAGCTCACTATCATATTGACTGGAGAGATTGGTCGCTAGTGACGACCTGTTTTAGGAAATACGAAATATTGCAATATATTAACGATGAATTAAAATATTTTACACAATACACAGTATTAATAAGTGTTTTTTCTTCTTTTTCAGGTATCCATGCGAAGTGTGTGCGGAATAATCAGCATTATTCTTCTTGCAGCATCCACAAATGCATTAGCAAATTGCCCCAATGGATGCAGCTGTGATGATGAGACTCTGGTGGTCCAATGTGAAGAAAGCAAACTGGATGTACTCCCTATAACCCTCAACCCGTCAATCCAACGATTGGTCATAAGAAATAATAAAATCAAAATGATTGATAGTTCCATACAGTTTTATGGGGAACTGTACTTTTTGGATTTGTCGTATAATCATCTTGTGAGTGTTCCGATAAAAAGTTTCGACAACCAAAAGAAGCTACAAGAATTGCATTTAAACCATAACAAAATATCTTCTGTATCAAACTGGACATTCCAAGGGCTCAGCTCATTGACGGTGCTGAATTTGAGAGGTAATTTTCTTGAAGATCTCTCTAAGGAAGTATTCGCTGTCCTACCGCTGCTTGAAGAACTCAATTTAGGACAAAACAGAATATCGAGAATCAATCAGGCGTCTTTCAGTGGACTCATGTCTTTGAGAGTGCTTTATCTTGATGATAATCAGTTGAATTCTGTGCCCACTCCTTCATTTTCCGTATTAGGGAGCCTAGCAGAACTGCATGTAGGCTTGAATGCTTTTTCATTGCTTCCAGAAGACGCATTCGCAGGTCTTAATAAGCTATCCGTTTTAGACCTTGGCGGAGCTGGACTCTTGAATATAACAAATGGAGCATTCAGAGGACTGATGGGCTTGAGAAATCTCGATTTATCAGACAACAGACTGAAAAATATTCCCACATCCCAGTTGTCAGAATTGACTAGACTTGAAGACCTGATTATCGGCCAAAATGATTTTACTGTCATCGAGGCAAATTCTTTCAGAGGATTGACCAATCTCAGGAGGTTGGAAATAACTGGCGCAAGTCAATTGGAAAAAATCGAGCGCGCCGCTTTCAACGAAAATCTCAATTTGGATACGCTGGTGTTAGCTAGTAATAAAAAATTGGACACGATCGAGGAGGGATCTCTTGTGGGGCTTCCGAATTTGCGACATCTTATTCTGCGAGAAAATGCATTCACCTCTCTTACGGAATCTTTATTGGCTTGGCACGAACTAAAAAGATTAGAACTGACAGATAACCCTCTGCATTGTGGATGTCAGCTGCTGTGGCTGCAGGAGAGATTGTCGCAGAAAAATTTCACACAAGTCCAGTGCGCCAGTCCTGATCATTTGAAGGAGCGACTTTTGAGAAATTTAGGACCGGATGATTTGGGCTGTGCCCTGCATGACACCAAACAGCAAGCCATCATAGGATCGCTGGTATTCGGATCTGTCGCGCTGATCACTGCTTTCGTGTTATTATTGTGTCGCTACAGAAGACGCGTGCATGAAGCATTGAAAGACTACAAGTGGAATAACCGTGCGATTTCTCGAAAAGAACACGAGTATCAAAAGACATTCTCCGAAGAGGACTACATCGTTCGCGGTGCTCATCCTCCCCAGTTTCCAACCTCCCAGCAACCGATCAGCTCCGCCCTCCGGACGATTCCGGTTACAGAACTGTAGCTAGAGCTGTACGCCTCCCCCAGCGTCTTCTTTCTGCCGGGCGGGGCCCAAGGGTCCGTGCGCAGGCCACAGAGACTCCAGGGAGGCGGGGGCACGTTGCCTGTCAATGGGTTCACCTACATGAATGGTGACACTTGCCGTCATCCTCACACTCTCAATAACGGAGCGATAGCGCAACACGGCGCCAAAAACGGAGTGCTGCCTCACACATTGAACAATGGATCCCTCAGATCCCTCTCCGACAAAAAAGTCAATCAAACCAACAGTTTTAAGTATAACACTGATAACAAGCGCAACATCGACTCCCGGTATTCGAGAAAACAAGAAAATAGTTTTCTTAGAAATCCGGAAGCGGTGAGCACCTATCAGAGACACCAAGATAACTGCGAGCACAGCCGAAACAACGGCTACTGTAGTCATCCGAACACCAACGAACCCGAGTATTCCGTTATATCCGAAAGCGGATACGTGCAACCGGAGGATGGATATTTGCATTCGTGCAATCATGACAACACTTTCAGCTGTTGAGTTCCGTAGAGTTTCTAAAAAAGGTGATATTCGTGAAATTTAGCAATAAAAAATATCCATTCCATGTCAGTTGAAGACATTGAAGACGCTCTTGTGCAAATGTGTGATAGCCGGACGTGTGTGAATAAAATATTTATATGTGTATAAAAGACTGCATGTAGAATTATATACTATAAGTTTTCTAAAATGACCAGTGACTTTGGTGAAACTCGACGACAGCCTATTTTATTATTGTATTTACTATTTTTAGTGATATGGTATCTGTGTCGATGAATCAGATTAAATGTTTTTCTATTGGCATAATGTAATATATTCAAGTCTAATGAAAAAATCTGTACAGACTAGTCGTATAAAACTTAATTTATGATTAAACACATACGATTAAATCTTAGAAATTATGAATGTATTTGTTTAGGAATTTTGAAATAATTAAAAAAATTAAATTGGTCTGTTTGCATATTGATAATGTGATATCTGTAGAACGTACTGTAAAATTAAAGAAACGGAAACGTAAGAAGATTCTTAGAGTTCATAACTATTTACAGAATAATCAAACTCAACAACTCCATACTTGCAATAATTATATAAAATACATTCATCACAATTCTATCTCTATTAATTCAACTAACTCACTGTGTTGTACATAACAAATTTTTAACTGCAGACATTTTTTTTTCACTGTTAGAGAAAGAATAATTTACTTATAAAGATGAAGTTATTTTCATTTACTGATTCTAGACTTTTACATGTTGATACTGGGATGGAAAACAAATGTGTATACACTTTATTAAATTCACTTCGTACATAATAATTTGTGTAAAATATATTCAATGGCCTCCTAAGATAACTTGTAAAGATTCTACATATTTTCAATTTATGTATTCCAGGTTATGATTAGCTTTGTAATTGTTTTATTATATAGTCAGTTTTTGACAGCTGTAACAAATTTTTGTTTCAGTTCTAACAATGCAGCAGCATTTTTATGTCAAATGGGTAACGTCAGGAGCACAATCAACATAATTCAAAAGCAATTTATCTGTTGTTTCTATAGGCAATAATAAGTATACTAAAAAAATGTGATAACGATACATTTTTATTTAATATGATCCACATTTATTCACTTTTCTTTGACAAAGATATTGCTTATCTTTATTACACTTGTCATCTACAAGAGTAAATCTAATAGCAGTCTATATCATTTATGAATTATTGTACAGTTTTTTTGTTGTCATATCAAATACTATGCGAGTGATGTCTGAGAAAATTATTTTAATATTGAAATCGCTGTTATACACTTTTGAGTAATTTTTTTGAGCTTTTCTCTAAATCACACCATACACTTTCCTATACAAAAGCAATTTATTACTTTCCTGTGTAGTTCTGTAATATAATCTTTGTATTTATAACTTAATCGCATCCTAAATGATATTCTTATTATAAACCTCCATTTCAAAATGATTGTTTTGTTTTATTACTGTTATTCCTGTGTCCTTTATTATAATGCATCTATCTAGTACCACATGTTGCTCTCCTAAAAACATTGAATTAATGCATACCTTTTTGTATGATTATTCTTTGGAAAATGGTATGTATCTATAGAGCTACAATATTACTAATCAGGGGTCATGAAACACAAATTAATTTAACAAAAAAGTACAGGATGCTGATCCTGATGCCATGAAGAGATATAGAATGTACGGAGATATACAAATAGATGAATAGGAATAATTATAAACATCTACTGTATATAGTCAGGAAAAGCATACTTAATTTCAATTACCCCTTAAACTTTTCTCGGAGTTTTCATTTATCAGCATAACCAATGTTACTGCCACATATTTTCTACTCGGTCGATTGACGATTGGGTGAGATTAGATAAAAAAAATTGGCCCAAATCATATTCACTTTTAAGTTGTTCACTATCAATACTTGGTCGAAAGGTTTGTATTTAAAAAATAAAAACACAAACGTTCTAATTCCAAATTTATTTTATATAACCATAACCGTTTTCACTCATCATGAGCATTTTCAACTGAAATGAGAAAACCATATTAACAAAAAAATCAAAAGCTAAAAATGTTTATAACTTGCTCTGCAACTTATAGAAGCTTTCCACACATAGTCACATCAATACTTAGTATACAGTATAGCTGTGCACAACAGATGATTTTCAAGAGAAGAAAATAAAAAAAGGAATTTAGTTTTCTGCAGTCACCTAATAAGAATGGTAAGTGTACTGTTCGCAATTTGAGGCAGATAAATTTTATATAGATTTTACAACAGAATCTTGGAAAACAAGTTTTAGGTAAATTTGTACAAAATTGACAATTATTAAGATAATCTTAGTGTTGCCAAAAATCTAGCCTGATTTTCCAATCTAAATCAGTAAGAGAGTGTAATTTTACTCACATAACAAAAAGTGTATACATATCATATATCACATACATACAAGTATCGGACTCGGGTAGTATATCCAGCAGCAACAGGTGTATATAAAATATAGAACATATGCTTAGGTATTATGAATGAGACTTACACATTTTTTTTACACTGAAAATATTAAGATTATTTTTTATTAATTTTATTGTGACATCTATTGGTTAATAGTTGAAGCTTTTATAGAAAACCTTTCACAATATGACACGGAGATCTATTTTGTAAAAATAGTATATAACTAATTTTGATATTATAAGACATGTATGCATAAAAATATAAAAAACATGCCCGCTGCCAATTTTAAGGCATACAATCTCCTAATTGTGCATCTCAGCCTCTCTTTATCGGATTGGGAAATGGTAGAAGGATGAACAAACACACAAGCTATGCACGATAATAAAAATTGAATACACAGACATCTAATGTTTAAATCACAGAATTTATGAAATTGCTATGCAATTCGAACCCTCAAGACACAAAAAATAGTTTACTTTAACTTATTATTATTGAGATAGGTTCTGAAAACCAATCAAACCAAACCATCATAAAAATTACGCTGTAACATATTTTTCTCAAATTATTAAAGTGAAGAAAAATATTAGACCTTGATTATTTGATATGGCCAAGATTTATTAAATCCTAATAACTTCTTACCTGGTAAAAATAGGTTTAAATTATAATATTCAGAGTAGAGAATATATCACTATAATAAAAAATAGTTGGGTTTGAGGACTCGCTAAAACCCATTATAAAGCACAAGAATAATTGTTGTGAAATCTTTCCACAGATGGCTTGGAGAAAATATTTCTTTCACCAATTAAATTTTTGATTTCGATGGAAAGGAGGCTTTCAGGGAATTATTTCCTGTTTTGAAGATTTTCCCTAACATTATACAGGAAACTATTTTTTGATCATTTTGTCACATTATTCTATTTTTCCACAAAAAGTATACTGTTTACAGTTTGTCTTATTCTCGTGCATTGTTATAAAAAGGTTTAGTTCTGAAAACTTTATTATTTTGGCTGCATTTTTCCTTTTTTGCACATATATATCTAAACAAAATGTTACCATTGATAAATTTGGATTTTTTAGTAACTATTTGAAGGACGATGAGACATGGTAGATGAGTCATCAACGTCACTGGCTTTTAGTTGCGTTGGTCACAAGTTCAAATGGCTCTATGGGCAGTTTAGATAAATTGATTTATGGATTTCTGTTTAAAAGCATAGATGGTGTACGTGGTTTCTAAAACTTTCTCAACCACACATTCTATCTGAAAAACGGGGCGTAAGCAAGTGGTTAGCTAACCACAAGTCTTGTCCTCATTTTATCCATACTTACATTTTGCCTTAGAAAGCTTAGCTGCCGTAGAAAAAAGTATGTAATTACCTAGCACGCCAGCTATAATCTGCAAATATTAATTTAATTAATTAATAAATAGTTAACTCGTAACTGGCGTATTAAGCACAAAAAACAGTCAATTGGATACAATTGTGGGGTAGCTAGAAATTTCCCCCCCCTTTTTCGCTGGGCCCTCATGTATTGGATGACTGCTATGCCACTGTGTTTAATGTGTATTTTAGTAGGCCAAAGATAATTCATCTTTCAAGTATGTAACATAATATCACGTTTGTGCAGTGCAAAATATTACTCTATGTACATACATTTCCCTTGCCCTTCATATTTTTTTATTCACATTACCATCCAGTTCTCTGGCTCTTTTACACATTCAGGTGTTAATTCCACCACATTCTCGGAAAAGAATACATTGTGTAGTTAATTTGATTTATAAAGATGAGCACTCGAGTTTAAATCTTAAAAAAACACATATTCCAAGCTGCCACATTTGAAAACAGCACCATGAAAATTGCTGTTTTTTTTAATTTTAATTCTGCAAAAATTAAATTAAATTGGTCTACCATATGCGGGATTTCCACTTATACAGTATGACAAATCTTACTTATTTTCAACAAAACACACTGACTGTTGTCAATATTTCAACAGCCTTCAAATTGTAACCCAAGGTTCAAAACGGTAGGTCATATTTAAAAGAAACAAGACACATTCGGGATGAGAAATTAGTTATTTATTGGAAATCTTTTCCATCTTCCATAACAAATATAAATATAAAAATTTTCTAATTTGATGAAATAATCCACTATCAATTTAATGGCACTCTTGCCATAAATAAACACGAAAAAAATATTGATATAAAAAATTGGTTTAAGATGGCAGATTTCTTCCATTAAATGAGAAAATATTTACATTGATTCAAGCAACAAGGCAACAAAGATTCTTTAACATAATTCGATAAATGCCAATGGGGAATAAGTATTATAAAATAAAAGCCAAAAAGGCTGTGTAAAAAATGTTTGCATTTGTTTTAGTTGAATAAATAGAAACTTATTAAATTTATTATTTTAAAACTTTTCTTCCTCAAGGCCGTGCTTGAAGAACATGAGTACAGGCACTGACTGTCCGTCAATTTCGCGGTACTCCATGAGAGCGACCATAGCTTCGCAGTCCATGGACTCTCCCGTGAAGAATTGCATTTCCTTAAATCTGCTGAGAATATCTTTCATTACTGTGTTCATGTTAGTCTTGAAAACATCGACTTGTTCGGGTGCTTTCTCTTCTAATTTTGCAACCAATCTGGAAAAGAATAAAGAGAAAATACATCAACAAAAATATTTAATAGCTCATTTTAATACTATTATAAACGAGTTTTCAAGAATAAATGTTTGGCTGTAATCAAAGAAAGTAAAAACAATTTAGCTGACTTTCAGTGTCATACGAGGCAAGTGAAATAATCTAGCACTTATTTGCTCCAAAAATATAGCTTGCAGCAGGTTTACTTTTGGTATTAGAAAGTGCATTTTAAGAAGCTATAAGAAAATATCAATGAAGAAATGATAACCTTGACATGAGTAAAATTCAATAACATAGAGGTTATCAGGGTCAAATATTATTAACGCAAACAAACAAATCAGCACAAATTTCAAAAACATTAATTTGTACTGTTGTTGATTGAGATATCCAATATGAAGACTTAGGAGTGGTTTTATAAGATTAAAATCTAAATACCAGCCAATTTGACTAACCAAGGTTTACAATCAATATAGTGGTCGTCTAAAACATAGAAAACGAATCTTTTGTGATTCATTAGGCTGGGGGACATATTTTTCATTAAATGACTAAAAATGAATCTGTAATTTAATAAAGAAGCAGTGTCATGTCATTGAATTTGAAAAGATCCAATAAGCAACTCATGACTTCTGCAATAAGTGGTCAAAATGTGAAAAATATTTTTAAAAAATGTTGCCCAATACAATATCATATTTTTAAGTGTGCTTTAAATGTTCTTGGTATACATAAAAGTAGGTCATGGAACTATTTTTGAGACCTGAGTGGGTGTTATGCAGATAATTATCACAAAATTATATTTGAAACAAAAATTACATAAAATTCATGATAGCAATAAAAAGAATATAAACATGACACACTAGAACAGGTCTCGGCAACCTATGACTCGTGGGTCACCAAGTAACCCGTTTGATGATTTCAAGTGAATTAAATATGATATGAAAATACACACTGACCCGAATAGTCTTCTTAACCAGTTAGCCATCAACGTCGAAGTATTCAATACGAATGCGACTCACGGGTGAGACGATGGCGTACAAAGGGTTAATAGTTTTTTTTTTTTTACTATGATCCGCAGTCAAAAAAGGTTGCCGAGGCCTGCACTAGAATTCTGTTTAGCTTCAGTTGAGGCATAAAAATTTCAGTGGATTCAAATAGAAAATTAAGTCCCACAAAGTAAAAATATAGCTGTTCTTTAATTTCTTTGTTCCTACGGGGGATGACAATGCAAGGTACAAAAATTCGCCAATACATTTTACAGTGTTATAATTAAAGATTACTTTTTAGTGCAAAACTTAAAATTGCATGTATGCTAACTGTGTAAAAATCACCAAAAATTTCATGATTATTAAATGAAAGAATAGAACTATTCCCATCAGATATTTATCTTCTCAAAACAATTTTCGATAGTTCCATTACACTGTAATTGCTTTACAGATTAAATGCTTGCTAAACAAGAGGACAGTTAAAGAAAACTTTTGGTTAATCAAGGAATTTATTATGAGAAATATATCAATATAATCACATCAACTATAGAAATTCAGAAATAAAGATTATAGATTATTCTTTGAAATTAGGAAATTTCGTAAGGAAAATTTCTGTTAAATTTCAGGAACGTGCCTGGAGTATATAAGAATAAAATAAAAGGTCATCTCTTTAGAGAGCACCATTCTTATAAAAAATGGTTAGAAAATATTAAACTAGTTTGCATTACATGCAGAATATAATTAAAATTACAGCAAAAGCAGAGAGCCGACTTAAAAATTTAAGTTGTTAGAAAGTTACGTCAATATGTTTTGTAACATATATTCTTGGTTAACTATCTGCTCGAAAAGCAGAGGTTTAATTAAGCCCCTTATTCATTTTTCACGAAAAATGCCAATTGAAATTCATAAATATTACATAGTACTCACAATTTCATGTAATCCTTCAAATACATGGTGTAGGATTTTTTATCGGGGAATGCAAAATTTTCACACAATCTGTGATTAAGCACTACGTCTACACCGCTTTCCACGAATGAATCGGTTCCTTCATCGGCGTCTTCAGCGGAAGGGTTAAATCCGGCAATTTGGATATCGCCCTGGGCTCTGTTCACCAGTTTGCCCGTCACTTCATAAAGGACTTCATTTATAAGCTTCATCCTGTATGAGTCCGAGAACATCTCGTCTCCTGAAAATTAAAAAATAAAATACATGTAGTGCCAACCACATACGGTGACTCATTTGAGGATTCGTGAAGCAACTTTAATACAAACCATGTATCGCGAAACGATACTGACATAATATTTCCAAAGTTACATTGCACTTTAAAACTGTTCATAGCATTATACGAGTAATAATAGTTGAACATTAAAAATGAAAACAACTGTCAAGAACTGAAACGTCAAACAGTGGTAAAAAGAAAAAAAGTTAATTTTAAGTCAGATGAACACTCGAATAATGTGGATGAATGATTTACCTGAAATAATATCCTTATAAATTCTCATTTTGGAAGATGGATTTAGATTCTACACCCCTAGAAATAAAATACGGCCGTCACCCTGTTGAGCGTAACCGGAAAGGAAGACAAAACTTCAGTCTTGCCAATATTTAATATAATATCCGTCACTGGTAGCACTGAATGAGCAACACACATCTGGTACAAGTCAAATAAAAAATATCGGTCATACTGCTTTATACAAACGTTGTGAGGACTTACCATTGACTCAGTTGCATATTCAGTCGTTTCGTATGAATATTATTTTACAATTTGGTCGGAATTTCACCAAAGACCCTTTGCTTTGGTCATTGAGGATACACCGTACAAGCAAGTAGTAATAAAGTGCCAATTTTCTCACTTTAAGTTTATTATGTTTGGTGGAAATGCATTATATTCATAAAATAAAAATACTCACTTGTACTGATTCCACTTTTATTTTAAATGATAAGGTCCAGCTTTGCTTATGGCGATCATTATCGGTTAATAACGCGTGCACTGAATCAAGATATATATTGTGATTAAAATCATTCAATAAAATCATCAAAGCAATCATTTTGGTCTCTTATGATTTGGCATACCGGTTACTTGACCGATTTCAAAATATAAAAATAACATTAAAAACTGCCTCTTTTATGTGAAATATTGCAAGTTCATTGTTTCCTCAAAATGGTACATCGACTTATTTTTAGTAAATATTATTTGTATTTGAGAAAACGCATATATTTTGTTTAATACCTAGTTTTTATTTGTAAATAAAGTGCTCACGAAACATTCCCAGTAACATAGCCCTCTATACTTATCAAGCCATGTTGCACAATCTGGCAACAGTGTATTAAGACCGCTCATCATACCATAGACAATATATACTTACCCTTTAACTTGTCAAATCGACTAACGATTTATTTTATCCACTCTAAAGCTAATGACCCACCAGTGTGTCGCATACCTACTAACCACACACGCTACCCACCAGTGTGTTGTCATTATTACGACGTCAATAAATATTTTTTAGAGTTTGCATCATTGAAAAAGGGCCCGACACTCTTTAGGACTCACAAAATGAATATTAAGTTTTCCTTTATTAGTTTTTAGAAAATTGCTAGCTTACAGGACAAAAAACGTTATTTTTTTCTAGCTGTTAACGGTTTAACAATGTTTAATTAAACCAAATTGAATCTGTATCTATTTATAAATAAAAATGAGGGAGTGGGAAGGAAAAATAAGTGGCACTTTTTTTTATTAAACTTCATTTTATTACGACATTTTTCCGAAATACAAAGACAAATGCATTCATTAATTTCAACAGCTTATCAACAAAAATGGAGGCGGTAATGCCAGTACTCTATTCTGTCACTGTTTGCGGTGTAATGTAGTTAGAACGAACTCATCAAATACTTCTGAATCTTGTATTTGCCTGACACTTTTTGAAAACGGGTCATTTCAGACTTTAATTGGGGGCAAAAAAGAGAAGAATGGTCACATTTCATACTTGTCATATGGAAAGGTTTCACTAGTTGGCGAATAACAATGAAGCACCATTACTTTTTGTAAACAAAGAATCGAAACTGAAAGAATATATTTACACAAAAGTTATCAGAAAATCAATCTCAATGAAAATTTGACATAATCATGACAAATTGAATTTGGGCCCCAAGAAGTTTAAAATAAACCATTGTGATAGAAACGATTCAAAAGATTGAATTGAAATTTCTTTATATGAAATTGAAAAGTTGAGATTTCTTTAGGCAACAAAATAAACGGTCAGAATTTAAATCAATTTCTGGTCAGAATTTAAATCAACTTTTGGTCATAATAAAATTCAATTTTTGGTCAGAATAAAAATGTTAACGGTCAGAATAAAAATACTAACGGTCAGAATAAAAATAATAAACGGTCAGAATAAAAATAATAAACGGTCAGAATAAAATTAATAAACGGTCAGAATAAAATTAATATACGGTCAGAATAAAATTAATATACGGTCAGAATAAAATCTATTGTACGGTCAAATTTTATAAATATTTCGGTCAGAATAAAAAAAAAATGAAATTATTAATCCTTTTTTTTCAACATTCATGTTATGTGTGGAAAAGCAGACTCTTATAATGAGTCATTATTATTACAAATAACGCATCATCTGATTACATACCACTCGGTTTGTTTATATAAAGGTAGGGATCCATCGAAGTGCAGTGGATGTAGGATTCCAAGAGGAACCAAGGCTTTATGATGAATGTTGTTAGTTTTCACTTTTTTAAATTCAAATAAAAAATACTCACCTCTTTCAATTAAAAAAAAATAGTGTTTTCCTTACAATAAGTGTGTTATATCGACTGTAGAAAGGAAAAAGGACGTAACCCACACATACCCACAATTACAAAGGGCGCAAAAACGTGTTTTGATGCAAATTAATAATTATACACAACCTTGAAGTGCACGGAGACTTCTAAACTGGTGTTTAATTGACATAATCTAATATTAATTAAGAAATTATCTAGGAAAAACCTTTATTTCAGTATTTTTTCTTCGTTTTAATTTTTTACAAGGTCATCTTTTTCAAACATAAAAGTTAAATTTAGATACTAATTCGGCATTTTCAGCTTCCATCCTTTTGATAGAATGTGTGTCAAGTTGTATACATTGTGATTATCGAAAAAAAGCTGTTTTGGAAAATTGAGGGTTACGTCCTTTTTCCTTTCCACAGTCGCTATGAAATGTACCATAGCAATTATTTATCTAAATGTTCTTTCCAAAAATATTATCCTTTCCTTTACTCTCTTCAGAGCAGATCACAATGTATCGAATTGTACAAATAATAAAAAATAGTTGCAACTTTTAGATTATTTAAAATTATTTAATAACCAAAAGAATATCGGTTAGGCGGAAATACCGTGAACATTTTTTTAAATAAAAACTTTTTTTGACACGAAACATACAAATGCCTGGATGTGGGAACTGTCAATTCTTCCTTTGGGCGCGCAATAATAGTGATTCATTCAATGACCGTGGCGCTAGTAGCAACGCTCGTCCAATCGCCCATTGGACGATTTGCCGTAAGCAACTTCACTTTGCACCAATAGCAACGCAATACGATGACATCATATCATCAAAAAAAATCAGACCATCTGTCAAAATAAATATGACCGATTCCATTTAAATTCTGACCGATCCCATTTATATTCTGACCATTTAATATAAATTCTGACCATTTAATATTTATTCTGACCACTTAATATAAATTCTGACCATAAATTATTTATTCTGCCCTCTGTAATTCTGACCGATACATTATGACCATTTAATATAAATTCTGACCAGTGTAATATAAATTCTGACCGATGTATTAAAAATTCTGACCGAAACTGAATTAAAATTCTGACCGTTTAAATACGAGCCATTTCTTTATATGGGGTAATTTGAATATTACATGTCTTTATACAACTTTATTTTCAGAAAGTTGGCCTGCCTATTATTCTTCTCCGAAATATAAATCCACAACGACCTTGCAACGGTACCAGGCTTTCAGTGAAAAAGACGATGGACAATATCATCGAAGTTACAATTTTGAATGGAAAATTTAAAGAAGATTGTTTATTGCTAAAAAAATCAAAATTACAGTACATGACATTACAGCTGACGCCAATTCGCCAAATAGTTGACAAATATAATAAGACAAAAAATAAAACTACATAATACAACAAAATCAAGTAATAAAAAAGAAAAACTTAACCAACAGTTCACGAACACTATTACCCAGATGTGTTGCTGTCACGTATCCCAATGATTACATCTAGGGAATCAATCCTGGAATGCCGTGCAGTATTCGGGTTACCTGAGGTTGGACAGCCCTGAATTAGTCATATGTCCACGTGCATGACCAAGTATAATACTAGGTACATCTTAATTCAAATATTAAATTCTCTTCTGGCAATATTTTTTGACATACGTCACACTGCAGAAAATGTCAAGTTGTCAAAATAAGAACCACCGCCATCATGGAAGCTCCATTTTACTTTTCAAATCTTTGTCGTTTATGTGCCGAAGAAAATGGAAATGGAACATTATTATTTACAAACAATGAATATGAATCAGAGTTAACCTGCCTAATAAATAAATATTTACCCCTGAAGGTATGTTTTTTTTGTTATGTTGTTAAAATAGATGACATTTTGATTCCAGCTTCGCACGCCATTTTCTATTGCTAACTTGTACTACCAAATCAGAACAATTACTATTTATTAAGCGACTATATTATAATAATAGGATTTAATATCAAGGAAATAAGAATAGGGCGTAATTTTGAAATGAATAAGTATAGAAACATGTAACTTTATTTAATGCTATTAAAAAATAATTACATGGTATCATTATGACAATCTTCCAAAATATTTAAAATCCGAACATTGCGATTTGAGCGGCTCCCACTGAACAATAAAAACATTTGCAATATATTTAAGTATTTTTCCAGTTAAAGACAGAGTCCTAACTCTGCATATGCTTTCGATAAAAATAATTTTACAATTAGATACGTACAAGAGATTCATTACGAAAGATATTATACAAATTGGAATACACGTTCCTGGGCCATTGCATATTATCACGTCTGGTTTGAATTTAACGACGATAGGAATGCTCGTCAGGATGGAATATACTGTACTAAATATTGATGAAAAATAGCTTTGTAAAACTTGTCTACTTCTGTAAATTCTTGCGATTTCATATTTGTTATTTTTCTCGAAATCGCGGACTTTTGTTTCACTAAATTTATCATTATGTGACATTATATACAACCGAGGGCAATAATTTGAAGTGTTTATCTTCTGGAGGAGTCTCATCATTTCTGCAGTGTGGCCTCCAGAACCCATGCATATAATTGTTTTCAGTTTACGAACTTCTTTTGTACTACTGGCTGTATGCATGTTTTGCAAATGGAGTATTAATCGTACAGCTATACTCAGTAATATAATTATTAACAGAATCAACCCGATAGCCATGATGAATTGATTATTTCTCGCTTGACATGTTTTTATTTCACTATTTTGAACATGACAGTTGACACTTCAGTAAATAAGTATCCAAAGATCGGCCGTAGTGGATGGTGTTGCCATACCACAATACTCTTTTTGGTTAGATTTTGTGCGGATAGCTCGGAAGTTTTCTCTAATAATGAAAAAAAAATACAGTCAAGTAGGTAGGTACACTCAACTCTTTTTTTACACTGTTTTAAAATAAAACGTTTCTCTAAAAATAACGAATATAGTAATCCCCCCAATTACGATTGTTGACTGCATTTTACCGCCTATTTACTAAATATTTCGTCCATATATATTTTTTTATTTATTCTTAGTTTTGGCAGTTTTACATTTTTCGCGAAAAAAACGTAACCCTAATTTTTGTATGAATTTCATTATCCCAATTACGTGAACCCTAATAACGCTGTTCTCAACTTTCGCTTAATTATATCACTTTACTATATTTGTGGATGAATTATTTGTTCTAACCATTTTACGGAAGTGGATGACAGATTTCTTAACAACCAGAAATTCAAGAACACATTAGACATTTCTAGGGATGAAAGTGATTTATGTTAAGTCCCTCATAAAAGTCCCCGTGTATAATCAAGTAATGATGAATAGTGCAAGTTTTTGCGAAATGAAATACATATTCAAATTAATATTTTGTGTAATTTACTTATTGTGTCTTCATTATTACATTTTTACACAATGTTCTATTCCACAATATTGATATTTTTTACCACTTATATTTTACCATACAGTATGTCTGTCAAGCGAAATAGTTTTAGACTTCCGTCTACACCAAAATGTGCGTAATGTGGCATACAGTAGTGTTGCATATTCAACTCAACGGAACATTTTAGTGATTTTACAGGAGCTGCGTAAAACCTTGTGTTCTGTACAGTGTTGTTCTACCACAGGGTGTATTTCAACATGCTGTAGCTCCGTTGGGGGATAGAATTTCGTACTTTCGTACAACTAATTGTGCGTATTGTTGCCTTGGCTCAATACAGCCCAAGTGTAATGTTGTAATGTGTCTGTTTATGCTGGTTCTTTCTTTCAGGTAAATGATGATGGAAAATATCCCAGGACAATATGTCCTGGGTGCAATATTCAACTTGAAGCCACTGTTCAGTTTCTGGATCTTGTGGTACGAGGCCAGGTATGTACCATACTCTCAACACATTGACTGCTAAGGAAAGAACAGTTATTAAACAAAATATTTGCAGATCTGTTAAAAAATATTTTGATTGCAAATATGTATTTTGTATACATGTGACTGCACATTTACAGTATTTTAAAAAAGTTTGTTAAAAAAAGGTATGTTTTAAATTTCCCTATAATATTTAACATATTTTAATCAAATTTAATGTGTTTTAAATCGCACTTATAAAAGAAGAGTGGTAAAATATTTATATTCACTGATGCGTGACAGCACATATCATAAAATGATATTGCCTATACCGTATAATTGTGTTGCAGTCATAGTCCTATAACACCTATACACACTTTGAGATAGAAAATATAATAATATTCAATAGACACTAATCAAATAATCATATTTGCGCCAGAACAAGAAATTGAGTCATCTGGTATCAAAAGCAGAACTGTTCCATACATCATGTATAGAACAGTTCTGCTTTTGATACCAGACGACTCAATTATAACATTTGAGGATAAATTTGAACGCAGTCTGAATGGCATCAACATACATCAAACATAATTTGAAGAGTGATTTATCAATTTTTGCACACATTTGAGCACTATAAAGATATCAGAACTTTTAAGGGCGGCATTGATGTGTAATCGCGGGCGGGCGGTAATAATGTGTTTTCGTTTTAAGATATAAACTGTTAAAATTCATACATATCTTTACATGTATTTTAGTGATTTTGGTCATACATTTTACCATAAAAAATTCTTGTATTCCAATAGAAGGTTCTCCGAGATTTGAGGAAATCACACCAAGAAGCCATCAAGAATGTTCAAAAGAGCCTGCTGCTTCAGGAAGATGGTGAAATTTTGGTTCAAAGTATGTGGTTTTTTTATTTTTATTCAATTTTGCCAAATAATTTCACTTGTATTTATTTAGATATATTTTGTGTATCAATTTTATCTCATGTTTTAGTTACTGAAGATGGACGTTTGTATGCTGACGATCATTCTTTAACATTGAGGGTGGAAGGTCTCGAAAAGCCAAGACGTAAACGAGGAAGGCCCCCAAAAAAACTACAAGTTTCAGATCCAGCTGCAGAAGAGGTAATAAACTTTGATTTTCACAAACTTACACTAATGTCTCTTTTACAACAACTGTATGTTGCCAAGCAATAACATCGACTGAGTAAGCGTTTACACTCATGTAAGTTTTTTTAGCGATGTAGTTTATTTTAACGTGTGTTTTATTCTATTCAACATTGTTTCTACATAAACAGACGTTGCAAAATTAAAAAAACTTTTCAAGAATATGTAAATCTAATTATCCGTACGTTGATAGAGCTACTGAAAGATGAGTTGAGGTCCTGAAATAAGCGAATCTGGATAAAAAAAAATGTCAGAAAATATCTTCAATCAATCCTCATAAGATTGTTAAAGCGTAATATTAAACAAAACCTGCCATAATAATCAACTTGACGATTTCAAGCACTCTGAGAAATCAGTAAAAATACCTGTCCCAAATATGACCACAAGTCACTTTAGCAGGAATTGTCCATAAAAATAAGCCCTTTGTAGAAATCTTCTATCTACAAAACTTCAATTCATGAATTTAAGGCAATTATTGTGGTCACTTCATTTCACTGTTAATAGCAATATTATTTTTTTCTATCCATCCAGATTTTTTTTTTATTATTGATAAAATATTTAATCTTGTTCTGACGTTCCCTAGGTGCAGGAAGTTGTTGAAGAAATTCTTGCAGATATCGCAGTTGAGCCTAGAGAAGAAGACACAGGCGTGGAGGGAAGAAAGAGACGTCGTCAAAAGCCCAAACGATTTAAAGAAGCTGTGCAGGTAAAAAACGCTTAGCAGTTATTCTAATAATATCAAATGATGGAATGACAGAATTCTTAATAATAAATATTTCTTTGCCTTGAAAAGATTTTGAGAGAAGAAAATTATGTTTTATTCTAAAAAGAAGATGTATTTATCCAAGTTTGATTTCATGAACTCACATCTACCCCCTCCGACCCTCCTAGTTAGATGTGATGTAATAATATACGAAAGGCCTCCATATGAGGTTAATTATTAGTAGAATAACAAAGTTACCTCTGAAACCATTGAAAATATGAACGCCTTATCAATTTTATGGTGTTCTGTTAATTGTTGATGGGAAAACTATTATATTTATATTATTAAAATACAATTTCTCAGTTTACCTTTCTACCATTATTGTAGGAAATGATCAGGACCAGTTTTGCTTATTTTTATATTCAATTTTACAGGGCAAAGAATTGGAAAGAATCTTCCGGGAGGAGGGTGTCATTGATGGCAATGAAAGTGATTCCGGCAGTACTGACGCACGAAAGTCCCAAATAGTAAGGCAGAAGATGTCCGAGGAAGGCACCTGGGAAGACGAAATCATAGGTCACGTTGAAACAACTGATGGAACTCTGATTGGTCAGCCGGTTATTGTTAATAAAACCAAAGGAAGAGGACGCCCGAAAGGTAAAGCATACGATTCACTCGAAGCTTATTGTATTGTACATTTGAGGCAGTCGGAGCAGAATTAGGGTGGGGAATATTCCACAAAAGTGTCTCAACTGAGTTAACGATTGAAATATGTTACTAATGTGTGCTCTATAAAATAGAAGTGCCTCACCATTCCTTTAACCATCCATAAATATATGTCATTGCTCATCCAATAATAGCCAAGGTGCCAGATATATTGAAGTTTTTAAGGTCAATGAAATCAACGGGAAAGACATCACAAATACCCACAGCCTCAAATGTCAAATTAAAAAAGAAAACTCTATTTAACCTAACGCCAAAGTCACCTCCTATTGAAAGCCAAAATCATGAATGGTTTGGTGTGTATTTTCCAAGATGTTGACAAAGTTGTACAAATTTCAATATTGCAAACAACGTTTTTATGTTTCAAGCAATATTTGTTTGTTTTAAAATAAGATTCTTTTTTTGGTTGTATTCTATCTTTGAATAAATACAAAATAACAATGTTTAATTAGCCAATAAACCATACAATTAAAGAAAATTGTTCAGATTTGAAATAATCACCTCATATGTGAAAGCAGGATATTTTGTTATTTTTATCAAAAATATATGGCTTGTTTTACAGTATTTTATGTTAATATTTTTGCCCACAGTTTATTTGAACAAGTTATTTTCGTATAGGCCGCTACAGAGATTTTAAAATTTTTGATATGTCACCACTGTTAGGATCATACTAAATAGCCATTATTTAGTTTTTTTTTTTTTTTTTATTTTTCTTTATTTTTCTTTCAGGCAGCGGCCGGTCAATTCCTCAGACTTGCAGTATTTGTTTAATGGAATTTTCTTCATTGGGTCGTTATATGTCGCATGTGGCTACTCACCACAGTCGTCCCCTCGCACAGGAAATGAGTAACCAAGAGATGACTGAAGAGGTGTGACATTATTCTTATGATATCTGTTCATTTTTTTTTACATCTCTGACGACTGCCATAGAATATCATCAACTATTTACTTTTATTGTTTGGAATTCACTAAATTGACTTCTTTTATTTTACTTAATCAAAATATGGGGCACAAATTATTTTCATGTTAGTGAATACTTATCTACAAATCAATTTAGAAAGTCTCCAAACACTTGCCAACATGCAAAAACTAGAATGCTGGTTTTAACCAGTTACCAACTCCGTGCCTGCCGGATTTCGGTGCACCCGCCAACTAATTTGGTCAAATCGTTAAATTCCTGAGATTTTCAATTTCAAAATTCTTGGAAGAGCTTAAAAAAAAGAGTCACTGATTGAAGAATCAATTGGGTAAATCGTTAAATTCCTGGGCTATAAATAAAATTGAAAACATGTGGTGCCCGCCCCCGTACCAATATTTTAGAATGCACTCTAGGGTCCACAAAGGTTGTTAACTCCTGGTCTATTCTAAACTATTTATAATTTGTCAACTTTATGCAATGTTGATTAAATAAATAAAATAAAAAAAAGCTAAATTGTGAAATTTAGAAATTGTTTAATGCTCTTGTTTAACATAGTTTGGGAAGTTACGAGCTTTGCGCTATATGTCTACGAGGATAAAAATTCACTTCACAGAAAATATTTTCTCATTTCACTTTTTTATCAGTTTCTTATTCGTGATGTATATGAAACTACATTTATTTTAATGTAAATTGTTATATAGCAATATATAGGGCTTAAAGTCAAACAAGGTTATCAACAAAAAAGTGTTTTTTGTTTTTTTTTTATAATGCTATTTTTTGTTATTCACTTGGCTACATGACATTATGTCAAACGTTTTTAATTTCTTCTTAAATAAGTAGTGAAGCTTAACATTAACTACATAAAGTTGTCCTTGATGTTTTTTAAGATCAACCTAAAAATTTTGCATCACCATAAGCAATATAAACATACGTACACAATAAATTATAAAATATTAGCATCTGTTTCGTTAAGTAACAAATTAATAAGAAGCATTTTTTGGCTGTCCTGAAAAGTTAGACTTTTGTAGATAGTGTTATTTGACTTTGAACTCTCGATATGTAGTATATTTTTTTTATTCAAACATATCTGTTGTATATTTAGAGCTAAGTTGAATTTTTTTTTCGATTTCTTCCAGACTCCGGTACCAATAGCAGAAAATGAAGCAATCGATCAATCGGAGGTTGGCGAAGACGACGTTATATCAATAACCGATGTTAAAATAGCTTCAGATATGGATGCAGCAAACGGTGAAAAGAATCATTTGATCGAGTCCGAGCAGAATGTATTTGATAAAACTGAAGCGACGATTGAAACAACAGCACAGCTTGAAACGCCTGTCGATAACGGTAGTTACATTATTTAACCCCATAAGCTCGAAGCATTGTATGATCCAACTGTGAGTTCATTGTCAATTATTCTTAATTCCTGAATTGGTTTTGCCAATTTGTTTTTTGCACAAATAGTTTTTTTTTTAAATGGAAAACCTGTAGATACGACAATCTAATAAGCTATATGAACGGTGGAGACAATTTCGAGTTTTTGAAGCAATTTCACTGTATCCAAGAATCCATAAACATATTTCAAACTTTCATCAATAAATATCACTCATCATTTTTCACCAATTTAAAGTATAAGAATGTCATTGTTCTTATAAAAATGTTTGTACCAAAAAATATGTAAGTTGTCTGTCTGCTTGATACAAAATTATGAGTGAAAGTTTTTTTTTTTATTCCATATCCGCTCCCTATACGGAGCATATGGTCACCACGAAGTTTCTCCATGACTCTCTATCCCCAGCCAGTCTCCTTGCTTCCTCCCAGGTCATCCCAGCATCCCGCAACTCCGCTGAGTACATCCTGAGGATGGTCATCAGTGGCCTTCCACGACGCCGGTATCCATCCGGTTGGAAGAAGAGACAGGCAGGGTTCAGGCTCTCTTGAGGCATCCTCAACACGTGTCCAAGCCAGGACCACCGCCGCTTCTTTATTTTGGACGTAATAAGAGGCTGGTTAGTCCGCTCTCTAATCTCCGTATTCCTGACAAAGTCAGACCATTTCACTTCTAGCATTCGCCGCAGGCATCTGTTTTCGAAACACATTATACGGTTACTCTGTGCTTTCGTAAGGTGCCATGATTCGCAACCGTAAAGCAGCACTGTCAAGATACATGCGTTGAACTGGAGGTACTTGGTTCTGCCCGAGTACAGCCGTGAGTCCCAGACTTTCCGCATTGAGTTAAAGGTTGCTCCAGCTATCCCTAATCGGATCGTGAGCTCTTTACACGGATTGCTATTTCCCGTGATGGTGTACCCCCAGGTACCTGAAACCGTCGACTCTTTCGATGTTTTGACCGGCGCTCGTCAAAGAGTAGTGTGGGTCCAGACAGGCACTGTTGCAGAGTACATTGGTTTTACTCGTATTGATTTTAAGACCGATGCGATACGAGTTGCTCTGCAGTTTATCCATTATATCTTGAATACCCTCTACAGATTTGCCAAATATAACAGCGTCGTCTGCATACCCGAGGTCGCATAGCTTTAGATTGGTGGCAACGGTCACACCTCGGTCAGGTGGAATTGACTTCCTCAGAATGAAGTCGAAAATTATAATGAACAGGAACGGAGCTAAAACGCAGCCCTGTCTGACCCCGGTTGAGACCCCAAACCATTCAGTGGTTATATCACTGATTCTTATGCAGCATTCGCTCCCCTCGTGCAAGCATTTGATGATGGCAACAAAAAGTTTGAAAAGTGAAAGTTTGGCCAGTAATAATTTGAGTTCGATGAAGGTGTAATGATACCTTCACATTGTCCTTTTGCAGACCTTTCACATTCAATCGTACATCTGTGTCTTCTTTATCCAAGTGAACATAAAAAAAACAACAATGCCAGTGAAGGTTTATTCAACCTTATTCAAAATATTCAAATAATACAGGATTTTACACTTTAAATGTAAGCAATGAAAAAACTTAAATTAAAATTTAATAAATTCTAGTCGATGAAGAGGGTCAACCTAAATCAGATTTGAATACTGATGACATTATTCCTGTGAAAACTTCCACGCATACCAAATTTAGATGTCCACTGTGTGGGAAAATGTTCAATTCCAAGCAGAGTTGTGAAGTTCATATGAAGGTAAATATATATTTTTTAAATTTAAAAGCAGTCAGTGATTAAAACTTCAATACAAAATTATGATTGATAACTAATTTGTGAATTCACTTTTTGTGCACTCTAAATACATTGTGTTGTAATTTTTTAATGAATGACATTGGTCTGGTCTATGGCTCAGCGGTTACAGTTGTTTCAGTGCTGGATCACACGGATTCAAGTCCCAGTACAAACAGCATTTCTTCGATCGACAGATCGACGATTTAACAGATGCGTAAAATGCGCTGGGCCAATTTTTCAGCCTGGCATATCAATCTATACCATCGGCCCATATCAATCTTTTTTATCCATATCATATCAGAGTGCAAATATGCGAAAAAATTTGGTGATTTTACTACATAACGACATAAAAAGTGTTTCAAAATTAATATGTTTTAAACTGGTTTTTTTAAGGGGAACTTAGTTTTATTTGTTTTAAATTTTCTTTGATCAACGTTAATATGTTTTGTTGTATCATGTTTGTAAAATGCAGATAATATCTTCGAATATTATTTCCATAGATCAAGTATTTTTTAGTTCCTAAAAAATGCTTTTCAATAGTTTTTTGAAAAATTGTAAAAGACGATTTTTTCTATAAAAAATGCTTGGCAATTTTAGCATATGCATAGCAAAATCGTCCGGCATTAAAAGGGTTAAAGGTAGGTTATCCGTGTATTATTTTTAAATTATTACTTCTGATAGATCGGTATTAATGTAACTGTATTTTGATATTAAAATATCTATGTTAGAGGCTTTATCCTAAAAGCTGAAATTTTTATTTGCTGTGATTCATAGCTATCAATCTGTCACTTACCAACTTGCCAAAACAGTGACGATATAGGATGTCTATGAAACTGAAAATGTGTGACATCTAGTTCTACAACAAGCGTACAGTTGTCTTTTGTTATAAAGTAGAATTTTCAACGAGCAACTGCAGATTTTATAAGAAATATTTTATTTTTCAGGCTGCACATCTTGGACACAAACCATTCAAGTGTGAAGACTGCGGCAAATCGTTCCCTTATCAAGTTTCACTGAAGCAGCATCGCCTAACACATTTCCCGAAGCTAGAAAGAGGATATGCATGTGATCAGTGTGGGAAGGTTAGTATTTATTTCATTATTATTTTAAAAGATTTACGATCACTAGGAGTGTTTACCCTAAAAGTCATACCCCACTTTAATAATGAATATATGTAGTATGATAGATGTGGTCTGCGATCTGCATCATGATTTTATTGTCTTTATCTGAAATTTTTATAGTCTATTTCTATTAGTTTTCTATTGAGACATATTAGGTATATAATAACTTGGTTGTTGACCATCGTAAATTAAAGTTTTACTTTGTTGCTCCCTTCTAATGTGAATTTTATTTGAAAATAAAGTGATAAAACTAAAGTTTTAAATATCACATATTATGAAGTTTAGAGGTATCCATGTTTCATCTTTTTTGAGAGAGCAATGTGTTGTTTAGAAGATAATAAATATATCGCTGGTATTGCAACAGATTCAGAGCCGGATATAGATAAAGAAGAGCACTAGGCTTTTCCAGTTGTGAGGCGCCTCCGAAAAATTTGTGTATAAACCGTTAGAACACATCTTTGGGATTAGCTTAAACAATAGCATGAGGACCGTTTCATATTTTTTTCATCATGCTCCATGGAGAATTGCATAAAGTCGTAAACTAGTAGATTGAAGAATGGGAGTCTGGTGATTGGACCCTGCAATAAACAGATTATACCTCTTTCTCGATGCTCGAAAACAATTTTACAATTTTTTGTTTACCATTGAATACTTATTTGCTTTACAAAATTTATTTACTTTTGGAAAATTACAAAACATATCAACCAATTCTAGGGGACTTTTAAAGTCCTAAGCTTCACCCTAGTTAGCTTAGGATCATTCAGTCCCGAAAAGATTATTTCATAAAAGAGTTTATGAATATAAAAACATTAGTTTGGAACTCGTCTAAATGCCTGCATACAATATTAATATTATTATCCCTTTTAGATACTGAATCATCCCTCATCGGTAATCTATCACAAAGAAACGGAACATAATAACGGTCGCCGCTTTGTTTGCAACAAATGTGGAAGGTCGTTTAAACATCGTCAATTACTACAGCGTCATCAACTTGTACATTCTGATTCCCGGCCTTTTGTTTGTAAAGTGAGTTTTCCTTATGGTTACTTTTCCCCAACCCTACTGCAAACGTGACACATAATAGCAACTTTTTAATGAGCCTGGCCGGTCCCGGTCAGTACCGAAGTCCCTCCATGTTTAATTTACCTAGTTCATAACCCTAGTACCTAAGCATGTATCGTAAAAATATGAAGTTACATACGGTAGAAGTACTTGCATTGCTTTGCAATAGCAAGTTTAATACTATCAAGGATTTACCCTACATTGAATTAAGGTTTAATTTTGAAACTTTTGTTTTAATGAACTATTTATTGAAATTTTGTTTCAATGGTCGTCAGCTAAAATTCATCATCTTGATTATCGACAAATGGATTCTGTATCCAAATATATTTATTTATATATATTATTTTATAAAAATTACATATGTTAAATTTTTCGCACCTCTCTTTGCAATAGAGGTGCCTTTCCCTGTTTGAAAATCTGTGATATGTCTGAAAGATACTTTTGAAGCAAGTGTACCATTTAATTTCACGACCAGTCTAATAAATTTGTTATCTATTTAATTTTTTTATTATTTTATCTAGGCATTCTTATTTGATTAGTGCAAAACATGAATGGGGTTTATTATTTATTAGTTTGGAAATGACACATTTAATTACACATAAAAAAATATTTTGAATGATATTTATATTCCAGGTTTGCAATGCGACATTCAAAACAAAAGCTAATCTAATGAACCATCAGCCTACACATACCGGTGTCAAGAAATTTATTTGTGAATTATGCAACCAGCCTTTTGCCCACAAAGCTAGTCTGACTTTACATCTCAGATGGCATTCAGGTAACAAATCGAAATATCATAAATATTTCTATGTTAATTTAAAATGAATTATACTGATTTCGGAAATTTGTTTATTTCAGGTCAGAAGCCGTACAAATGCTCCGTATGCTCTAAGTCATTTAGTCAAAATGGAAACCTGACTGAACATATGCGAATACACACGGGAGAAAAACCTTATTCATGCTCAATTTGCTTACGCCGATTCACTACATCTTCTCAACATCGCTTACATCTGCAGAGGCATAGCGGTGAAAGACCATGGCAGTGTCAGGATTGCGGCAAAAGGTAATACATTTATTTTATATTTATTGTAGACTGTGTGTTAACCATCCCTTACTGCAACAAAAATATAGTTACCTACTGATTATAAAGTTCGTGACATGCCATTCTCATAGAAAAACTTCTGCCCAGATAAACTCCATTAGAAGTCTATATCGTTGCCTGAGAGCTGTACTGGGACCATGACTGCAATAATGTGCTATATTGCATAGCATTAGACATTTTAAAGTGGTTTATCTAAAATAAATAAAGATTTTTTCATTAATGCCGATATATCTAGCATTAGTAAAGGAAAAGGCAACAATATTCTCCACATTCATAGTGCACATGGTAAAAGAAAAAAAAGTAGTTATAATGCAGAAAACTGGAATACCCTGACACGATTAATGAATGTGCCTGCCTGCCAAGATTAACTGAGTTGACAGATTGTATCTCCTCAATATGTAATTGCTCAATCAGTATTTATTTTTTTGCTGACCTTATTGAAACTACTGCTTCCTTTACTACAGTAAAATCATCTAAAACCACTCCTCCCAAAGGAAAATCAATAATTTAAAATTTCACTATTAGTGTTAGTGTTCTGTTATGCAGAGTAACTAGAATACACAAGGGCACAGATAAATGATCACGCCCATCTCACAAGGATTTACAAAGATGATTGTTGACATTTTCACATTATGTAATAATGCATTTGATTGTTCAGGTTTCAGCGGCATACCCAAATAATAAAAACCACCAGATTTCTAAAGGGGGTTTACGCGCCCGATATAAAACTGAGTACATTAGTGATAAATATTAATATAGAATGTGTTATAATTTGTAGATTTTTGAACAAAGAAACCTGGAGATGTCACGCCCGCCGACACAGAGGTGAAAGACCATTCGCCTGCGGTCACTGTGACAGAAGGTTTACAGAGCGATGGGCTTTAAGGAAACATTTGCGGATGCATTCCGGAGAGAGGCCGTATAGCTGCAATGTTTGTGGAAGGCAATTTGCGGATTGTTCTAATTTAGCAAAACATAAAAAGGTAATATTAGCATATTCAGTACAGTAAAATCAATACAAATGATTTACCCTGAGCTCTTATGGTAGACAGAAATGTTAAGCCTGGAAAGCATACCAACACGGTGCAGGTGTCAATGTAACAATGGTTGAATCAGTTGAAAGAAAAGTTTTTTTGTTCTATTAAATTATTAATTTTATCATTTATGACTAAATCCGTAAACATTATTTTAGCACTCTTGGCAAATATCAAATATGGCACGGCGCCTATTTTCATCATATTATTTTATTATGAGCGTCCGGCGACGTCCTGCAAAGCATGTTTTTTTTTGTGTGGAGAATGTGGAACTTATCTCTACAAAAGTTGTTCTACTCTTTGTTCCTACCTCTCTTTTTTTGAGAGTAAGAATAGAAGGACAGGAATAGTGGAGAGCTAATCACTCTCACTACTTCTTGTTTTATTAGTGGAATGGGCGGGAAGGAATTTAGACATCGCAGATATCCATTTATGAAACTGTTCCTAATGAGATTTGAATCCGTAAGCCGACAATGTTGAACACTCAGCTACTTGCTTCGACCAAGGATATACAATATTATTTATTCATTGACCAAACGTATGCTTTTATCTTTTTAGATTCACCGTGAGCCAGATGATGCGAAATTGATACCAGAAGCCCCTCAAGAGGAGGAAACTGTTGTTCAAAACATAAGTGAATCGACAGATGAACGTATTGTTTATGTCACCTATCATTCTACAGGAGAAGACGAGGAAGGAACACCCACCTTCCATATCATTAATGAGGTAATGAGCGATATCAAAAAATTTCCAATATTACATTTCAAAAAACAACCTTATTTCAATTTGTGCGGTACTGGGTTTTGTTCGATTCTACCTTTACTGGGTAAAGGAAAACAGTATTTTTAAAAATACCTCAATTCAAACGCATTTGGTTTCATAAAATATGTAGAGTTCATTGCCAAATATTTATTGATTGAATTTTGCATTTTCTTTGTAGAACTCCATTATAAAGGGGTAAAAATAGCAACGTATTTAGTTCTACAGTTTTTATATTATTAGTTGATAGATAAGTTCAGTGCTTCCCAACCTGTGGGCTGCGGCCCCTCGGGGGGGGCGTAGGATTTCTCGCGGGGGCCGCGAAATTCAGTAGAAAGTACAAATATCTATATATTTAAGTTTGTCATATCGGTGCTTTCCATATTGGGGGCCGCGGAATTTCTTTAGGGGTCGCCACAGGAATGCAGGTTTGAGAAATTTGAATTCCGGGGAAAAAGTATAGCAAATCGAGGATTTTGAATTCGTCGGTGAGCTAAAAAAAAAACGAGTTACGGAGACAATTGAGGAGGGCCGCGGATTTTTTTTTTTATATTTAGGGGGCCTGGAACGAAAAAGGTTAGGAAGCACTGGATTAGTTGACGATGGTGAAAGCCGAAATAGTTGCCATTTTTACCCTATGCCAAATATTTACTTCTGCAATGAACTTGCACTCCTCACTCCGCATCTGCAGTGTGTCTTTAGTTGGGCAAGTGTATGCGGGAGACTCCAGATGTTTCTCCTTTACTGCATAATTTCAAGAAACTTTGTGAGAATGTTTGAAAAGTGTCGAGGTTTCACTGTATATTTATAATTTATGGAAAACCATTTTCGTATCCACTATATTTTTCAATTAACATGATTCATGAAACGACTGCGTAAAATGAATGATGAGAGTATTTATAAAGTTTATTCATATATTGTAATTATGCGATATTTACCTGTTTTTATGCGTGGAAATAAAAATAATGGCGCAATTGTCATTTCCAAAGAATGAAAATATCATATCATTAGTTTTACTCGTGAATTTTTCAGGAGTCCAAAGATATGAACGGATGTGAACTGTATGAAACGGAAGCCGATTACATTGATGAAGAACAAATTGCCATAGATAACGATAACTCTAAGGAATTCAACTTTGATCAGGTAATATCAATACTTCAGAGTATTTTTTTTATGAAATAAAGATTGTTAAATATCTTGAAAGAAAAAATGGAGCATGCTGACTTCTTATGTTGTTTATCACAACAGAAGTTGTTGTATGAGAACTGCATGTAACTCAGTCGCTCAATCTGTCTTGGAGAGAATACAATTAGAAGAGTACAACTAAGACATGAAGGAATAGTGGTTAGCCGATCACTCGCATTTCGCGATTGAATGCGGGGGATGGGATTTAGACAAATTTCTTTTATGAGGCATTTTACTATGCAAAAAATGTGTTGATCTGGGAAGAATAGATCAATACTTAGTTCTTTCTCAGAAGCAAGTTTTTAGTTTTAATCTAGGTCTAGATTTTTGTTGAGTTAATCTTTGGGCGTGTACCACTATTGACATTGATTGCAGACGAATAATTGAATAGAAATGGATTTTTACACTCGATAATTCAAGGCTATAGATTTTTATGAAATATTTATGTATTGTTTTTTGTTCATTTGAAACAAATAATATGACCGCCAAAAGTCACCGATAAATATGTTTTATATGTAGAAAAATAATGATATTTAATAAATATTACAAGGCTAGAGAAAGATAATAGACGAGACAACTCTTGGCCTATACGTATGGTGTTACTGGTCAAGATTGAACAAAACTGGTGTTGGATTGGTCTTGATATTGTTTTTAGATATATGTATTTTGGCACATTTAAAACATTTTATTGTTCAGTTGAAATTAAAGCTCAGGAAATTCTGTAAATAACTCAATATATTTAATGTTACTGTATTTTAGGTTATCGATTTGGATGGAAATCCTCTTCATTTTACAATGCAAGATGGAACGCAATTAGCTATTACATCGTCAGACGGAGGAAAATCTCTCCAGGTATATAAATAATTCATGAATAGCGTTACCGTATACTATATTTTATTTTCTCAGAATATATTGCATAAAACTTTCTTGATATTAAATTATTTTATTTTTTGAATTAGGTAACCACTCAAGATGGCGAGACTATTCCAGTCCAGTTGACCGACAAAATGGATGAGAGCGTAAGTTCTTTAAAAAAAACTTTGGTCCGCTACTAATGTGATGTATATGGACTTCTTATAGAGAGCATTTAAAGCAAACTTGTTAATACATGTTGAAGGTTTCGTTTAAGAATACTTTGCAATCACATGAGATAAACATATTTTTTTAATGTCACTCAAGATCAACTCAAAAGGAGAAGACATCACAATGTTAAATGATGGTCATTACCGGCCAAGTATCTTATCTCTTGTAATGTGTAATTGTCTTTCATTTTTTTAGTTAAAGTCTGCTACTCTGCTTTTACTAACTCCATGTTTTTCTATTTATTTCAGATGCTTAAGGACGATTTCATTGTGAACACTGAAATGGTTGAAGAGACTGTGGAAGACGATCAACTCGCTCAGCCAATAAAAGTATTGAGGTCAGGGGGGCAGACTGTTCGATTTCTCGCTGCTCTGGATGATACCAATCTGTCTCATTACTTTACATATTCAAATTAATATAATTTGTTACTTACCAAGACTGCGTATTGTTTGTATATTTCTAATGCATTATTATTTATCAATTTTACAACATTTGTTATAGCAAATTTATTATTAATGTACTTATTTTTTTTTTTCAATATAAAGTATTGAGCAGGATTATCTTGATATAAAAATAATTGATTTAAATCACAAGATATATTTTAATTGAATACGATATATTCAATTGTGTGATAGATTTCAGTTTATTTTGAAATAAGACAATTAGCGAAGACTAGAATTGACCTTATGGCAGCGCCACTTGTCAACTTTTTATACTTTTCAAATGGTATTATTTATTACAAAGAAAAATGCAATTCTTGTAGTACTAGTATAAAAAAATTGTATTGAATATATTCCGAAAGCAGAAATGATATTATCATCGATAGATGATAGATTTTCTACTCATTTATTCTAAAGCATAATGAAATATTGATCATAATTATTGATTAAAGATGTTAACTATTGATTTTATTATTTCTTGCCATTAACTATTATAACCTCACTGAAAAAAATGTTTGATTTGAATTCAGTCGAAGTTCTAAAAAAAAAATGTTTTTTTGAAGTAAGCCAAATATTATAATCTTTTTTTACTGTACTTTTGCAAATAATAATCGGTATAAATAAAATGTTTCACCATATTATTGCTCGATTTAAGAATAGCATTGGAAGTCAATATTTACTCGATACGTGTTTTTAACTCGGAAATTTGAATAAAATTCGCATGTTAGATGTGATCAACACGTAATACTGATTTTTTCATGAATATAGATTTAACCAATATAAAGCGAAGCTATCCACCCTATCTGATTCTCCTTTAAACCATTACTATAATATTTGGTGGAAGTAAAGGAACTCAGTATGATCTAAGAGAAAGCAAAGCAATTGATGGATGGTAGGGATTGCTAAAGATGTCGCTGGTCGCCATCTTCTCGGAATACAGCCATTTTTAGAGAATAAATTGAAGCACCAATCCATAAGTTGGAAACCACAAATATAAACAAATTGCTAAAATATATATAATGCTTTAACTCTGGAAAAAAAGGAGTAAATGACTAATGTAAACTTTACGATATGATCATAGAATGCATTTAATAATAATTTAAATCAACATAATTAATATATTAAACATTTTGTTGTTGAAAGCTATGATCATTTATTTCTCATTGTGCAAAAGAAATAAGTTCTCAAAAAAATTCACTACTGTAATTCTTGTTAATTATCACTTATCTTTAGTCATTCCAAACAATGAATTACCAAACAGAAATGGTCGCAACTATTTCCTTTGAAAAATGAATTTACTCATAATCTGTTTTCAACCCATTTTTATTTTTACCAAATTGAATTCATGAATTTAAAAATTATTATCATAATTAATGTTTCAATGGCCAGAATGTCGCTTTTGCCGTTAGGTGTCTTTTTCCTAATATCGTTATAATAAACGGCCCAAAGATCATTAGTTTTGAATATTAGCAATTAGTAACTTATTATGTCATGATGTTTTGGCCAATGGTCCTGCAATGTCCATGTGCTTGTATATTATGTTCATATAAAAATGCACTACCTCTTGACTTGAATGCACTGGTCTTGAAAATGTTCAAATTCTGATATGTGCTTTTAGTGTAGTAAAAGATTCTTAAAATCTCTATATTACTGAGAAATGCCTTGAATTGTAAAAGAGTACAATAGCGACATATTGGAACGCAACTATTTAGCATTTTTCTGCCAGTAACCTACGCTTTACGATTATAGATTGATTGTATCTATTAAACGTTAAAAACTTCAAAGTCACTATATGTATTATGAAGAGAAAATAATACTCTAATATCCTATTGTTAATAGATAATTATGTATATAATTGAATAAATCATAAATGATGTAAATGAAAATGGAGTTTTGGTTATTTATTATTCCAAAGGCTAAAATGAGCCATGAACGAAAACCGATCCTGATCTTAGTTAGTAGATCTGAATTAGTACAAATGAGTATTTCATTTTTTTTAATAAAATGTCTTTCCACTGAGTATCGACAGTGAACCCCCAAAAATTGAGCAGATATTTCATTAATTTTCTTATTAAAAATTTGAGATTTTGGTAAATCTTTCGATTCAATCAGTTTTTTCTCAATGTGGAGCATATGAACTTCTAATGGAGGATCACAACAAAAATAATTCTACAAGAACTGCTTGTTATTTAGTAGCTCAATCTCTTGTTTATGAAAGAGTAAGGATAACAAGATGAGATTAAGGCAGAACTAATAAGTTCATGACAGGTTGCAAAGAAGGAAGACATCACATAAATCTGCATTACAACAAAAAACTTGCTCGGTTACAAGATATTTATGTATAGTAATAATATTATTTCAAAAAGATCATTTCAAACTGGAAGAATTGAAACAAAGTGTTCTTCCCTCTGATGCTCACCAGAAATATTAGTGCTAATGGTTTTTTTAACTGACATTGAATATAATTAATAAAATAACGAATTTTATGACAAAAAGTTTATTTTTAATCCATGACAACACAATAAGTATGGATTCATGCAACACTTTTGAAAGCTCTGAAATAAAGTGAAACATCTATAAAAAATATTTAATAATATCGGTTACATTAATATCACAATGAAAGCTTTCAAAATCATTCATGACATTTTGACTTAGATGACAACAGTTCATAATTTCACAAGACTATTCAATTGTTTATTTCATTCCATACAAAAATTTCTAGATTGAATATAATAATCTATCTAGCTAGCAATAATTGATACATTTAATAGGTAATTTAAATTATTATAAGTATTATTTTTAAATGCCATCACAATAAAGATATTTATAAGAGAATACCAAATTTGAATAAAATAAAACGATATTATAGTAATCAACTTTGCACACCGTGTTTTGTGAAGCTCAGCCGGGGCAAAATTTAACTAAGTGTAATTGGGTAATGATATTTTTGTCTATAAGTTATGAGTCGCATATTTTCATTCAAGAGCAAAATACTTATATTTAGAATAATTGATAAAATCTAGCTTCCTTGACTCTTGACAATTTTTCACTCGGTTTAGTTTAGTACTTACAATACCTTCATTGACTGCCTGCCAATTAAGTAATTATTTGATTATTATTTTCGAGATTTATATAAAAATATCAAAGATGACTAGAAGAAATTTGTTGAAAAATCACCATTTATGTGTTTATAATACGTAAATGAATTCGAGACATTTTCAACATTAAATCAATTGCACTAATATCTGTGTAAATTAAATCTTACAGTTCATGAACACTGCATAGAGATTCGAGCAGATTCAGATTGTAGCTGTTGAAAATTTTGCTTGAGCTACAGGCAATGTTCCTGCTAAGATGTACGCGTGTGTGCGCGCTCATCTCCCAAAATATGCCCGCACAGGCCGCACACAGAAATATTGTAAAAATAAGTTTGTTTCACATTTTTTTATTTTGCTGAAAATTTACTGCTCACAGAAGTTGATTGTCCGCTCACACAATAGAAAAATTAGAGGGAACGTTGACTACAGGAATAATTATTATTTAAAAGATGTTAACAGTGCCGACTGAAATTTTCCTGACAATTTTTGAAGCAGACATTAGGTCACTAAATATCATTGACACAAAAGCTTCAATGTGTCAGATTCTCTTTTGCTTAGAAAGTGTTTGCATAAATAATTAAAATTAATATTGCATAATGACAAACATTTTTTAAAATCTTATTTCGATACAATCCTTAAGTGGGTGGCATCATCAAATAAATATACTTGAGAAAATATATCATTTGCTTTACTAAATGAAAATTGACACTGAAGCTATCTTCTTTTACCAGTAGGATATAAACACAGAGTAAAGCGCATTCATAATACCGTTGAAAATATTAATTATAGTTAACTAAGCGCACACTAATATGTGTATCGCTTCATTCATTTTTGTGTCAAGCTTCTGGATTAGCTAAAGGCATCTGGGCTTTAGGATTAAACATAATTTTCGGTGGGATTTTTATTCTACGAGTTAGTTTGCATTCATTGGTGAAGTCATACAAGTAACACAGCGAGATTAAAATCATGCTATTTAAAACAAAATTTCTGTTCACTGCGATGAAATGAACTATGCATCTCAAGTCGTGTTCAGAGTTATCCACAATTAATATGTGCACAACAGGTATTCTTCTTTAATAATGCACACTGAAAAAACAATTATTCCTAACTCCGAAGACTATTTGTGAGTTACCTGACATCACCAAGTAACGGGTTGAAAGTGTCGGAAAGAAGTCGAGTGACATTGCACCCTTTTCAGATCCAAGAAAAATCTGAAAATAAACTGAGATTTAACTGAACAAATTATCCCAGCAACTTGCCCGAGGTAAAAAGAAGCTACGTCTATCCTACATTTATTACGATACAAAGTGTCTTATGAAAAAATAGCACACTGGAACAATATCGACAGTAAATAGCATAATTTTATTGAAATTCATTTATATGGTAAAATTTTGAGTAAAATCATATTCTATCGTCGGAATAACAGTTTGCACAAACTTAAGGAAAACAATCAAATAAGAATGGACGCCTAGTTCTCCGCCGCTTTCCATCACAGTCTCGATAATTTTCTTCATGACTTCGGCATGCCTGTAAACAAATTGAATCGATTACTGATGTTCGAAGGTGAAAGAATTTAAAAAAAGCATTAAAGTAGTTGTCTGATTACAAAACGAAGAGTGAAATTTTTGACAAACCTGCAAGGATGCACAGATGCCATACTCGGTCCGGGAAGGTGAGGATGTGACTCCATTGTAACAGTTTTTTTAGCATGGTCTTGAGAAACATCTTCATACATCTCATCGACAGTCAATGGCAATCGTTTCTGCAAAATAATGTATTGTACACATTATTTTTAATATGATTAACTTACAGAAAATAACTATTAGATAACTATTTTAAATAACTGAGCAGAAGTTCCTGACATTGGCTGTCAAGCCTTCTCACAATTTAAATATGGAATCATACCTCGTCATAGCCTATCAGCCATAATCTAGGTGTTTGATAATATTTATCATATGTAATGTGTAGATCATAAGTCCGGGTGTGAACAATTTCACCGCCTTCTTGTTTGTTACTCTCTTTTGACAAATTCTTTCGATGGGTAAGTGCGGTAGACTGAAAGAAATAAAAATTAAAAATAATTGATCCACTCTGTTTAATGGATTGATCATGTCAAAGAAATAAATGATCTTCATTATCTTGCAGTATCAAATGCTTGAATTCTTAAAAATAAAATATCACATAAAGCACACATGGACAATCTGCAGCCAGGCGTGTATTTTTCTGTTGTCCACGAGCTGTAAGTGTATTTCAAAAAAAGATTTCCTTTTTTGCTTACTTAAATAAAAATACCATTTCTCATTTTCCGAGAGAGTATATCAGTGTTGATAGAGTATAAATATTACAAGATTTTTCAGTTTCATAATGAATACGGTGCGAATTTTACTCTGGAAGCAAAAGAGAGAATGGCTCATGGATTGATTCATGCAGCAAATGAGTGAAGGAGAAGCTTCTATAGAGGCAAGTTTTGTAATTGCATATATAATTGCAAAAAGTAACAAACCGTTTTCGGAGACTATATTAAAGAATGTATTGCTGAAGCTTGTAGAATTAATACATATTTAAATGAGAAAATATAATCAATGTGAGAATCAATGACATGGTACTCGATAGCTCTCGAAAAAAGTAACGACCAAAAGGATACCGCAAAATTATTAATTTTCACACGTAAATTTGAATTTCTAGATTTTTTTTGTTCATTATAAGAAATAGTGTATATCTTAAAATAGTATTTCACTTGCAGCCTATCGTCATTTTAAATTTATTAATGTGGCCCTTAGACGAAAAAGTTTTCCCTCCCCTGACAAAGGGTACAGGTCAATCTTTTGTTTATCTTCCTCTGTTCTACATAGTTTTCATTAAAATGTGAAAGTTGTTTTTGTTTGGGTAAGAAAATTTTCAATTGATTGCATTCTAGTAATTTGAAAGAACTAACAGGATCTACTTCATCCAAAAGTCCGCTTTGTTGAAACGCTTCCATATCTTCGGCTTCACCTTCCTCTCCTTCACCTCCGCTGGAATCTCCATCTGAATCATTGTCTTCTGAATCACCACCAGCGCTTTCCAATGTCATTTCACATACCTATCAAAAATGCAAATAATATTACAACACAGCGCTATCAACAGCATTGCCACATCCGGCAAAGAGATAAGAGCATACCAGTAAAGATCTATATTCAGTGTACATAATTAAACAAATAGATTTTACTGTCTTCGTAAATTAAAATATCAGATGTCTTTGAAATATTTACTCAGTCTGAATGAAAACTTATCATTTGTTAGATAATTTAACCATATGTTTAAGATAAGATACTATCTTAATCATACAGTTTTTCTCCAAAAATCAATTAAAATAAAATGATTAAATAACTTTTCTGATAAAATTTATAGATAATTCTTGAGTTTTTCAAGGGGTTTAAATAAACACATTGCATTTGAAATATTCCTAATAGTCTGAAATTATAGCCACAGACAATTTACTAAATTGATTATTTAATCTGAATTCTACTTCTATAATAAAGTAATCATCGAATAATAGAATGGATCAACAAATGAATCACTTGCTAGGTAGGTAATAAATATCAAAAATAATTGACTTAATTGGCTGAAATAATTTTGCATTTATTTTTGAGATGGTAAATGATTAAGAGATATACTATATCAACCAAGTATAGGTACTTATGTGCAGATATTAATTAAGGAAATTAGTCTATTTTTGTAGCAAGATGCAAGTAACGATAACAATTTTCAAATGTTGATAGCTATTTCAGCAACACACCATCTTTAGAACAATGATAGATCTGACTCACATGCAGTGGCGGTTCGTGACCTAAAATTTTGGGTGGATTAAAAAAATGTTTTGCATTGCATACAATCAACAAAATTGTGAAAACATTTATTTTACTATGGAATAATTTCAAACTAGCCAAGCGTTACTTTTTAGTCTTCGATTGAATTCGAAAATTGGCGTTATAATGAATCGATAAAGATATTGTATGAATTTGTGGAAAGGTACGTTGTACGTAAATGAAAAAATATTTTTTTCGCTCGTACAGCGGCCGAATTGCTGTTTGTTTTTATTGAGTAAACATAAGATTTTTTTACACATTATCGTTGAAAATTTCAGGGCGAGCCGCCACTGCTCACATAGCATTATTATTTACTTGTACAGTAATTCCTTGAATTGTGTAATTATTTTTTTCGAAGGTTTTCATATAAGGTGAAAAACCGGGTAAATTAAATAAAACTAAAAATCAAGAAATTTTTACTTTAATCAACTCGAAGACTTACAGTAATATCATATACTAGGTAGCCGTATCATCTGTTAACATTCATTCAACACTTACACCCACTCTTACACTCTCTGTCTTTGTCTACAATATAATTGTATGTAAGTGTAGTGTTGTGTATTACAGACAAGCAGATAAATCAAAAAAAATATGCATTGTTATGGTGAACATATTGCCACACAAAATATTTGTGTGACTTAATGAATGATACTACCTTATCATCCAAGCTGCTAGCTCCTGTATTGTCAAAGTGATGAGTATCAACCCATCCTCCTTCAGAGTCCTGTTCTTCTTCAACAACCTTTTCATTATCATCACAGTATTCCATCTACAAGAAATAAGAAGTAAACAGTGAAGTAATAATGTAATATAATATATCGGATTGCTAAATATGCAAACCGGATAGACCTGTCTGTAAATCTTGTTATGGCCATCATTTATATGCACAAAAACACAAAAATTGAGCATATTTAATGAACGTTTAGAAAACAGCATCTCTCGACAGTAGGGTATCATATTTTCCTTTTTTTTTTTTTAATATATTGATTTACTGCGGTAACTTATTACAATTTTGTCAATGTTTATTTTTGTGGTAAATATGCTTTACAGCATGTTACTTAATTCTACTCGAAAATGAATTAAATGGCGCTAATAAAAATGCAGTTCTAGAAGCAATTTTGCCAAATTATTACACATGGAAATCGGGGAAAATGGTAATTTACGCGAAATATAATATCAGTATATAAAAGTTGCTATTCTATTTAAAATAATTTGATCTTACGAAAATCCAAAAAGCAAGCATTAACCCTTTGAACTCTCGTGTCGTCATAGAAGTGACATGTATGGTTTGTCGTAACATTCGAGTGTCGAAATCGCGTAAAAAGAGGACTGGGTGTATGTACATTCAGTAATTTTTTTTAACAATAAAATAATTAACTGTCAGATCACCAAAACAAATCCAATGTTGTAATGTAAAAATTCGATAAATTAGATTAAAAAAACTAGGAAAAAACAGCATTTTATCAAACATGTCAGAGCAAAATTCAACTCTTTCGTTAAAAAATACGCGAATGAGATATATACAAAAGTTAATACAGTTATGCATGTATCCATATGTATCTGTTTCTCATTGTATTTAAGTATTAAATAAAGAAATTAATAGTTAATATGTAAAGAAAAAAACTTTTTTAGCGCGAATTCCAAGAGCAAAATTTTAGTTTTTCATACATTTTTGATACTTTTTTAGGCGATATTTTGATTTTTGGAGCCGATTTATCAAATTATATGAAAATGAGGTTTTTTTACGCGTCAGTTTATGGAATCAAAGTATCGTGTAAAAAAGGATTGGGTGTACCGACAAGCAAAAGCATTTTCACTTACTTGCTTGCATCGTCTGTAGCATGGTAGATTGCGTGTGATTAAAAACTGTTTGTCACATGGAAGGTAAGGTTTTAAACGTGATTCATCACCACATGCCCATTGCCATGTTGGGCAGTGGTGAACTAAATGGTCTCCGGCAACCACAAATTCCTCTGGGGTGAGAACTCCAGTCTCGCGAAATTTCGACTCCTAAAAATTGAAAACATTTGTATTGAACATTGAAATGCAAAATCAAGACAAAATTGTGTCTAGTCAGGCGCTCACCTTTAAAACCGGGGTCAAGTATTCTGCAACCCCAAGTGCAGTCCCTTTGACAGAATTTATAACACTCTGCATTATTAAACTACTGTTTTAACTTTCTAAACTTATTTTCTTTAACGAATCGACAAATAAAATTGCGTACACTTCCAAACACAATCCCGAAACGTCATAAACAAATTTTTATACGTTTTAATTTTTAACTCATATAGGCTGCCGAATGAGAATATTTCAAACGTCAATTTTGTATATTTCCTTATTGACAAACGTCAAATAGGTAAAATAATATATTTATAGAAAATTTAAAAAAACAGAATAATACAGAATATAAAACCTTTCGAAATCAACATTTAAATCAATATATATACCGTAAACTTATAATCAAAATAGTAGTTACTATTTTATAATTTAATGTAGTCATAGACCAAAGGTTCCAAATCAGTAAGGACTTCCCCTTGAGAGGAGGGTAGGATTTTGAGTTCCAGAGGGGAGAGCGTTGTTTTTTAGATGATTAAATTAAAAATGGTTTGGACATAAATATGTACATATTAAAGAAGAGTTTCAACACTACGTGTATTATTTCGAGTATTCCTTTTGAGTTAGACTAGTCGTGGGGAATCCGTGGCCTTTTGGCTGCTCTGGTGCGGCCTTTTGACTCGATCGGCCAATTCTGTTATTTTTAGTAAATTCTTGAGACTTTGTTGACCTAAAAAAAAAATAGGTCCCACGCTGGTAATTTTGGGAAATCTGCAAATTTTTGGGCTTTAGAAATTGCCATGAAATTGTTTAAAAATAGTTGGCCGAGCGAATAAGGTTGGTAGCCCCTGCCATAGACAATATTCAATTGCGTTGTGACAAGTAACACAATATTATTTGACTCACGAAGTAGTGTCAAAGTGTCATTATTTATCATATTTTAATCAGTCACCAATACGTGATATAGTTAAACAACGTATGTTTGAGTAATTATGTTGGATGTTAGTTATATTATTTGCATAAGTTAACATCATTCGATATATTTCCATAAAATGGATGGCATTCTGGACGAAACTGTCTCTCCCCAAGATCTCGAGGTATTTATTAATAATTATTATTGAGCCTAGTAAATTTGCATGGTTTACACTCTTCTAATAGCTTTGAAATATCTTGTGGAATCATATTTTCACAACCCATTTTTTGTTTAAAATTTATGTAAAATGGCAATCGCTGCTACTAATATTGCGAAAGAAACAAGAACTAACAATTGCTGACAAATTTAAAAAAGATTTTTGTTTGTTTTTAGAAATTTGAAAAGGCCTATTATGATGAGCTTCAACGAAACGCCGTCACAGACAAAGTGAAATTCGAATTCGCTTGGTGTCTTGTAAAGAGCAAATATCCAGTAGATATTGGAAAGGTTAGTAAAGTAACACTTTTTGTCGAAGAATATGTGTCTTAATCTAATTTATATTTTGGTAAAAATGCTGGTAAATTTGTCATACTTCATCGTACGGACTATTGCGGCGAAAAACTTCACAAACTGAGCTGAAAACCACTCCACGATTTAAAATTATTATCTGAGATCATGGGAATCGCGTTAAAACCACACATTATTACGAAGAACACTGATAAATTAAGCGAAATGTATAGTATTTCGCTTAATTTATCAGTGTTCTTCGTAATAATGTGTGGTTTTAACGCGATTCCCATGATCTCAGATAATAATTTAAATCGTGGAGTGGTTTTTAGCTCAGTTTGTGAAGTTTTTCGCCGTAATAGTCCGTGCGATGAAGTCATACTTTATATAATTTATTTATCAGTGTTCTTCTTAATAATGTGTGGTTTTAACGCGATTCCAATGATCTCAGATAATAATTTTAAATCGTGGAGTGGTTTTTAGCTCAGTTTGTGAAGTTTTTCGCCGCAATAGTCCGTACGATGAAGTATGACAAATTTACCAAAATGCTTTACAACACGCTTCTTCATTTCTCGCCGAAAATTTACTGAATCTCACTAAAAATAATGTGATTCTCAAATATGAAAATATCAAAAAACAGTAAAAGTCCAGATGGAAGTCAAATATTATTTGACGTTTAATTAAAAATGGCCGTCGTGTCAGTGCAGCCAACAGAAAAACATACGTCGCACGTCAATTATTGTTATTTATTATTATACATAACTAAAAAAAATAATTTTCTCTTATTGCGCCCTAGGCAAAAGTTATTGGCGCGCACCCTTTTTAACAAATCGTCCCATTTTTTTTTCGAAATAATGGAAAAAACAATTTGGTATCATTAGAGTTTTTCTTTATACACATATCCATGGCCGCTCCCAATGTGGAGCATATGACTTCCGAATGGAGATATCTCAACTGCAGCTTTTCTATCTGAACTGTTTGTTACTCAGTCGCTCAACCTATCTTTTTCGAATCATATAGAATACGATACATAATTACAACGAACAATTCATACAAACATCAAAATAAAATGAAATGTACTATTATTTATTATTATTAGAGTGTATACAAATAATTTTAATACTCCATTTATGCGTCCCTGATAGTTTGCGCCCTAGGCGGTTGCCTATTTCACCTGTATGGTGGCAACGGCCCTGCATGTATTACAACCAATGCGCCATCTAAGAGAGGTTAACTACGCAGAAAATTTAAAGGCGAGCAAGCCAATCATAAAAATTCATGGCTTAGTTTCAATATATTTGCAGAAAATATGTCATATTTGATATAAATTGTTTTTTTTGTTTTGCTTTGCATAATTAAAATTATTATTAAATAATTTATACTAATATGTGCATTAAAATAAAACATTAGAAAGATACTAACCACTAAATCCATTGAAAATAACTTACCTTATTTACAGACTATTGATATTTATCATTCTATAATTTTTTTGAAAACTCAAGTTTCAATAGTTTTTATTTATTTTTGGTTACAGTTGAATTACTGAGAACTATTCATTGTATTAGTGCAGGGGTGGGCAAATCTTTTGGTTGTCATTCCACATTGAGGATGAATGTTTGGCCGGGAGCCACATTAATAAACTACAAAATTAATTAGTTCTTTTTAAATAAGGAAGACTGGGTCATACAACTTGCAGACCTCCGAATCAAAGATTAATCATTCAATTTGGAAATGCTTTTCACAAACAACTTTAAATGTTTTTGTTAAATAACATATTTTTAATTTATATTTTTTTTGTATACTCCTCGGGCCGGATGGAATTTCATCCGGCTCTATCCGGTATTAGTGTATGGATTAATACTGGTGCTGAATAAAAGTTTAATTTATTTGGATTTTTGTATTTCAGGGAATATTCTTGTTGAATGAACTGTGCCGAAATAATGCTGACGATAGAAGAGATTATATGTACTATTTAGCCATAGGCCATGCAAAAATGAAAAAATATTCTAAAGCAAAGGAAATATTGAACCACTTATTGTTAACAGAGCCTACAAATAATCAAGTTTTACAATTAATGGTATGATGTTTTTTCTATTTGTAAAAATCATTACAGAAACTGTATTGTTTATTTATTATTTTAAGGGACCAGTAATCGATACATACAGAAATATATATCACACGTCTCCTAGAAATCCTTCTTTATAATAAGGGTAAATATATCACACAAAAAGAAGTTACGGTTTCAATTTTTTTTTCATAAAATAAAAGACAATATAAAGGTTCAAATGAACTTCGATTGTTTATTTATTCATCTGTTTTCTGCCATGATTGTTTTTCAGTACCGAACACTCAAAATGTGTGAATCAAATCAGGATCGATTTATGCTATTGTAAAAACATAAAGCATGTACCGAAAGTACAATATAGTGAAAGTCAATACGATTAGAGAAGATGTCATTAAATGTTAAAATATTAAATATTGCACATTCAACCATCGCTGTTTTGAAACTATTTTATATTCGAGATCATTTATTACCTATATTGTCTCTTGGTTTATTTTTTTTAATGTGTCTTATGCGGGCTAGCAGTGGGTATTTAGTTAAGGTCATATTTGTCACTATAAATTGTGTGGTATACGTACCAGGTTTTTAGACCAATAGTGTGCAGGAAGAGTAAGACGAAAGATATTCAAACGGAATAAATATTTGCGATGATGACTCTATTTTCCAGTGGCAAAAAACATGCACAGCTTAAGTCTCAGGTTTATGCTATCCATCGTTTTGTATTTTTTTTTAAAACCCCTTCATAAGGCTACCAGTTTCCACAAATACCAAACTAGTGAAATTTTTAGTTCAGACAATAAATTGTTTTCTCTATTGTTGCAATTCAGAAAATTTATTAAATTATTGTGTAATTTAAAATTATGATAAAAACTTTTGCACATACTCGAGGCTATATCGGTGTTGACACGCACTGTCTGAATTACTGAAACCGGGATCCAGGTATTTATGGTGTTTTTTCAACACCTAAATACAGGTGCTGAAAATGCAAAAATACCTATATTTTGATATTAACAGCTTAACGACCGCACATTTTTTTTTATAGAATTTCACTCGGTGGCCGGGCAATTTTGCGAAAAATTCGCAAAAATTGTAATTTTACTAATTTCACTATAATTTGTAAACCAATTGAGATATCTTTACCAAATTTAATTTTCTTAGCTTCCAGATACTTCGCCTATACGCATATATGAGTCCGCCGGCCAGCAACCTTTGTTTTTCAAAAACTCAAATACGCGTCCGCGGTCGTTTAGCTGTTAAAATCAATTTCCATTTTTTCACAGATCTGACGAGCCTTTCAATGATGTTTTATTATTTTAAGAAACTTAGTTACTTATAAAAATCACCCATTTATGATATATTTTTTAATCACAATATTTTATATGAAATATCGAAATACCGATTTTGATCTACTTGCCCGGTATTGCGATCCCAATTGACTGTATTTTTTTTGCTTTGATATATTTGTCTGATATTACGTTATCTAACTGTATACCGTAGTTAAAGAAATATAAAAATGACCTGTTTGTTTATAAGAAAAATTGCGAGTTATGTAACTGCATGATTTTCTATGCAAAACTGTAAGCTGTTTACTGTTGGCTGCATGTAATTTTTTTTCTCTTTACAGAAGCAAATCCATAAGAAAATGGAAACTGATGCAGTGGTCGGTGCAGCAAAAGCTGGCGGGGCTTTACTTTTAATCGGTGGTATTGTAGGATTAGGTATAGCATTGTCAAAGAAATAGTGTGTTCTCATTTGGATGTTTTTGAAGACTTGGAGCTTATAAATATCAGGAAAAAATTGTTAACTCATCATCCTATTTTGTAAAACGGCATAATAATTATTGTAGACTTCAATCTAATGGTGTAGACACCTGGGAAAATGGTGGTCATTATATTATGTTTATTATCATCGCACCGCATGGCAGCTTATCACTTTATGTATAACAGTAATTTTAATAATTCATTATTAAATATTTGGTTGCATAATTACTACCACTACCTTTAAATTAATAATTTAATATTTACCCTATCAATAGGTATACATCAATGATGCACAACTCGCGACCCTAAATGACATTTATTGCGGCCCATAGAAGTTTCACAATACTAATGTTTCCGTGAGAAGTTTATTATTTATTTCAATATCGACTCGGTTTGATAGTTTCACTGTACAAGTGTAGTTTATTTTCAGATTACCTCTTTTCTAACGTTTTCAATCATATTCAGTATAAATTCTCCATAAAAACTTTTTCTCAAAAAGCTGTGCTTTGTGCAAGTCATTTGGGAAGAAATTACATTACATTCGCAAACATATGATAAGTACTTAAGTATTTGGTATGCAGTTATTCAATTAAAAAAGTTTAATCTGTATATGTAATCACTCAGGAGTCAGGGAGTGATTATATCAAAACTTTTAACTTTTGCAGCCTGCGTGGATAAATAGGTTGTACATCACTGGCTTAAATTTTTAACTGAATTTAAGCAATCAGCAATACTTGTATTGCAGCTTAACACGTAACTACGTAAATGTGAATTGGAAAATTTCCTGTTAATGCAAATTGATATTTCAGCTACTTGCTTGCTTTAGTCACTCACCGTCAATCGACCATATCTTATATCAGTATATTATTCCTGTTATAAATTCTGAACAGCCCATAGAAATGAATTTATCAATAAGGAACCTGTAACCGAATTAATAATATTTAGTATTAATAGTACCCATCGTGAACTACGTATAAATGTTTAATTCCAAAGATTGAAAAAAACCTATTTTATTATCAAAACTGAAAACTACCGCACATTAAATTTGAAAAAGTCTAAAGACAAAATTATTTTAGTATGTTTATTTTTACTAGTTAGCCAAGCATTTACACTTTTTATACTTCTAAATCCTCATTGGTAAATAAGTGATTATTTTGGCGACTGACCTTTTTATTTTTTATATGATTTTATTGATCATTGCAATACGACTATAATTAGATTCAGTATTTTACATTTTCTTCATATTTCTTCATCTGTTATGTCATAATTTGGAAAAAAATGTGTATTATGATGAGAAATCACAATTATCGCTGGTCAGACTAAAATCTCAGGAGGGTGGTGTATGGAAATAATTTACTCATCGGATCGGAAGTTACAGTGACATTCTTTTGTTAGGTGCCTGTGTGAACAAATTATCAGAATATGTATTTTAGATACATAAAGCTTCCATTGATATTTCAGAATTTCTCATTGAATATTTTGAAATTGTCTTTGATGTATGAAGATTATTGTATTGCGATGAATACTTTGTATAAGAAGCATTGAAAGCTGATTTCCATGTACCGTAATACATTGAGAGAGATACAAGATAATTGAGAGCATGTTTATTTATCGATCATCGATATTTATTAAAATGTTTTACAAAAAAAGATTTAGGCTGAGGATATGCCGAGATGCAGTACAGGGCACCACAGATTTTTTATTACACGAAGAAGCACAGACCTGGGGACACTGTAACATAAGCGAGTGTGACGCAGACATGCGTCTGCCCTGCGCTACGCTCTGTTGTGGTGTCGGCACAGATTCCGCGTGCACATGTTCTTTTGATGATTTTTCTGCGAAAATTACCATAAAATAATAGAATTAGTGCAAACTGAACTTGGTTTATTCAATATTACCCATGTGGACTAATCTTGAAAGACATGATGAGAGATTTGTTGGGTCAAAATCCGTGTCACTCGGCCGTTACTTGCGTGACCAGCCATTACAGCATACACTCGTCGTATGTGTGCTTTAACAGTCTGCATCTGCCAATTCTGTGTTGCGTCGCCTGCATCTCAGCATACGGCTAGCCTTAGGTATTGCGAAACCTGCTTATTCGCCTTTAAAGACATTTTTTTTTATCCTCAGTGCATTGATAGAGAACAGAAAATACACCACTCTTACAACAATTTGATTTATTGTTAAAATTTTTGTGTTTTCAGTTTTTGGAAAGTTCTCATGTATGTTTGTTTATATTTTATACTTTCCCATTTGATTACTCTTAGTTTAGTAGATTTGAATAAAATTTTATGTATTTTTTTATGTCATGTTACTTTATGATTAAAAATAAAACATTTTAGAAACATTTTAAACACTTACTTTATTCAATATAAATCTTATTATTGAAGCGGTACACAATTTCAAATACTTAAGACTACTAAATCAACGTTATGGCAAGTACAACAATATGAATAATAAGTACAATGAGAAGCTCAAAATTGCTTAAAAATGTAAAAATAACACATTTTCAATGAGTGACAACAAATTAGGAACTAAATTAATAAATTACAGTCAAAGAAATATAAAATTGTAAAGGTGTCTGTAAATGTTTCTTTCCTTGCGAATTCTCGCATATTATAAATATGAAATAACAGATTGGATTACTTCACAACATTCATTAACATTGCCTGATAAAAGATTTGCGATACTACAATATTTCCAAGACACGCGGGCGGACCCTAAATAACAAAGGTATTTAATGCGACTAACCGACAATTCATATTTGCTATAATTTATAGTTATGGTTTATTTACCAGTACGAATAATATTCTATCTTACGGTGCGTCCGTGAATGAGTGTTTTCAGTTAAGCTCTTTTTATCGTATAGTTTCCTCTCGAGGAGGACCTTGTGCTCGCGGCTCACTTTATTGATTAAAATCGTCTGCATCATCACGAAAGCGACTCGCTTAAACGTATGCAGCCTATCGAATTTTGTGATGTCTTTAAGTGTAGACGTATGTAAATAAAAATTTAGTACCTAAAAACAAGCTTGTCATCTATTTTGTCTACGGGACTTTTAAAGAGCCGATCGTAAGCCCTTCGATTGTTTTGTAATGTTTTCTCGTATCCGTGTGACGCATACGCATGATTCACGATAGTGATTTTATTTTGCACGGTTTTTATTACTTATATATATATATATATATATATATATTTATAAAAGTAATTAATGAATGGCCATTTATATTTCGCTATAATCTAAATAATATGTACTTACGAATTAAACAATTAATGGTAAAATATATATATGTACATACTTATTATATTACTATCATAGGGAGCAAGTATTTAGGAACTTAGAACGCCTGACTAACTCGGTGTACTCGCGAGGGTTCAACGCGCTACATGTCTGCGCGAGCCCGCGCTCGCGTACTCGCAATGTAACTAAAACAGACAACTGTCGCAGCGTAATCGTTCCGTCTGCCACCGAAGCCAGGATTTTAATCCTTTCATTTATTTCGCAGCGAGTGCAGTCGGAGTCGATTCGTGCAAAAGTCTGAATCGTTCAGGCTCATTCATTTAATTTTAGAAGGCACCTCGTCCCTCAACAGTAAGCATCTAACACATCAAAAATTATTATTTTTTTCCTAATATTTCCGATACGGTTCTATGTTTAAAATTACTGAACGTTCTGCATTCGTATGCTAAATTGTATAAGATTGATTTACGCGGCGTCGGTATACGGCGTAAATTAGTATCTATTAGTTGTCAGATTAACCAGTATCAAAAATTAAAATTAAAATTTTCCTCTTTAGAAACTTTATCTAAAACTCTTAAGTACATTATGGCATTTTGTACACTTGAAATGTCAGAAACTTTTTCAAAGTAACCGTTTCTAAATTTTACGCAATAGAAATGCAGTCTGAACTTAACGTAGTCAATATTTTTATAACAAACGATAACCGGTTCGCGATTTTATCAGCAACTGGACAATTCAAAAGAGAAAATATAATTGTCAAAATTGTGTTAAACGATTAAGCTCATACAATTAGTTCGTTTAAGTGCTCTCTACACTCGAGTATATTCTTTATAAATAATGAAAACACTACGATATATTGTTATGTCATGACGGAAAAAAAAACCTCAAAATTTATTGCAATAATAATAATAATTGTCTCTAGTTAGTCTATAATATGTATGTTTAAAACATTTAAAAACACATGAAATTTAGTAAAATATCACACAAGTAAGTCATGACTATGCTACATTAATCCAAATGTGTCATGGTCAAAAAATATCAAAAATTTCCTTACAGGGTAACAATTATTCAGAGCGTAACGAATTTCACTATTGAATTGATTTTATATAATTAGTATTCGCATATTGTAGGTAACAGAAAAATATTTCGATAGGGATTTCGACTCGCCTATCGCTAGGTATTTACAGATTAATGATAATTTATAATAGAAAAATCCACTCCCTATATTCTAATAACCCCCCCCTCCCCGATGTAGATGAGACGAGTTCTTTGTTTATTTTTTAAATATTTTAACAAAATCATATATATTTAGTTTTAACAAATAAAGCACCCTTTAAAACATTTCACCGTATTGTGCTTGCTATATTACAGCACTGTTAAGATTTATTTGCAAAATGAATAAAACTTTTATTTACAAACTTTGATGTCGCTATCGTTAGAACAAATTACAACACAAACGAAAAAAAACATTCCTGTATTCGGTAAATTTTAATAATCTTACACGCTATGGCAATATTTTTCTATTAGTATCGATTTAAACCGTCAACGCGTGATAATGAGATTTAATCTGATAGTGAAAATATTCATAACAAAGTGTCTATCAATGGGTAAGCGGTTAATAAAACACACACTAATCTACATGCAATAAATGCTGCCGTATAAAATAATCAACTGTAATATGTATCTGCCCTTCAAACGGCGTACACTTGATCATTTTATATGCGATGACTTGTAAAGAATCACTTATCATATAAAATCTAATCCTAGCCGCTTGCGAGGTATTTCTACATCAGTAATAATAGGCTAGACATTGTAAACTCGGACCTCGGACAGTCTCCGACGGTCAATCGTGTAAATGAGGTAAGCGCTTTCGACTCGGCCGACGGTCGTCTGTCCCTTCCGAATGCGATAATAAATTAAGTAGCCTGTAAAGTTGACTTCTATCGGTGTCGCAGCTGAGCTAACAATATCCTGACACTTTCGTGTGGTAACTTTTTTCGTTTAGAATAATAACAAAAACATAAACATGGCGAGTATACAATTGCATTGATATTTTTAATTACATATCAGGTGATGCACTGATAAAGTGAAAACAGATCGTTATATAAATGCAAATCCAATTTTCAACTGAAGATAAAAATGACAACAATGTAAAATATTGAAAAAAAAACACTGGCAACGTAGACATTTTCTTTCATCAATAGTGTGAAGCAAAGCAGGAGATAACAGTAAGCTAAACATTCTTCAATGAATTTTTTTAACACCGTTTTGATTATGATCATGAGAGATTTTACTAAAAATCTTCTAAAATGCCCATTATGTATGTATATTTAAATATCTATTTGATTACAACACAAGACATCGTCTTATTCTAAGTATACAAATGTAAATGTATTGTACTTGAGGGTTCCTGCGTTTTTGTGATCATTTAATGTTCTGATGAAATATTTTTTTATGATGCGTCCATGTCTCTCGACCAACATTTCAGTAGCGGTTCAAGTCGATAGTTATTTCAGGTGACATTTAAAATTTCTATTAGATCAAAAAATCCTGTCAATATTTTTATGCCGACTCGTTTATTTTTCAACTTTGTCGAGAGAAGAATATTCTCTGATCGTTAGTCGACCGACGTTTTGAGAATGAACTTTTTTCTTAACGCTGTCGATGTAAATTTTTAATAATCTAGTGAGACATAATTTGCGATAAAAATATCAAACGTCTATTGTCATTGAACTTTTCCAAAAAGGGCTTTAGTCAAAATATATTTTATAGCTGATCATTTTAAATTCAGTATATTTTTCTAATTTATAATAAGACAAAATTGATATCTATTACTGACTAATTTTTTAGTATAATTTTTCAAGCTCTACAATTTTTTTATCGTATACTTTTTTATATTCTCGTTTGAAATGTCTTTTAACAGATACGCTTATACAAATTTTCAGAGGTACAGGTTTGGAATTATTTATATTAAAGTTATTATTCTGTAAACTAATTTGTGGTTTTGATCCTATCAATATCGATCCTTATTTATTATTTTTCGAACTCTTATTAAAAATTATCTATTTATTGATTTGAGGTAGATGGATGGAATTATATGTTTGTAATTTTTGGAGGAATATTTTTGTAAACACTACAATATTTTGAGGTAGATGGATGGAATAAATGTACGCTCCGGCGTACTCTTCTGCCTGCACGACAATTGTGCAGCGTGTGCGAACATCACTCGTCTTTTAAGAAATTGAATCATTTCAAAATTGTAAAAACAATTCATCCTTATCCTTAGCACTTAACAGTATGAAACTAATATATATATATAAAATAAATGGCACAAACAAATATTTCTTTATAAAATTCTAGAAAATTACTTGAATGAGAAGCTCTGGCAGTCTTCTGAGTTCTTTCGACACGTCAATTATACACTTTATATTATTTTTATTTGTCATCCTAAACAGAGACAACACGTATTTTTACATTAATATTTTGTTATAAAATCGTTTTCAGTAAAATTAATGTCTAATAAATAGGTTCTGTATGTATATATAGATATATATATGTATTTTACCCTCGTTTTCTAAAATAAGACGGTAAGCGAAGACTTCATATTGAGATGTTTTTACCTTTGCGATGCAAAAGTTACTCACAATCTTTTTGCAAATCTTCATCTGAATATTCTTCTTCCTCTTGCCCGCTGCTGTCGCCGAGAATCTTCTCTCTCTTCTCTATTCTGGAATCTTCTCTGATGTTTTCTCTTTTATTATAATCGTTGCAGTCGCTGTTTAATTTTCGAAGATTTCTATTTTGATCCGATTCGTGATCCAAGTCTCTCTCCATGTCGATGTCGACTATACTTCTATCCCTCGACTTGTCCTTCTCTCTGTCTTTGTCTTTTCCCAGATTCAAAACTTCATCGTCTCTGTGATCCCTTTTGGAATAATGATTATGCATTTGGTCTAAGAAGTGCTGGTGGAGAGGCCCTTGCGGAGGGGGGGACAGTTTGTTCATGGCGTTTAGTTGTTTTCTTTCTAGTTGCGTTCCTAGCGCGTTCAACTGAGCCAATTTTGCCGCATGCATGGCTGCAATTTGTTCTTGCGTCATTCCCATACCTAGAATGAAATTCAAATCAGTTATGGATTATTAAAGCGTAATAAATAACATCAGTACGCTGTTTTAATATTAGTAGTATTTGTGCAGAACCAATGAAAATTGAACAGGCTTACCGAAAGTGTTTTCTGCCATAAATTGCAAATATGTATCCAATATAGCTGATCCCCCTAAAGCGGCCGGGTATTCATCTTGTTTTCCGCTTAAATTTTGTGCGATGGAGTCGATACTTTTTGCTGTGACCGCTTTCAAAGCTGGCACTTTTGTGATAGTTGTATTCGAATGATGGTGGTTCATAGCTATAAGAAAAATGTTTAGATTACTATGTGAGAAATGACACGATTCTATCGTAAATAATGATTAGTAAGTAAAAGTCTTCCATAGTTTTTGAACATACTATTATTGCCAAGAATAAACACCAGCTCACTTGGGCATGGAAGTAGTGGATGAAAAAATTACACATGTTTCAATCCTTCGACATGCTGAAGGCCGCACAGTACACAGTAGTTTTGTGGAATCAATAATGATGTGATTTATTTATTCTGAGGAGAAATCAATCTCTATTATTTTTTTATTATTAAAATAAGATTGTGTCGTGACGAGATGGCACTGTTAATTATAGCGAAATGTAAAGATAAGTTATAGTTAAAGTGCATAAATAGAGATATTAAAATTTCATGGTTATTGAAAATGATGATACTCTCAAAACAAGGTTATTGACTTATCGCATTCTGTTAGTACACCTACGATTTATTATTTCCTAAATACTTAAGGGGCAAACTCACTTGGGGGAGGAGACATCGGCAGCATGTCAAACCGATGAGGTGTTATTGTCAAATCTTCTGGATCATTGTCACCGCACAGTGAGCTCGTTTCCGAGGCTGCCGAATGTGCACTCTTTGCGTCAAGTTTTACGTCAGATCTTCTCGGTCCAGTCGGAGACGCCCTCGCTCTTAATTCAGCGGGTGATATTTTCACACCGGCTTTTGCCAATAACCTGGAATTAAGAAATATGTCTCTTAAAAACAATAGACCGATTGAAATTTTTATTGGATTTTTCCGTAATCCAACGGAGACTTTATAATCGTTTATCTATATTATACTGTTATTTCATACCTGCTCGCTAATTCTGGATCAAAGGGACTCGGCATCGGCAGAACGGGTAGATCTTTTGTGGATATTCCTCTATGCTGTCGAGACATATGAGAATGCAGGGAGTTTCGAGATTTGGCCACAGTACCGCACAATACGCACCTGTGTAGGCAGACAAATATAATATTTTACTAAAAATGACACATTGGAACTAGTTTATTTATTGCTGATCAGAACCGGTTTCACTGATCGTGAGCATTATTTTAACTGATGAAATATCAAATGACACTTGTAGGTGTTCACCATAAAAGCGGTATGATAACATTGTTTATTAGATATGGTGTTTTTAAAGTCATACACATGCCTGTAAAGAATGCATGGCTTATTGTGGGCGCAATACATATCTTTGTATCACTCTTGTACATTTTAACGACATACTACCAATCGAGAATTTTAAAACATACCTATATCCTGGACAAATTGTGTGTTTATCTTCGAGATGGGTCCGCAGCGTGTGTGCAGATCGATATATTTTTCCGCATTTCGGACACGGCCGAGGATCAGTCGCTCTCACTCTCAACATGTCCAATGATCGTCGAGATACTATTTATGAAATAAAATAAATCATTCATTATTGAGAATGAAAACAATTTCCCAATTAGTAAATTTGATTGGAATGAAAATATTTAAAAGCGCAATAGATTAATAATTTTTTATAACTTGTTTATAACAAAGATCTGTGAGTACTTCTTTCAGTTATACTTACGTACAACAAACTTACAACTTATTTCTATAAAAGCTTCTTTTCAGTCGTATTGTATTGTTATTTGTTGTTTTATGAAAATACATGAAACATTCGATGATGTATTTTGAAAAAGATAAATATTTTCCATCGAGCAGCCGTCGGGGAACGGTCACTCGTATACTCGTCTGCCTCACAGATGAAGGTTTGATCAATTGGGTAATAATTCATTATTTGTGTGTTATCATTTCGCAGCGAATCTCAAAACAAACTTAGTTATGTCAGCAAATTTATTCAAATAAAAATTGTATAAGCATTATTATAAACTTAGATTTAAATGTACGATCGTTCAGATACGATCTCTATCTATATACATTATGACCTATTCTACGTTGATAAAAGCATTATTAAGGTTATAAAGCTTACATTATTATATTACTCTGTTTGACAGAGATGAGGAACATTTGTTTTATTTAGATTTTACGGTAAAAACCTTTATCAGATTATCTAAAATACATTATGCCTGATTTATATGGAACTATTTTTTTATGGCCACCACGGCTTACAACCGTCATTCTTTTAAATTACATTAACAGTCTGACATTTAAACATATTCTCTACGTGTAATACAAAACTCAGTCAAAAAATACTATTTGGTAAAAAATAATAATCAATTTCACACATATCGGAAATATAAAACTAATTTTTACACATCTTCTCTGTAACCGTGATATTATAATTTCAAATATTCTACATCATTAAGAAGCATGCGAGCACTTTTGATTATATAATTACATAGAGATCTCTCATCGGTGGGCTGAATGCGAATGAGTAAAATAGGTACAATTTTAGGAATGCCCGTACACATTGCTTAACATAACTTAAGCGAAACTTACTCAATCTTTGTTTCGTAAATATAAAGACAAAATTTTCAATTCAAATCAAAGACGCGAGACAAATTTTATGATTTAAATTAACATAATCACTGACCTCTTAAAAATATTAAGTCGTTGCGATTATAAAACGATAGCAATCCAAACGAACCGAAAACGGTTCACGTCACTGATTCTAAGCGTTCCATCCGCAACTCCATTTCAAAGTTTTCATTTTATCCCATTGCTGAGGGTGTTTAATTCTCATATGATTCCTTACTGAATTAGGATGAGCGAAGAGCCTCGCGCAAGAGGCGACGGGGCAGAGCGGGCTGTCCCGCGGATAGTGAAGGTCGATATGCTGACGGGCCAGTGCCAGCGATGTCAACGGTATGCCGCACAAGGGGCAATCTAATTCGCCTTCGTTGCGGTGACGCTTGAACAATATAGAGTTTCTCACGACACTGCTAGCTAACATTTTCATTAAATCATTGTCTAAGCACGAATATGTTCGCTCGTCAATCGGAGACGACTGTATTTCTCTAAATTGAAGCGCGTCCGGAGACGCGGGAGCTTCGGCTTTTATTATCTGGGAGGCAGTAGGCTCCCTCAGCGCAACAGCGGCATCTGCAATGCCGATATTAAAACTTATTACTCATTACTGCAGATAAATATTTTAATTTTACTCAAATTTTGCGAATTGAAAACTCACCGTACTGTTTCATGAAATTATAATATAAGCCATTTATTTGGTGAATAAAATTAGAAAAGTAATAATGAAAGATTTTTTTCTTCTTTTTAATGCTATGTAAGCTACTGCTTCCTTTATTGACAATATACCTTCACTTATATCAAAAGAGTGTCATTTGGACTAACATATTTGTATGCTATAAGATGCCGTTTATAAAATTTTATTTTGAACAAAAAATTTCAATTGCAACAAAAGCATTCACTTATTTATGAATAGTGAATCATTTATACTTGATAAGAATTGAGACAAGTGATATTTTTGATACCAAAAGAGCAAGTGTATTTAAGTAAAGGATTAATATACATACTGTTGATCTATCAAAATATAATCTCGAATCACTAAAATGTCCGTTATCTTTTATACCTATTTCTAACACGCGCAAGGCTAATATGTTTTTAATCATTTTAATTCTGTAAGGAATGATATGTAATATCGTGCCCCTGTCGCTGGTTAACTATTTATTATATCAAGTAGTTTATGAAAAAATATAATATTCAATATGCAAATTATTGCCACGATATAGACACAGTTTCCAATGTACGGGATATAATATATCTTTTCATACATAATAAGTTCACGCTATGACTTACGTACTATCCTAAAGTATCGTATAATTAGTATAATTAGTGTTGATTTACAATATGTTTGCTGAATAAATTAATTTTGAATATAACGGTTTCACATCAGCCGAAAAAATTATCACATCTTAATACTGGCACTTCCGCAAATTTATTAGAATGTTTCTTAAATCACTCGAATCGTTTTCTATCCGGTAATAATCAGCCTTTTAATTCTCACAAAAACCATCCCCGCCGGTCGTTTCATTAGGTGGTCTGCCGCTGCCGTATTCCGTGAGCCTGGAGCTGATGGTTGATGAGATAGTGTTTGGTCTTGCATTTCTTTCCGCAGTGTTGGCAACCGTGCCACTGCTCCCTGTCGGTCTGCGAATGGACATTGAGCATGTGCTGCCTGAGGTTGGAGGTGGACGAGTAGACTCTCCCGCACATTAGACACTGCGGCCGATACGATAGCGACGATAAGGATCCCGGTCCGCCCATTAATGCCGCCCCTGTAACACAGAGGCGGCTGTTAATCGCATCGCTCCTCATTCCATATTTTTATAAATGTTCATCATTAAAAATTATTTGTATACATAGGCATTTATTAAGTCTATGTTTTACATCATGCATTTCAATACATCTATCAGAGATGTAACATACTCATGCATAAATTTATTACTATGAATGATGCAGATGTCATACAAATGATTTCAATCGCTCCCCGATACGAATGGACTTCCATTTTTGCAACCCCGGTTGACACTCAAAATATATTATGTTCTTTGAAATCTCTCACGGCTCACAAGTTTATTTTATTTATTTTGGAAATATGCTCCATACAATTCTATATCTACAGTGTATCCCTAATGACTCGTAGACATCTTGAAAATACTATAATTTATTTTATTAAGCGATTACTTCAGTACAGCTATGCGATACAACTTATGAAGTATATTCAATATTCTCTGTTGTAAAATGAAATTAAAAAAATTCTTTCAAAGTAATCTTGCTTTCAATGAAAACAATAACTTTACGAAGCGTTTTTGGTTTACGCCTCACAAAAAAAGTTGTGGTCATGATTCTAGTATTCCTATTGCGAATACTGAATGGAGAATAATTTCACCGAATACTGTGTTGACTATATTTGAAAGAAATATATAAAACTATTATAGAATAATAGTACTGAATGCTATCTAGTTATTTACCAAAAAGATGGCGCATCTACACTGAACATCTAAGCGCGAGTCGTCAACTTATTGCGATACCGGAGGAGACATAGACGAATTGGAATCATAAGTTTTTCGTTGGCGCACTCCGTGCATGGATAGCAAGTGTATTTGCATATATTGCCGGGTTTTGAATCCTTTCTGGCACACCGAGCAGCGGTATATCTCGTTGGGTGTCGAATGCAAATTGACTATGTGCTGCTTTAAATTGCTGTTATTGCTGTAAACTTTTCCACATTCGGGACACTTGGGCTTCGCTTGGTTCTGCATTAGCATATCTCCCTGCGCCCCGCCGTTGATCTGATGATACATCGAGCCCGTGGAATATTTTCCGTAGTTCTGCTCGCTTAGCATTTTTCCGATATCGCTTCCGACGGGCTGCTGCGACTGTTGCCAGCCAGACGAGGCCGTGGCATTGGAAGTCTGAGGTGTCATTCTCGGATCCGACAGGCCGACAGGATTACAGGCTCCGGTCATCCAGTCGTGTCCTGCGGCAGACGGACACCCGCATGATTATCACAACTTCTCACGGATTTCAACCTGTTAGGGCATATTTCACACTTTCTCCTTTTTTGCAGGACTGTCCGGTAAAAATAACTCCGCGTCTCAGATTTCGGAAAAGCCCAATAAAGTACTACATATACATAATAATGTATTGATAAATGTAAAATACATTATTTGCTTATTTCAAAGTGATCAGAATATTTTCATTGAAATGGATTTGATATAATATAACAAAGTTTGCAGGAGATTCGTTTGTTTTGATAATATAGCATCGAATTTTGTGCAGAGATGGCTATTGAAATTTTCGATGAAAACCTCTCAACGAAAGCGTTATTTGGTTAAAAATAAAACAATGAAAAAGATGCAGAAAATGTTAAATGAAAACATTATTATTGTGTGAGATTGAAAGCGTTAGAAATGATTAAGTAAAAGCACAAAAACACTTGTGTAATGTTCACCAGTTTATAGAGAAATTAAAAAATTATATTACGACTTGAGTGAATTTTACAAAAGTGTCATGCTTTCAAGAATAAATAATGAAATCCAACATCAACTTACCAAAATTATCTGGTGTTCCGTGCATTCCTGATGGTCCAGGTAAAAGACCTATAAAGATTATACACATTAAAATTGTACACTTTTGATTTTTCATTAGGTTATAATATGTGTGCGTGGTGAATCCTTCTTCTTCCCTCACATAAAAAAGTGATGAAACACATGAGTTAAGCTGTCATTTATTCTTAGATCTTGATTGCACACATGCAAGTGAATAGTGTATTTCATTTGAAATTATGCGAGTCAGTGATGCACAACCTTTTTAACAGTAGGGTCAATTTATCCATTTTCCAATTGTCCAATGAACAGCATAGCTTAAAAGTTTTGCAGATGGGTTATGATTAGAAAATTTATTTATTTAATTAACATTGCAAAAGGTTGACAAATTATAAATTTAAAACTTTTACAATGGAGAAAAAAAATAGTACAATTTAATATTAAAATCAGTAGAAAAAAAAATGGCAAAGAAGTCAACTGAGTAAGCTCCGACGAACTCTACTTTAATACATAAAAAATAGTGTTCGTCGGAACTCACCCACGTCTACGATATGATACAATCTCTCGTATGTGGAGAAATACATAGCAGTATGTATTATTAGATAACGACACAGTGGACACTCCAGCCTTTCTTTACTCTTCATTACGTGCATATAATATGATAGCTAATGGAATCTTGTACAAAGTGCAGCCTTCTGGTGGACTTTTTGTGGAGGACTTAAATCGAAATGCGTGTTACAAAAACATTAATAGAATACCACCTGCAATGCAGGCAGTACTATATTTATTTCTTGAACGAAATAAAAAAAGCTTCCCTCAAGAAAATATTTAAAATTGGTCAAGGAAAACTTAGTTAGTATTCAATAAGACTTGTAGTTGTAAATGTCATGGTCACTTCAAAACTTGTCGCGGGTTGTGCATCACTGACCTAAGTTGATTAACTTTTTCCCTGCCCTGCCCAGTCGCAAACCTGACTTATTAAGTAGACTACATACAATATTTTTCAAATATTCATTCATAACCCAAATATAGGGAGATATATGGGGTGGGCATGCAGGGTCCAACTACCCATCCCGTGTATATACATGATGGGCAGAGAACAGGCTACAATCAATTGAAGGTGTTTATTCTAAAAATTTAAGCTTCTTAAGTCTAATGTTATGTATTTCGCATTCCCTTCGATGACATACGAATATCAAGATATTATTCAAATTATATGCTAATAATCAAGTAATCAATTTAATTTCCCAAAGGAGAAGATAGAAAAGACTTCTCAATTTACATATCACTATTAATTAACCAATCAATTAAAGACTGATGAATTGTATAATATGATGTAAGGTAGGAAACATTGATATAAGTTTTTAGTTATGAAATCATTTAATAGATGGCACATGTTTAAAAATATATGCTGACAAGAATGGATGTTATCTATATAGCTTAGAAACTTTTAAGAATGAATATGAAATAGTTATTGGATCTTTTGCTGATAATATCATTATTTTCTCTTTTTGTTTGAATTTTTCAGTTTTTAAATATTTTGATGCTTGATGCATATCAGATAAAGTAGAATATTTACCTTGCAGCCCTAGTAATGCTCCAGGAAAGTTTGGGTTTCTTTGAGGGTCCATCATACTTCCATTATGTCCGGTCATACCCATGTCATCTCCACAATAGTCCAGCGGTTCTTGTTTAGCTGTCATTGGGGCGTGTCGAGGTGGAAGGTCCATTTCAGAATCACTCATTGCCGCATCAGATGAGGAATATTCACCGGTTGAATGTGCTTGTAATGAATTTTCATTCATTTTCTAAGAAAATAGACAAGACATTTATATTACTTATAGTGCAAAATTTCCATAAATAAAATAAAATGTAAAATTAATCATTATCTTTAGTGATAATTAACCTTTCGAGTGTCGATACATTTTTTAATCTTTGTTTGCTAAGATATAAGATAGAAGTAAGATATATTTTACACAGTTTTAGATATTTTATTAAAAATTTAGCACACAATAAATCTTGAAATGTTTCATTTCAAACAAATAAATCGTCACATTTCTGGTAGAAGTTGATAAAATAAAATACCAAAATGAGTTAAGTATTCATAGAGATTACTTGATATAAATTCTTTGTCGGGAATAACTATGTCTGTGCATTGATTATGCCAGTTTGCCAAAAAAAAGCATTTATTTTTTATAGGCAATTATTAATGCTGATTAAACGCTGGCAATTAATTGCCTGTCTATTATTTTATACTCTTATTTTTGTCAGATCGGCATTAATGGATATTTAAATTATCTATGTAACATAATCACTCTTGCTACACTCCGTTATTTTAGGATTGGAATGGTGAGTGGGAATATTTAGACATCACAAACATACATGTCTTCGATCAGAAATCGAAAAATCAATTAAGGGTTCTGTTCATACTGGGATTCGAACCCGTGAGTTCCGACATGGAAGCCAACGACGTCGACCACTGTGCCATAGTTCTGTCCTGCCCCATCCTTTCCTATCCCTACTACTTATATTTGAAATAAGAGAGGTTGAGCGACTGAGTAATCAAACAGTTCTCGTAGAAACAAATCATTTTTAAATACCTCCATCCAATAGGAGGCTATATGCTCCAAATTGGGACTGGACATGCATAAAAAAAATGCAACATAAAATATCGACGCTAGAGGTTTTACCTTAAAAATTAAATTTTTCATTTTCTCTTTACTCAGAACTATCAATTTGTTACTTATCAACTTCTGCCACAACAGCGACGAAATATTTGTTAAATAGATTTGCAAAAACATATGAATAAAAATGTTTAACTGAAAAAAGTATTATTCTGACTAAGAAAACACCTTCAGAGGTTTCACTCAAACAAGAAAACGGTGTTACTGGAATTATTAACACGGATATATTTTGATCATTATCACTTAAACCAGTGCTTCCCAAATTAGGGGCCGCCGCAGAACAAGCTTTGTATTGAGGGGGGTCGCGGATTACTTTTTTTCAGATATAGGGGGCCGTGGTATGAAGTTCTTTGGGAAACACTGACTTAAACCACTTATTTTGATAAAAGATTTTGTAATTTTTTTGAGTCAAAAAATATAGAGTTAATGAATGAAATTGGGGCACATAAGCAATAAAAATCAAAAACCCCACTTAGACAATAATCGGTTTTTACTAAATATAAACACAAATTTCAACCTCCTACTGTCTGCTAGTTTGATGTAATTGTTTTGAAGTTAAGCATAAATAAAAAAAGCGTGATCGCACTTCTCAGCACTCGAATGGTTGAAAAAGACCTGTTACAATTATTTTGAGTAATATACATTTTTCTATTGTTAACTTGTGAACAAGTAACAAGTACACCTACCTAATTGTTGAGAATTATAAGCGCAGATTACTTATATTTAAAACGTTTTAAAGGTAATCATACCATATTGTTGTTAGGATGAGAAGTGGGAGTGCCTTCCAAGGCTTGCCCCAAAAGTGAGTCCCGCAAATCGAGTCCATTATTCATTCCTCGTTCCGGACTTCGGTGATTTTGTCCCGTTAATGATTCAACCCTACAAGAAGAAAAGCAACTATGTAGTTAATAAAGATTTAAATCTTAGAGTGATACATGTTATGTTTACGTTCTCTAGTAATGTTGTTGAAATACATACAAAGTTTGTTTACGGTAAATGAAAATTATTTTTATTTTTCCCTAGGCCCATTCACCTATTGTAAAATTGAATGACTGATTAAATTTCTTAGTTTTTTATTTGGCTTATAATAAGTGAAATTAAATGAAATCTTACATCACATGAATAGGTGATTAGCATTAAAAAAATAAAAAATTAGTTCCAATTTCATTTTATATGATCAGGATTCCGGTTTCGCTCATGATAAGTATTATCAAATGATATCTGATCATATAAAATAAAAGTGGAATTAGTATAAATGAGAGTTTTATTTTTTTAATATAATGCCTTTCTACAAAGTTTTGACAATGAACATATTACAAGTGATATTTAACAGATATTTACTAAAATTGTATATTTTCATGAAATATAGTTACTGGGATATATCTTTTGGTCAATTTAATGATCAGCCTTTAATCTTATAATGAACTCGAATAAGATATGAAATAATATTTCGAGCATACGAATTTAGTATAAATTGAAATTCCTTAACGTTTTAAAGTTTAAATAATAAATTTTTAAAAAATGGCAACGCTCGAGTTAGAGAAACTCCAAGTGCAATTACCAATGAACAAATCGCGAATGTAAATTATTAACCTATTTCTCAACTGTGCATTGTAGAGATCTGAAGATCGGGTGCGTTTTGTTGGTGGAGGTGAATGTACACCATGTTCTCTCCGTGACCGACTTCTTTCTCGCGAACTATCCGAATGAGGAGCTTCCGGCCACGGTAAACTCGTAGATGACTGAAAATAAAAGATTATTTCAATAAATGAATGGAATTTTTTCTTTTGTTTATTTTATAGGGATGAAAAAATATTTTATCATAAATATTTCCTGGAAGATACTTCAATCAATCCATACTAATAATATATCTTATAAACATTCTAGCAATATAATTTTCTATGTCTGCTTTCTTTACGATCAGGCCAGATCTATCAACAGGCTTGAAATACATTGACTTGATCATTATGATTAGTATAAAATTTGATATGGTTCGGATTGATTTCTTTAGATTGAAACTATAAAATATTTTATCAGTGATCTAAATATAATAATATCAACAAAATTGAAAATATTTAAGGGTAAATAGTCTTTTTTATCCTTTTACACTGTATTGCATCGATAGATAATGCCTCTAAGCAAAAACATTTATTTAGGAACCCAAAAAGGTGTCTGAGTCAATCTATAACTAAGTATACATGTAAATTCTATGGAGGGTTAAGGTTATGCTTTGGATAACCCTTCCTTTGCCTCAAACCCTTTGACATGAGACTCTTTTAGGTAGGCGGTTCGTAGGTAAGTAAGTAGTGATAGTTTCACAGAGAAGTGAATACTGAATGGTAATTAAATAAACTACTTACAGGTGAAACTTTGTGGTCAATGTTGTTGATGGGCACTCCCGGTGTAGGCACGTCTGCTAGCCCTCTCACTTGAAGCATCTGAGCTGCTTTGAGGAAGTCTCCGAGCTGCTCCTGTCCAATGTGAACCTCGCCGTTGTACATGAACCTAAAATTAAATGTAAAATATGGTTAGTATAAACATCGGACAAAATGGCAGCGCGGTATTGTAGGATAGTTTTGAATTGAATTCAATTTTTACAGTTGATAAGTTTGACTTAACTAAGTATATACCTAATATTCACTAACATCTATTGTTTCAATTGTTTAAATAATCTTCACAATCTGAGGGTAATTTGGAAATATTATATTAAATTAAATATTATTAAAAAAGATTAAAATTATGAATAGAAATAATGTATTATCGACATGGAGCAATATCTGGCCCAATTCTTCTTTTTAGGTTTTATGTCTTAGTAACATTACAATAACTCCTTTTTTTACTAGGCAGATTCCACTAAATGCCGTATATAAAAAAACAGTGTAAAAAAATGATGGAATACATAGAAAAATTGAAGATTGGTTCTCTAAATTTAACCATTGTAGTCCAGATTCTAGAAAATGGTGTAAAAAGGTAATGATGAAAATCCAACAAAAATATTTAAAATATTATTTATACATATTTATTTTATTTAAGAAAAAAATATATACAATTCATCACCACTTCATAATATAAGCACCCTTACGAGGGACAGGACGTAAATTTTGTTTATTTTTTGTTTCTGAGAATTGTCCTAAAATAAAGAATTTGTATAAAAATAGTGTTCCTTCTTTTTGGTGAACTGTGCTATTTCAAAACCGTTTTTCAGTCTAAACAATTACATAGCTATGGCGCTGACAAACCCACATTACTGGGGGGAGGGGGGTTAGGCTACATATTTTTTTTTATTTTTGCAACTATGCACAAAAATAAGGTATTTATTAGATGGATAATATATTTTATCCTTTGTTATGAGATGACTATTTATTTGTAATTTACATTAAGACTTTACAAACAAGTCCTTAATGATGTGTCAAGATTTCGATGTATGGAGGGTAGAGATAAGGAAATCATTTGTAAGTTGGACTGAATTAAATCAGTATTTAACAATCTCAATTGTTTTAAATAAAAACACAACCTGTTAGACAATCCTATAAAAGATCTCATCGAGACTACAAATACTATGGGTTTTGGAAACAAACGCATTTTTTTAAAAATGAAAAAGTGTCCACGAAATTACACTCAATCATTCTAAATGTATTCCTACTTATTTTATTGTTGACTGCTTTCATTAATTTCGGTAATCGCTTGATTTAATTTAAGGCTTAACTTATATTTTATTTAAATCGGAATTATTCCAATTATTTAACCAAATAACTTTGCAAAGGTCAATTCCTATTTTGTAGCATCAGACCATTTCACATATACGCAAAAAATGCCAATATAATAACTAACCTTAGCAAACTCTCCATGTCTTTCTGTTGTATATCACGTAGTATGACTATTGGGTGCTGGCAAGGGTTGGCTTTCAAGAGTTTCCTGAAGTACGGGCTGCAGGCCGATAAGACCACTTTATGCGCGTTGAATGAGCATCCGTCGCAGGCCAGGGTCACATCCACGAAGTCTTCTTCGTCTCTTAGATGTCGGAAGGAGGAGAGGATCGCCGAATGGAAGTCGTTCCATCGCAACGAGTACTGTTGCTCCGACGGGCCTAAAATCAACGAAACAACAAATGAGGACACGCAAATTACATAAACTAAACATAAGATCGATAAAAAAAACATTACAACAAAGTGTTCAACTTTTTATCAACTCCAGTATCGTCTTACCGCATGTTGCCTGACGTTTGCGACATTCAAATGTTTTAGTTTGACAGTATGTATTGTGTTTTTATTTTCCGTTGTTTTGTTTATTAATTGTTCTTATTATGAAAATACCATAGATTAACAAGTGAATTTTCAACAATTGCTTTTGAGTTAAAGAGTAGCGAATAAGATAAAAGCAGTAACATAAAATAGTGTATGTGTAAAAACATAAGAAAACCTAAACACAAAACAATGAAGCTTAAAATAACAAATCATTAATAATAGCAGTTTGTCTTGACATATCTCTTAATTACAAATGAATATTTTTATAAAGTTATTGGTAAATGGGGTGTGGTATAGGAAGTTGTCGGTAAATATTATATCACACATATCGTTTTCGACACATGACCACCATGTCCCAAAAACGGCGACCGATAAATAACATTCAAAATGAACTGCTTAAAATTTGAGGTGAGGTCAAATATTAAGGAAATTCTTCAGATAGATTAGAAATGATTCATTTCAAACTTGATAGATTCATAGTAAAATTAACTGGAATTTTACCATATTTTTGTAATATAATAGAGCAGTAATTATTATTATTCATTCTGTCTTCAGATAATATATGAGGTAATGAAATCTCGATTCAATGAATTCTGTGGTTACATTCTTCAATGTAAGTACTCTTCTGAGTAATGTTAATAATTATTGTATGAATCATTATAATGAATGACCGTTTAATTAAGAGATAAAAACAATGTTTTATATACGTGGATGCAGGATTGGATATGATATGTTTAAAGGAGGGGTGGGCTGGAGGGGGCTCGCCCGAGCCCCTTGTTAAAATTAGGCGTGGCCGGCGAGCCCCTTGTTAAATTAAGAAAATCATTCGTCTCAAATCAAATCAGCACCTATCTGCAATTTCTGTTAAATTGTAATACGAATATGTATCATCTATAGTGTAAAGGCATTATGACTGAGATTTACCGAGCCCCTTGTTAAGATATTAGTAGCCCACCGCTGGTTTAAAGTATCAGCTAGTATGTGTTATGCAATTTTATCATAGATAATTTAAATACACAATGTCAGTATTTTTAGCATCCATTTTCAAATATTTATAATTTCACAATTCAAAAATAACAAAATACAAAGGAAAATACCGGCGGAAAAACATTAAATATATATATTATAAATTTGTGATAACTAACTATATTAATTTTCTGAAGATTTTTTCAGCGTCTATATACACTATTGTCCGAACACTACATTGGAAGAGCAGCACAACCAAACTCGTAAAACAATTCGAATCGGGCGCGTTTGTTCACGCTTAACGGAGTAGCCGGCATAGCAATGTGGCCATAAACCAACAAAAAACGTATTGTTATGGTGTAACTTCCCTTTTAAAACAAGATTTTATCATCTATTCGCATATTTTTTATTTTCGAATCTATAGCCAAATTCTAAAAATACAGATTTCTACCTATAAGTGTCACATAACGTACAGTATACAGAGTTATGATTCTAGGTTCTCTTGATATATATATATATATACATGTTTGAATTTTTTTTCTTTCTTTCTATTTTATCTAATATGTCTACCCGCTGTATCGCTGAATTGATTTATTTGTTTTACAGTAGCACATTGAAAAAATATCAAAATATAGTTTACGCATTGTGAAAAACATAAAATGTAATAAAAAATAATAAAGTAAACATTGAAAACTGGCAAGAGTGTCAACCGAGTAAGTTCTGACAAAATCTGAACTCTCACGTCCACGCGAAATATTGTTGTTGTATTTAATACGTACAAGTATTTTAGATCAGTGCTCCGCAACCTTTTATCTTCAAAGGCACACTGACGTGTTCTCCAAAATTTCGCGGCACACCATGAGTAAAAATGTCCATAATATACAGAAATTATATTAGTTTGTATATGATAAAAACCATAAAAGAATCATATTTTTATAACCATGTCCGCTACCAATGTAGAGCTCATGGACTCACAAGTTTCTACAAGACTTGCCGATTATTCAGTTGCTCAATCTCGCTTTTTTTCAAAGAAAGTAGTGATATACGATTAGGGATTGGACAAAAGAAGTGGTTATCTAATCGCTCTCGATATCCTCAGTTTTTAAGGATAGGACGAGTGGGAGGAAGGAATTTAAGACATCACATACATCCATGCCTTCGAACAGAAATCCATAAATCAATTGAAAAATTTCTTTATTTTTTTTTCGGCACACCCAGCAACGCCTCGCGGCACACTGGTTCCGGAGCACTGTTGTAGATAATAATGTTTTGATTATATTCCTTTTTAGAATTTGAATTTATGTCGGGATTTTTTTTGAGTTGTTTGAAATAGTATATATTTTGATAACATTATTGTCACAGCACTAAATTTATGACGACTTTGTATTTTATAATTTAAAAAATCGACTGAAGATGCTTGATGGAATTTTAATATCAAATTTGTTATATATATCCATGTGGTGTGTCACTGACGATCGTCTTTCACCTTACTTATGAATGTAATTAGTTTTTATCCCGTATATAAGTTATAATAGATATTGATGGTGATCAGAATTTATTTAAATGTACACAATCAAAACGATTCATTTTTTTTAATAATAATTATTTACGCAGCACTGAATCAAAAGAAAAAAAATAACAAACGAGTATAACAATCAGCTTAGAAATATGGGTAAGTAAGTAAGTGTATCGGAAAAGCCCACCACTTTCATTCATGATTTCAAAGAAAAGCTTACTAACATCATTTGCCCCAAAGATTGTACTGGTAGTACGTTTGAGTATGTACCTACTTAAATATATAGCGTAGCTATATATATATGTACAATATACGTTTACGATGGAAAAATATCGCATCGATTTCGTAGTAAACAACTCATAGGGCTGCTCCAGGCGAGATATTTACGAGCAATGTTTGTAAAAAATATTGCGCCGATAAAGTTACCACATTTAGCTTTCAATTCGTTTTTGATATCCTTGACTCGATTACGCTATCTCGATATTATTATAACTAAATTGAAACGAATTGTTTTATTCATGAAATTCTTAATATATATTATAATAATAAGTTGTACAGGATAGATTATTTTGTTATTTAAACACTGTTATTATTCAACCTCTGATGTCGCTTTTTCATACTCGTTCATGAAACAATTGAAAACGACAAGTTACTATATTATTGGTAAAGTAAAAGGCGCAAGAGAAATCCGAAATGTCAAAAGTTTTTCAAATGTATTGTTAAAATCTGAGTTGATACCATGTTAGAGCTGCATAATACTATCAAAGATAGTTTTTGATCGCCTTTTACTAATGCCGGTGAGCCCTTTGTAATTTAAGAGAAAACAATATTCTCAGATCAAATTAGTACATAAGTGAAATTTCTGACATATATTATCTACGACATCTTCAGTATACACAGTAGTACATATTTAGCCATTTACATTGATTAGTTCACGGTAAATTGCATATTGTATCATATTATAAGTGTACGTATTAACCTTTTCAGTACCACGATGTTTTAAGCTAAAAACATTCACTTACATACCTACCGCATGTTTTTAATAATTTTTGAATAGCTTTAAAAAATAGGACTGAATTAATGAATATTAACAGTTTACTTATAAAATGATATATATATAGTTTTATATTTTCAAGTTACATTCGTGGTCTTCAGTGTCCTTACGGTATTCACGCCGTTCGTATGTAGCGGCCACCAGTGGCCTTACGGTACTGAAGCGGTTAAGTAACAATAGATTGCTTATTTAACTATTGCATATGTGAGTGATACAAAAATTCACATCTTCCCCATAAAACCGAGAATTGTTTTGAGATTAAGTTTGTTTGTTAACGTATTGTATTGGCAGCCCACCGCTGAACTCTACGGTCTTTGTACTTAGGGCTGATGTTATTGTTGATGCTTAAAATAAGGCACAGAAGACTCGCGAATTTCCGATGTTTTAATTAAACATTGTCAAGAAAATAGTTCCTATATTTTAGATAGAAATTTAATTTCATTATCGATCCGCTAACAATAATCAGAATTTAGTAATTATATGAAAGCGACACAGACGGAGGCTTTTGAGTTTTTCCTTGATGCTTTCTGTCACACGCATCGATGTTTTGAAAGTAAATTTCGCAATATATTTGCATGTTTTCACCAATATTATGACTTAAAGGCCAGTAGTCGCCGGTTGTTAGAATATGATTATATTATTGGGAACAAATTAAATGGTCAGAATTTAAATCAATTTTTGGTCAGAATAAAAATATTATACTGTTAGAATATTTTATAACCATTTTGGTTAGGTTACGTTTTTTTTTAAATTTCATTTAAATTATGACTATTTATCTGACCGATTATGACCATTTAATATAAATTCTGACAGGAAAAATACAAGCCTTATATATTTTTATACTCACACGACTGTTCAACTTATTCTGAATTTTAGTACACCTAATGTATTTGCTTCGGATCAATTACTTATATTCACCAAGAAAAAAGTAAAAAGCTATGCTATTATTGCCGAAGTATTGTTTTAAAGCAGAGATAAATAATACCAAACAATGTGGTATGTTAATTACCTCAGTAATGAAAGAGGGGACGGTTAAATCATTCCGTGGAATGCTTTCTCATAATATCATCTGTTAATGTTTATCATCAATACTTCCATTGAATAATGGTCAAATAAATAATCCTGTTATAAAGTAATGCAAATATAATAAATTACGGCAAAAATGAGTTGTTTATCACATAAGACGACTCGAATGAACGAATCTTTCCGAGCGATTCACCGTGACTAATTTACTCTGCTAGTCGTAATCGATTCATTTCCTAAGCCTACTTCATTGCCAAGTTTTTGTAGCTCGGTCTTTTTGCTTAGAGGCCAGATGATGGGAATTTTACAATAAACTATAGGATGTTGATCATTTCCTATTGAGAATTCCCGAAGAAAATCGATGAAAGCGAAGCAATACAACGACGTCGGCCTAACTGATATGTTTTTTTTGTATAGTTTTCATATAATAGTTTCTGTAGTTTTGTGCAATTGGCGAAACTTACTAAACAACAGAGATGTTTCAGCGAGATCGTAGAAAAGCAATATTTTACCAATGTTCATGTAGTTTTCATTTAATGATAATTTGCGCCAAAAGATGCCACTAAAAAAAATAAGTTAGATATTATTATACATACACGGTTTTTATCATCAAAATTAACCGTTTGAATACCGCGTAAATAAATCATTAACATGCCCCAGAGATGCTGCGTGCTTTTAAGAAAAATAATTTTGCCTATTATACACTCGAATTCGATATTTTAAAAACCTATATTGACTCAGTATATATGACACTACACATATTCATTAAAGTATTGCTTATATTCTATTAGAATACCAAGTATTTGATTTTTTTAAATGTCTTGGACATCCGTGTTCGCTTGCATATGTTCCGAACACCTGTGTCCGCTTGGGATGCAAGTGGTTTAATGTTTGCATGAACATGTTGAATACTCGATTTTTACAGTGTTTCTTTTCTTACTGTCATAAGCAATGGTGTGCAAATAATTTAGTTGCTGGAGTAATTTTTCAATGATTAAAATGATCCGTCAGCGAGAAATAATCACAAGGCGATACAGGCAATGATTGCTACTTAATCGAGATATTTTCTTAAAACCTTTCCATATCTAGACACCACACATAAACGAATTCGTTTACAACCTGTTTTGATCTTTCTATACTTCGAATTTCGATGTTTGGCTAATATAAGTGTAGATATGCTATATATGAAAATTTGTTCATGATAACTTTCGATTGATTAGTTGAGGTTTCATTGGCGACTGATTTGTTTATTAAAAAGCTTAAATAAGATGAAGGTATTGTTTTCCATGTCCATTCCTAATATGGAGCATATGACCTCCTAATGGAGAAATATCAACACATTTTTTCTACTAGAACTTCTTGTTACCCAATTGCTTATCCTCTTTTCTTTTCGAAGAGAGTAGGGATATAAAAGATAATGTTAGGACAAGAATAGCGGTAAGCTAATTACTCTCGCTACACCCCATTATTTAAGGATTGAAACCGTGGGAGGGAGTTTTTAGACATCACAAACACCTATGCCTTCGAACAGAAATCGATAAATCGATTGAAAAAATGCTGTCTGGACTGTGGTTCAAACCGTGAGGTTCACCATGGAATCCAACGACGTTGACCATTGTGCCATAGACACGACGACAATAAGTAATTTAAGATTGTGAATATATGTATTTTTTACTCCGTAAAATTTATGATCGGAATCAGTGATGTCAGTTAATCCAAACATTCACATAAATTGTTTTAATAACTAGTAACATTGAAGGTATTTTATTATGTTATGAAACTATTGATATGGATGTTTTTGTATTTTCATTTTTCAATTACCGCTGATATAAAATGCTAAAAACTTGAAATTACAATTAGTATATGTATGAAGTAAGGAAATGATGATTTGGTTTATGGTATCGTTATTATCAAGAAGTTAAAAATGGAATCGTGATACATCGTTCAGAACCAGAGACACCTTTATAATGACAGAATATTCTGTATTTGAAAATTTGAGCAGCCGCTTCCGTTATCCGCTTCATATATAAATTGCAATACATATAGCCATATAATAAAAAGAACAAGAATTAAAAATTTAGCAGTATGTATTGCCAGTAAATTAAATTAAATCATTCAACGCGTTAAATACTTTATGAAAATAAGAAGAGGTGAACTGTCTACCTATATTGATTTATGGAAATAGCAAAATGGGAAAACAGTAACGCGTTAACTTTATTCAGCATATAATAATTAAAAAAAGCAATTAATAAATAGTCTTGATTGGATTGGCATTACTATGTAGAACTTGATTAAAATTTGATTAATTTTTAGTTCTATAAAAACAATAGTTCTGACGGTGCTGTTATGTTGAACCATATTACATATATTTTGTGAAGCTGAATACTTTATTATTTTATACATTATTAATCAACAAAATCGATGCGTTAGATCAGGGCTTCTCAAACTATATTCCGTGGCCCCAAAATAGGTGTTCCGCGACAATTTGAAATGGTAATATTACTCTGCAACATATTTAAATATCTACTTTATATGAATAATCGAGTGATGGTAAATTCGATGTTCAAAACGTCAAATATCTAGGTACAGGCGGAGATTTTGAAGCACCAAAGGCATTGCTCATATTTGTATGTAACATGTTTTTAAAATAATTGATTAATAAATTATAAGTGATTTAATAACATATATATATTTTTTAAATATGTTTACAATAATAAATTACCCAACCAAAAAAAACTGTGTTCCGGTGGCATTTGCAGATTTGCGAAGTGTTCCATTGCACAATAAGTTTGGGAAACCTTGCGTTAGATAATAAGGTCTGTGTTTTTTGAATTTCTTGCCTTAAAAAATCATATGAAAGATTTTTGAAAACAGTGTAAATTTTGTTAACTGAACTGAATGAACTAAGCTCATATATATATGCAACCACCTAGCTTAGTTTAACTCAGCCAAGTTTTAGATAGATTTTAATGAACATATTAGCTCTGTTCTTCTGCGTACTTCTGACGGTTTGCAAACAGTCAGAAAACCGTCAGAAGTACGCAGAAGAACAGAGCTATTGTATTGTCCGTTAATATTTACATAATGTTCGCGTATTTAAAAAAAAACAATGTATTAAATTGTTGATAAAAATACACGTTTTACCTGAAATCAGTACTAAAGGTAAAATAGTTATTAATTTAATGCTTTCGGTGGCTGTTAAAAGAAAATCGTAACTTTGTATTCCAAATATTCGTTGAAACAAATATTCGAACATGGAATATTCGAATAATATCGAATATTCGAAGAATCGTCTATTTTCATTGTTTTTCAATATTTTCAATATCAGGTTTATTATTTTTTTAGCACATGCTAGTTCGTGGCTTGTAATATATGTTCAAATAAACAAAATAGATTACGGTGGAATCCCGATTAATCGTTTTATACGAGCCGGGAAAACGACGAATGTAGGATCATTTAATACTGGTAATATTTGGCGAAACTCAGAAAAAACAACGATATTTGCGGAAAAACAAAGAGTACTAGACCTGACTCCACTGTATATTATATCACATGATATACAAATACAGTTGATATTGTGGTACATATTTGTTATTAGAGGCTTAATTAATATATGTACATTTAAATATGAAAGAATAATATTGGAATAATTGATCAAATATTCGAATATCAGAAAAATGTGTCGAATATATTCGAATATTAGATTGGAATCCCTAATCGGATCTTTGTGCCTGTCTTATAATTAGGAATAATGTATATTGATACCAAACACCATAGTGTGGCAATTAAAAATAGTAGCGGATATACATTTACTGGAGTTTGATACTGCAGTTAATTCTAATATTCGTCTCCAGTTGGTAAACTATTCATTAAAAATTCTGTCGCGAAGAGGAAACTTTAGATTCTGTCGTAATTCTAAATTTACAAAAGAGGACATATTTCTTAAAAAAAATATTATGTCGTGTGTGAAAGGAAGAGGAGTTTAATATTTTTAGGAATAACATTAGAATGAAAAGAATATCAATGTCGGAGTAATTTAATTATGTGTTGTAAACGCCTCTCCTGTGAACACTCATAATTATTTATGTATACAACTAACGGGGATGGGTACGGAGACAACTAATTAGCATTGGACCTGCTTATTTTTTCAGCAGAAGATGTTTTATTTTGTCTAAATGATTAATATGAAATCGTCCACTACTATATCTTGAATAATTCGGCGGACAAAATGTATCTTGGATCTGCATCTCAAATTACCGATGTCCTATATGGCTACTGATAACGAGGATGTGAGTTATCACTGCATTGGCGGATTAAGCATATGGGAGGCCTGAGGCGCAATAAAATTTGGAGGCTCTGTTTTTCGGATAACATAAAAACATCAGAAAATTGCATGTAATATTATATTCAAATCTTAACAAAAACTATATGGGTTATACAATATGAGCTATCTTTGAGGCCCCTAAGATTCGAAAACCCCAAGCGCGCTCCTCGTTCGCTTACAGGGTAATCGACCACTGGTTATCAGTAAGAAATTAAACGAAACAATCAATTGTGGATGCTTACCAGGTTCGGTGGCCATGTCTGATTGCACGGATGGAGACACCGCGACTTGAGAACCCGTCCAAGGCGACAGCTTAACTAGATTGATATACTTTTGCTAAGAATAAAAAGTGTCATGGGTAGAGTCTTTGAATGCACCATTTGGGGATATAATAACTACTTATTTTTCTTCTTCTTCAGCAGCAGTTTTCGTATACTCTTCAGCACTTGGTATTATTAAGAAATAAACACTTAATGTTCTTGCATCGTCGTCGTATATCCAATTCACTTTTAATATTCGCTATTAAGAGTTTTTCTTTGTAACGTTTTATTATTAGTCGATTTCGAAATAATTATATTTTTATTCGTAGAGGTAGTGTGATTAGATACTATTTAAACATCTTTTAAGAAACTCGCGTTATTTTTTCACAGTTAATTTAAAAAAAACAATACTTGGTTTACATCAGCTGTGTCATTCACTTATTTTAAAACTTAAATATCTGTAACAGGGGAAAATCATATTAGTCATAAATATTATTGTAATACTCTTCCATTTTACTTTAGAGTGACAGTGTAAATAAAACTGAAAACAAATCGATGAGGTGTACTTATTCACGAGTCGTTACATGAAGAAATTTATTCAAATTGATAGGCCTATAAAGATTATCATATTCGTCGGACAGCGTTTTTTTTTTTTACTAAATATGGCTGAATGATAAATTTCTGAGTACCCGTTTAATTCGTTCAAATCAAATCCGGTAATATGTACTTAAAATTGTTTTTAATTATATATGTACGTACGATTTTTTTTTTCACGTTGTCAAGTTTAAAGCTCTTACCGTTAAGTGTTATAGAATAATTTCTCGAATCGGCGTATTATTATGAGCGTATAGGATTTGTTATTATATATAACGTAATTGCCCGCTGTATGAAAACAATACATTGTGAACAATTTCATGGTATTTTTAGAAATCCTTTGAGAATACAAGAGGAAAACGTAATTCTGTACAAATAAATTGACTACTGGTACAATAATAATCTGTCTGGCTGTACATTTAATGATTCTGAGAATGCGTTGAGGAAATATGCACCGCCAAATTAATAAAAACAACCCAAGTTGAAGCGGCATAAATATCAGACAAGAATAGTTGTACAGATTCATTTGTCAGGCAAATTAAAATGAACGTGACACATAAAACGTAAGCTGTACGATTTCTTAAATTTGACGTTCTGAATTCAAATGCAATAATTTTGGAATATTATAATTGTCTATGGTAGAAAAATATGATTCAACAAATTTGTTTGACGATAATTTCGTTCTCTTTTTGAATTTTAATATGCGAGATAGTTTTCAGTTTAGGTGCTCATTAGATTAAAATATGCGTAATAAGGTATTGAAATTTTTAGACTGTGTAACAAAATATTTTGTTTTCGTGTAAGTACACGTACGTATCATCTTTCAAAGAGATAAGAATGCAATTAGAGAGTAAAGAGACGCATACTATTGTGTTTGTTATTTCTGGACAACTGCCAACCATGTTTCTGATAATTAATTTACTCAATCAACTGAAACATTCAAAGCTATGCATGATTACAGGACCGCCACATCCATATGAGTAATGCGTAAAAATTACAAAGCGGCAAATAAAGACATATTCATTATCTTAAGATAGATTCGGCGGCTTATTCGTAAGTGTTGCGATGGTCTGATGATGCTTCTTAAAGAGACGGAACACGTGTCACAAATTGTAACACATCAAGTAGAATAACAAAGTTATCGAATTTACTTTTATATCTTAGACATATTCCATAAATAATTTTAATTTCATTTTAAATACCGAGCATAAAATATTTAAGGTACAGTGGAACCCCCAATTACACTACCCCGAATAACGTGCTGGCTTTAAATATTCGCCGCAAATCCCCCAATTGCACGGTCGCATTCCATTGTCGTTACTAAGAAACGGTTGTCTGTGCCTCGCATACAGTCAAATGTTGGCTAGCGTCTGTGTATTTAACACGTGCCAGGCTATACACGCATAGCTGGGCGTCTGCCTGAGTGCGGGATATTGACTACTACAAAAACTTAATATTTCGTCCATATTTTTTTTTACAAAACTAAAGGAAATCTTCCGCGGAAAAAAAGCAAAACCCTAATTTTGTATGAGATTCACACCCCTAATTACACGGTCCCGACTATAGTGTAAATGGGGGTTTTACTGTATATTTATAAACAAAACAGGAAAGGAAATAATTGCAATGAGCTTGTAATTTATTTTTAAATAGCTGAAATAATTACATCCCGACAATACGACAGCGGTGAGGGTGATCCAGCTTACTACGTAAACGGATAACATAATAATTAGTGTTATAAATTAATTTAATAAAAGAATTTACGACCAAATAAACTATAAAATACAATGAGAAAATCACATATAAGTATTAACGGGAGTGTTTTAGGGCTTTATATAATTACGCGCAAATGGGCGGCCGACTTCATTGAAGCGGTCCTGTGTCGGATAACAATAATAATTAGTTAGGTAAGAACTGGTACACTGCATTGCAAAATGAGTCACGTAATTGAGAATCAATATATTTATCGAAACCGTGGTGGATACTGGCGTCCAATACGACATGAAACATAAATATCACACTGTTATTCGCAACTGGGTGCTAACACGTTTCAAATAAGAGTAAATTGGAACTAACTAGAAAATGCCATTAGTATACGCTGCAATAATAAGATGAATGTTGCGTATTTTTAAATGGAAATTTTACGCAAAACGGCATTGTTTATTAGATTGTGATTTAATATAAACGAATACATTTCTAATTTAAATTTGGAATACACATTGAATTTTAATAAGAAAGTTGAATAAAGTAAATACATGCCAAATTTACATTGTACATATAAGTCACATTTGTATATTTTAAAATTGGAATACTTGGTAAACAAAATAGGTAGGTATTTTTTTGTAAAATAGATGCTGCACTGGAAATTTGAACGTATGATAAATTTTTATGATTGGCACTGAATTCTTTATTTGAATTTGGATAAAAATCACTGTTCTAAATTAGAAAATTGAATAATTTAAATAACTGCATTCAAATCGAATATATTCGGTATCAATAAAAAGATACGGCTTTAATAAAATGAATTCCGTGTGAAAAAATACATTAATGATGAATAATATTGAGCACTGAAATATAACTAATATAAAACACGTTTCAAAATATCGGAAAACAAAACATCACTATTATTATTATTGTAAGTGTACCGCGAATAAAACTAAAATTCGTCTGGATATAAAATTAAAATAAGACAATGAACGTACAATATGCAAACTCGTTTCACTGTAAAATAAATTAATACTATCGAAGTATGCTAGGTCCCCCAGGCTCGGACCACGCAAAGATATTACATTTATTTATACGACAAATAAAAAGAGTTATTAAAGATTGACGACGAGTCTCAATGGGCCGTACGGATAGCGTACACAGAGTTTATTTTGGTTTTCAGCCAAAGTAACGTGATTCACTTGTTTACGACCGAGTAGCGAACCTCGCGTAGTTTTTTTTTAACAAATAAATAAAACTGATATTGCTTCATTCACTGAACAACAATCTGATGCAAAACTACTGAAACATCAACTGAATAACACTGACAAGCTTTTGAATGCGATGCAAACGACGTTTCGGTGAGACACGGTCGAAGTAGATATTATTTACATTAGATTTTCACTGAATAGTAAAATTTTCCGTACGCACAGCGCGAAGAAAACTTTTTCCAAAAATAGAATACGTCCGTCTGCGTTGAAGTTTATTTCACAATACACGTAAAAGCGGAAATTATTTTTTTGGTATTCGAAATTTAAACGTGACTATTTTTTACGTCACGTCGGCGGCAAGGATCGCGGCGTTGTGAGCGATTTAAAATTTAGCACCTGCGTTCGATCGTCGATGGTAATTATTTATTTCAATTAGTGACCGCGGTGACGTTGTGTATTTACCGCGAAAATGCATCGGCACGCACGCCTCGCGGGGGTCGACTGTGCGGAAATCCCACCGCTGACATATTTCGGACGAATGCGAAATTTTCAAAAAAATCATCAAACGAAAATAAGTGGAGACGGACGCAATCGAGTGCACCGAATCGAAGCAGAACAATGAGGCAGATAGAAATCAATACGGTGTCCATCAAGAAGGGGCGCAGGCGGGAGGGGGCGGGGCGAAGGGGCGGGGGCGGACGGTGCAGCGCCCCGGCTGCAACCCGCTGCACTCTTATCGCTCGGAAAAAAATTTGCGCTAGAAAAACGCCCGACCGGCGAGAGGCGATCTCGACGCGGACGCGCGGACGATTTACGGGACTCGAGACGTTTGTTTATGTTTTGAAAATGTGACGTGCATCGGCGGTTAGAGTGACGGAAGCGCGACGTCGCAAAATCGCCGGAAGTGCAGTTTAGCGATCGCGGCGTCTCGGCGGAATATCGCTCCCAGAAGGAATCCCGCCGCGTTCGAAAGCTCCGTCCGTTTCCGGTTTCGCGCCCGACCGCCCCCCCTCCTCCTCTCCAACCCCCGGCGCCCGTTTCCGATCGCAAAACTCGAATCTTACTCAGTATCGCGTATGGTTCCCTACGGCCGACGGTCCGACCGCGCAAACCTCCCACTACGTTATGCCCCGGCGGCTCGCTTCACTTTAGCGTCACGGCTGCAACGCGAGAGGAGTGAGAGAAAAAAAGCGGGCACGTCGCCGGCGACGACGCGGCGCTCTCGCTCTGACACGTTTCCATGTGCCCGAAATAAATCGCGGCATCGGCGGAGGGGGGCGAGCGGAGGGAGTGCGCTCGCTGCGCGCGGGGCTCCTTGGGGTGGGGGGGATGCGCTCTCTCGCTCCGCTATAATTTTTGCCACTCGCGTTTTGTTTCAGGAATAAATGGTAGTACACGCCCAAACTATGCGGCGCGCGTACCTGATGTCGAGAGGAGTGGGCGGTCGAGGAGTCGCCGCCGTCGTTTTCAGGATGCTGGTCACCACCGCCGCTCTCACCAGCGCGGCGCGGCTCGAGCAGGGGGGCGGCGGGGGTGCACGCGACACGTGGGCTCGCGTCTGGATAATTTGCATACGATTAGGCCTGCATTTGAGTTCATTCATAATTTACGCACTCACGCAGCATCCCCGAGGGCATGCGTTGCACCTGTAATAGTAAACAGATAAACAGATGCGCCGACTATTCACCCAACACTCTTATCAATATTACTTTCAGCTCTTCAACCGAATAAGTAGACACTGACAAAATCAAAATAGTATTAAAAGAATCCATAAACTGCCAATTAAAATACGACACAAAAAATACTGTTCAAAAATACAAAGCATCATTAAAATTACTTCCCCTCGAACGAAACTAGTAAAAGCTCGCGATATTACGATTACGAAAGCTCGGTAGAATTCTAGTAAACAGAGAGCCGACACCACTACGTGGGCACATTTACGTTAGTATGTTTCTACAATTACTATTATTATTATCAGCGAGGCTTCAGCCGGAGTGGGGTACAGTGACGTGCACGGATTTCAGCGGCTTATATAATTGCAACCATACAAAACAAAATATAACCATATTTCATAATTTAAGATATTTTTATTTTAATTAAAGATGAATGCGTCACTGAGTATTTTTGCCTGGTGGAAAAAGCTCCGCTTATCGATCAGTAAGTTTTTGGATTGAAAACAAGGCCAACGTTAATGTAGATGATTTCGAATTGTTAACTTAATTTAAAGTGTTATATTTTTCATGAATTATGTGATGGATAATATTTTGTTTATTTTTGCAATTTATTAAAGAGTAAAAACATTTTATTTTTTAACAATTCACTTCGGGTCTGTGGCATCCGTTACGGATCTCACTAGTTCGAGTACTAACTAATACGAACAGCATTTTTTCAATAGATTTGTGTTCAAAGGCATGGGTGTATGCTATGCCCGAAGATTTTCTCCCACCCTTCCAATCTTAAAGTAACGGGGCGTATCGAGAAGAATTAGTTAACCACTAGCCTTGTCCTAGTCCAGGGGTGGGGAACCTTTTAATTTCTAATGACTACATTAATTTATCTGATTCAACATAAGGCCGAAGTAAAGAAAACGATGATACCCCCCCCCCTTTTTTTTTGACTGTCGAACATATAATGGGTTGATAACGCTCTTTTTCCAAACGCTTGCGTTTAATAATTAAAAGGCTGCAGCTTCCCCTCCACTATCCTACCCCTTTCCTAATATCTCCATTCTCGCAGAAAAAAGTGAGGTTGAGCAACTGAGTTACTAACAGTTCCTGTAAAAAAAACTTCTGTTGACCTCAGAAAAAAAGCATGCGAAAATTACTGAATGAATTTGATTAATGTTCTATAAACTACTACTTAGTACTTAGTCTTGACGTGTAATAAAATTGACACTAAAAATATTCTTGGTTTATAATAGAGTTTTATTGTTTTTATTAATGGAGTGATTCATCACTAGGTTTATTTACATAAGGTTGTAGATGAGTTATTGAAAGCAGAATGATTTCTCTTTATAACATACAATTAATAATTTTATTATATTTTATATGTATGTTAAAAAATGTAAACAAATTACCCACTAAAAATATAATTACATACATTGAATAAAATATCGAAAAAAATGAAGGTTACACGCTCGCCAGTTTTTTAAAATCTTATACAAGTGAGGAACTGGATATGTCGAAGTCAGTTTTTCTTATTTAAAATGACATAATATTACACTTTTGTTTATTAAGCGGTCACGGTCAGTATTATTAGTAAGGGGGTTTCGCCACTGAAAACATATAGCTAACAAAATCTCAAATTGGACAGTAAGAACAAATATATGTAGGGATATATGTATTATAATGTAGGGATTTCAATTTTAGCTGACTAGCTAACTGACTATAAATTAGCTTCAAAGGTTATGAAATGATTCAGTTGGAATATAATATGGGTCCTCGAGAGGTAAAGTGAGCCAACTAGTAAAATGCTAAAAAAAACTTGGACTTTTAAGTACACTCACGTATTTGGTGTTTTGGTTGATTGCATATTTTTGTTTTACGGAGATAACACAATTGCAATGTGTATTAACTGAGGTTACTTCACCTTTACGATATTTTTTCTATTAAATACCACTTGGCTCACTTCACCTCTAATGAGCCCATATAATATATTATCTAGGTTTGAAAGTTTTTTCTCGCAAGCCTTCACAAAATCTAAGCATTTAAATAAATATGAACGTTTCATCAAAGAAATATGTAAATACTAAATAAGTTATTTTTACGAAATGATTATAAAGAACACTTGGACATGCCTATGTGCGGGGTGTTTGACTTTTAACCCGAGCTGACGGGGGCGCCTGGCGCAAGGGTAGAGTCCTGGCACCGCATGTCACCGCCCAGACACTCTCGTTTTCCATTGCCCCCCATAAAATCGTAAAAGCGCCCCATTTTCCACTCGAGTCAAAGAAAGCTTAGCCGATGCAAGCGAAAATGACATTTTGCTACTGTTTACTGAATCGATTTTATGTGCCGATCGTAAAAATAAACACTACACATTTGAATGGTCACTTGCTTGGATATTTTACTATAATGATTCTTCAGAATAATATAAGCTTTAGATAAACGTGAATAGACATAGAAAAGGGTGTTTATAGATTTGTTATAATTATTTACCTATCTACACCTTTATCGTGTTCGCTGTTAATTCTTAGAGGAAAGACATTATTTAAAAAAAATACAACAATCTTCGTATTTATTTCACATGTAATTTTTAACACGTTGAATCCCGCAGCCGTATTTTTACGCGATAAACTAGCAATGCGTTGAGTCACAGAACAGTGTTTCCATGTGATGTTCTAGCCTTTCGAATAAAGTCACAATTGTGGTATTTAGCAAAAAAAAAAAAACCAGAAAAGTATCATAAAAATCAATAAAGCTAATAATCATTCAATTATTATTTTCATCAAAAATAGTTACTGATTTTATCAATTAAAATACAAGTATATATATAACACATTTGATGCGTATATTTGTCGTTCTAAATACGACAAGATAGTGCAGTCACTGAGTTAATTTTGATTATTAAATTCGAATAATCAATAAAACAGGATGTCAGAAAACATCTGTAAAAATATTTTGAAACTAATGTCAGTATAAAAAAAAATCCTCTAGAATCTGTAAGGTGTGCGCCAAGCAAAAAATAGTAAGACTTGGTACGTTTGCAATCATTGTAATTTGGCTAAAAAGAAAATAGTACCATGAAAATGATAAAATCATAACCTTGTAAGCGATCACAAAAGGTTTTATTTAATTTGACTGTGCGGTTTCACATTTATAGAACTTTTAGAAATTTATTAAAAAAATGTAATTGTACTCATTGCAAGCACTAGTTTAAAATGCTTATAAATAATGAAATAATGTGGAAATAGTGCGAAAAGTATTTTATTTTTTAATTTGTAACTATAAATATATTTTACAATTTTTGAATGTAATCATCATGGAATGAGCGTGACATGGAATGAGTCTTTGATTACGAAAATAAATGAAGATTTAAATAACAAACTAAAAACGATAAATCTAAATAAGTGCATGCATAAAATGAAAGACAGTGTCAAACCAATGTCAAAAACCAAGCCACGATGATAATCTTCAATATTGTAATAATGATAAGTTTTACTGAGAGTCTTCGCTTCCAGCGAGATCATCAATCATCAGAACTTCCGCATCGTCCACACGGGAAGAGGAACCTACCAATTGGTTAAAAAATATAAAATAAAATTGTCAAAGTGTTGCCCTGATTTTTTAAAGATTATTAAGTAAAAACTATTGGTGAATATAATAATTATAATTCCACTTCAAATGGGATGATACAATTATATATATCACGAATAGGTTTAATTAATTCTTCTACAATGAAATCATATATGACAATTTTTAATATATCATCAAAATACGGCTTGAACAGTTTAGTTTATTGTATTAAAATACGTTTATGGAGATTGAATTATTAATACATGTGAATTATTTATTGAAAAGTGTGCATCATTCGAAAAAAAGTTGGTTGTATCAGTCGATGCTGATTTATATATTATATAATTCAAGAAATGCTTTGTTATCATGAATGTAGTTTTCCAAAAAGGAATATGATATTAGTCAAATTGTTATTCATAGCAATCTTTTAGTAATCTTTTACATATTCTTGAAAACTGACAGAAATATTCGACTATCGTGAATGACGTGAGAGCATAGAAATTCCTTTAATCTTTGTTTACAGAAGTATACATAAATGAACTCCAATGACATGTGGTACTTGCAAAGTACTTAAGCAGCGGTGGGCTGCCAATATATTAACAAGGGGCTCGGTAAATATTATCCATTTTTTTATCCATGTCCGCTCCCTATGTTGAGTATATGGTGTCCTAATGAAGGTATCTCAACGAAAGTTATTTTTCTACGAAAACTGCTTGTAATTTAGTCGCTCTACCTCTCTTTTCCAAAGCGAGTAGTAGGGATAAAATGATAAGCATAAGACAGGACTAGTGGTTAACTAATAGTAGCGCCCAGTTTAATTGAAGAATCGGAAGAGTGGGAGGCAACCTTAAGACATCACAAACACCCATTCCTTCGAAAAGAAAATAGATAAATCGATCGAAAAAATGTTTTTTCGTACTGGGACTCACGGACGCCCACAACGCTAAATGAAAAAATGAAACGACAACTAATTTTCAAATGCATCCATCTACTGAAATTGCAGTTATGTGATGATTTGATATAAGACGAATGATTTTCTTATCTTAACAAGGGGCTCGCCGGCCGCGCCTAAATTTAACAAGGGGCTCGCGCGAGCCCCCCCGAGCCCCCTCCAGCCCATCCCTGTACTTAAGGCTTATAAATCCCAAATACGGCATTCAATGTGAATCCATGAGTAAGGAAAGTCTTCGGAAAGAACTGTGAGATGACGTTAATACATCCAGCAGTGAAAAAACAGGAAATAGAGTTGGAGTACCAAATATTAGGCTGGACAACTCCTGGCATAAGCATCGAATAAGTGGACTATGAACAGACCAATGGCTGCTGTATAAATAAGATATTTCATTTACATAAGAAAACATTACCAAAATAGTCAAATATATCGACAAAGTAGTAATGAAGTTTTGTACGGTCAACGTCGTTGGCTTCTGTGACGAATCTCACAGGTTCTAATCCCAGTACGAACAGCATTTTTTCAATGGATTAATCGATTACTGTTTGAAGGCATGTATGTTTGTGATGTCTCAAAATTCCCTCCCGCCCATCCAATCCTAAATAGTGGGGCGTAGCGATAGCGATTAGCTAATCACTAGTCATTTCCTTTCTATCCCTACTCTTTTCTGGAAAAAAGAGAAATTGAGGTACAAGTAAAATTTGAGGTACAAGCAAAATTTGACGAAGAAAAATTTCATCATCAAAACATTGGGATCTGACGTGGATTAAAAAAAACTTTGTTTGTTTTATTAAATTCCGAGCCTGGTTTTCAAACAGCTTAAGTCAAATTTATTGTATTGATTGAATTGGCATTTACGTGGTAGAACTCTATTTTTTTTTATCCTTGTCCACTCCCAATGTGGAGCATATGGCCTTCTAATAAAGGTATCTCAACAGAAGCTTTTTTCTACGAGAACTGTTTGTTACTCAGTCGCTCAACTTAACTTTTTTTTCAAAGTGAGTAGTAGGGAAAGACGGGTGAGGGTAGAACAGGGCTAGTGGTTAACTAATCGCTATTTCTACACACGGTTATTAAAGGATCAGAAGGATGGGAGGAGAGAAAATAAACACCCAGTCTTCGATTACAACTTTGAATTGAATAATTCTCAAATTCACTGTGATTTTACTAGGAATCGAACCCAGACCTGCTTGATCGGTAGAGCAAGCTCTAACCAACTGGGCCACAGCAGGCAACATTAAAATAGGGTAAAAATAGACAAAACTAATCGTTTAGTTCTGAAGATGGCGAAAGCCGAAATAGCTATTTATTAATATTATAAAAACTGTAGAACTAAATACGATGCTATTTTTGCCATATTAAAATTTATTGGATAAAATTTAAAAAATGCAAAGATTTTTAAATATTGGTAATAAATAACTGTTCATCTTTGCATAAACGAGCGGCGCGCTCAGAACGCCATTTTACTATTTTGTTATATCAAAAACATTACCAAAATAATGTAAGAAAGTTGATCGTAAAACATAATATCCAATACAATAAGAAAAGCGATAGCAACGCCCAATAATAAAAGTAACATTGCATTTCTATAAACGTACCGCCACAAACATAAACACATAAGAATGTATTGAAAAAAAGAAAAGGCATTTTTGCTACATCAATAATACTAACACATACTAAATTTATATACACACCAGCGTAGTAAACACTAAGACATACTATAACGGATTAATTTTCCGATGTTTGGTCGAGTAAAACCAATTTATAAGTGTGCTGAAACCTTTTAATATCAATGGAAATAATGTCGTTTTCTGTGTGTTGAAATATTAATATTCAGATGCGTTTTTATATGTATTTAGTATTGAGTTTTAGAGGGTTGTGAAGGTTAATTTCAACGAAAGTTTCTCGTGTTAGTGACTAGCTAATAGACGAGCAGAACTTTTGACCGGGTTCATTACATCCATGCTATGATTGGCATTAGGGATCGAGGTCCGTATATACAATTCATGAAAACGTCACAATTCGTCGTCGTCTATAATGCTAATAAAATTAGCATGAAAAAGAAAAAGAAAATTATTCTTTGTGTGAAACAAAAGTAAACGGTAGAACAGAAATCTTTAGGATACTCAACTATTATCTCATATATTATTTATCTCTTTTAAGGTGTTCACTTTCAATACTTGGTGGAATGGCATTATAATAAAAATAATAAAACATTTTTAGTACTTTTCCCCACATAAAATTGATTTAATCAGGACCGGTTTCGCTCAGCGCGAGCATTTATAGGTGTTAAACATTTTAATTTTGTGTAATTATAATGTAATTTGTAAATCCTTTTTATTGTTAATAGTTGCTTACACCTTTTATTTCAATTTAAATTTGTATAAATAGCACTGTTTATATATTTTTCTTATCAGTTGATAATGCTCGCGATGAGTGAAACTGGTTCTGATCCAATAAATTTTACGTGGAAAAGGTACTAAAAATGTGTTATTATTTTTATTATTATTTATCTGTCATTGTGAATGCTACATCTGCTGTTTCGGATTGTAAACAAATTACTTTTTTATACCAAAAGTTTCATTCCTAGCTTCTTCTAAGATTAAATAGCTTTATGATCGATGTATTATTGTAATAACTCTTCTGACAATGGAAAAATATCTGGAAAATGGGTGGCAAAGTGAGTGAAAAGATAGTACTAAGGTTTTTTTTCCTACATAATCCTTCTTTCTCTACACTTATTTAAAAGGTAGTTGAATTTCTCATCGAAAACAACTTCATTTTTTGATTTTTCTTAAATAATCCGTATACCTCACATTATTAGAAAATATAACTTAAAAATGTGATGAAAAAAACATATATATTTTATTAAAATGATGACAAAGAAAATAAATACAGGTACAAAAATCGATCGGATTGTATTTCCACGAAAAACCGTTTAAAGAAAATATAGATCTTTGGGGACAATTTTTTTTAGGAAATAAAGATAAATTTTGGCACATTTTTACATTATTTTCAGCAATTCTTGTCCAACAAGATGTACATTTCAGTTGAATTACGATATTTCATAACTGCAAAAATCTAGATACGCCTGATTGTTTTTAGGTATGCGAGACATTAAATAGTTGGTACACCTGATTTAGCATTTTTTTTAAAGTGAATTTACGTGTGTTTTCATGATTACAAAACACAGCCATTTTTTCCATGCTTATTTTACTTTTGAGACTCAAATATAAGTTAATAATAACGACGTATTTTGGATTACTTTGGACTGCCACAATTTAATTTCAGCTAGTATTACAATTTTATTTTCTCTTAAGTCTCACGGGATATAAAAAAAATGTGAACAAAAACAAATATAAATTATGAAAATATTGGGGGAGAACTGTTTTACAACTACGGCGCGTAGTTATAGTAGCATTATAGTTACTACGATGTGCCGCGAAGTGCTACGAATGTACATATAAAGAGAAATGCGTAGCGACTACGCCTCAAAGCTACACTGCTACAAACATAGGGCGACCGCGCCTACGAAGGAATTGGGAAAATGTGGAGTAATAATAAATTATTGATACTACAATAAGTTAGAAATTTAACCTCATGTAATTAAACCAGTATTCGAGTATTTATTTCGTTGATGATTGTGTTGATAATGACAGTGAAAATCATTAATTACGTCACTGGAAGATAAGTTTTATTATTACTCACATATGAATTTTACAGTTTTATTAAATCAGGAACCTTTTAAATTGGCCATTTGCGTTTTTTGAAAAGATGGACAGTGGAAACAAATCAAAATATGTATTTTTTATTCCAGTTTTTTTTTTAAACACAAACATAAAATTGACAACTTTTTGAACATACCGCCATTCTGCTTTTTGGCTCATAAAATAATGTTTTGATGTGTGTGAATATTATATTTTGATTCGCTTAAAAGTGTAGATGGATTTAAATTCTAAAGTAGTAGTCTACAAGACTTGTCAAGACAAATCGTGGTCAGATTATCATTTTTGAAACAGTAGGTCGTACCATATAATTTGTAATGATACTTTAGTTTTCATCATTATAAAAAACAATCTTAAAAAATGTGATATCGAGGTGTCACTGTTTTTTTTAATATGTTTAAGGGTGTTATATTATCATTCATAATATTTATTTATAAACATATTTCTCGATTCAATATATTATTTCCAACTGATTTTCGAACTCTTACGTACATGATTTTTTTATTGTTTACATTATGGTTTAAATAAATATATTACTTTCGATCTTTAATTATGCTTTTGCTTCTAATGAATGAATTAGTATTATCTTATAATCTTCCAACCCGAAGTAAGGTTAAAGTTTCTCTCAATAAAAATATCTAGGCTTAATAGTGTAAACGCAATTTTAAATGTGGATAATTTGTCTAAGCTTGTTTTATATTACAAATAAGACTAATGAGTCTTTAATAACTTTTATTAAGATAAGCTTTCAAAATATTATAACATAATTATTATGATTATTGTTGTTTGAATCAGAAAATACTCAATGAGTATGTAAAAAACTAATGACACAAAAGTACCATCAACTTAAATGACGAGATCATATTAGAAGTATAATTTAAGATTTCGACTGAAGGTGCTTGGTGAAATTTCAATATTAAATTTGAATCGTTCAAATTATGTACACTCCCACAGATTTTTTCCACTAACGACCCGGGTTTCGCCTTTCGGCATCTTCAGGCGTTCAAGTGCACGTTAGTGACAAAATCTGTGGGAGTGTACATAATTTGAACGATTCAAATTTCTTATTAGAAGTATTCATGTTATATTACTTCAAAGATACTAAATTCATCTTTTATCTAAAAGTAGTAAGTGAAAGAAAAGTATGTTTTGAAAGGAAGGGAAACTTCACATATTTAAATCAAATTCTATTTAGTGTTGGTAGTTGATTATATACACATGAAAGAATGTGTTTTATTATTTATTCGTAAATTTATTTGTAAAGGCAAATTAACCTTCCTAATTCACTACTTCCGGTCTACGCTATCCACTGTAGCACGGTCACTCTACGCCGTAGCATAAACGCACGCGCAAGCCCGCGGCGTAGCATTGCGTACACTTGCAAGTGAGCCCCCCGCCCGACTTGCCCCTCGCTGCTCTGGTTCCGTTTGCCCCCCTCCCCCGAGTCCTAAAAACAAACCATATCGATTTTGAGAGAGCACTGTAGTGCGGCTCTAATGTGGTAGTTGTGCCTTCACTTGCACCGCCCGACCGGTCCAAAGAAACTTACGGGGGCGGCACTTTGCCACCCCTGCGCGATATGCCAGCGCCTCTCAAAAGAAATTTAGAAATGCCTACTTTTAATTTAGTTCTATTTTATCAAATATTAACATATCGCTTCAATCGAAGTTCTACGTAAGTTAAAGTGTGGTATTTGGATAACTTACACGTTTACTAAAACAGGAAAATATCAACAAGAATAATGATTGTTTTTCTTCTCAGCGCTGCAACATTAAGTGAAAATTTTCCTTCATTGTCAATATGAAGTTTTTACAATCATTGTATCACCCATTCCTTTCCACATATAGTCTAATTTACTGATTGGTTTCCCTTAAATACCAAGTTAGTTTTCTTTTGAGTGTCAAGTAGGTATTAAAAATGTCAAAAGTATATACATTATCTGAAAACTTCCAGCTCACCGTAGAATTTGATATCAATAAACTGTTAAAATAGTTTCTTTTTCATATTTTATGAACACTGTTTCATCGAAATCTTAAATAATAATAACATCTGTGTATTTAGTCAATAATTAATATTATATACAAAATAAAGATGTATGTATTACTTTTTTTTTCTTTCAACCAGGTTGCCAAATATTGTCAACATTTAAATTTTAAAGTTACTATTCACAAGTAAGTTTTGTTTTGTGGAAGTGGCGGCAGATCATAAAAAAACATTCTGTTATTCGAAATAATTTAATATTCGCCTCGAATGGCCTAGTTTTCCTTCTGAAAACATCCTCGAATTTATTTCCCAAAAAAGTATCTTTCAAAAGTTTCTGCAAAACCCACCCCGAAATGTTTACAAAGACTTGTAGGTAGATAGGTATTCCTTAGTTTTGTAAGCATATAATGCTATCCCCGCGAATAAGTCAAACACGTACGTCCCGTTATTCATCCCCGCCGTCATCTGGCGCGGGAAGGAGAGGAAAATAGGTTTTTCTGCTCTATTACTGGAAAATCATTCCGTTTGTTTGGCGTTCCTTCTCCAGATACTATTTGTCTTATGCGGATAGATTGACGTGATACGTATATAGGGTACCGAGTGATGTATTGAACTCTATCTGCGCATTAAATTTCCGTGTCGTATTACCGTTTGAATATACACTTACACTACATTTTTCTCTTTCTAGCATGCATTATTTCGATATATGCATAATATCGGCAAATCTGTGTGCAGTTTTTGAATGGGTATATTGAAAAATGTGTTTCACTTTGATATTAGAGTAAGGCAATGATGGAAGCAATAGTTTTACCGATGCAAAGGCGTGCCTTCTAAATTTATAAATAAAATGAAGAATGATCATCAATATCTACTTAAGTATATATTGTATACAAATAACAGTTGTTTACTCCATGTCACGCCACGTCACGTATCTTTGAAAATGTGTATATATAAAATATTAGAAATGTCACCACTCAAGTCATAACAAAATAATGAAAATTTATGAATAGTAAACTTTGCCTTATACGTTCCTTTGATAAGGATAAGCTAAATATAATATTTGAAATCAACCTAAATTTGAGTGAAAATTGATATTGAAAATACGAAATCAATACTTCGGGATAATCCACTGTGGATAACGATTCATAAACCTTGCCTGGTGCAAACATGACCCGTGTACGAATTTCACATTTATCGCAAGCCAATTAGTCGTTGAAAAAATTGATACCGTGGTCGAATTATCGCCGAATTGTTTTTGGAGTTATCCAATTATTTAGATGACTCCAATATAAAAGTTCGTAGGATGGTTATTAGTGTATATTTTCAAATATTTAGTGTGCATATTTGTATATTTTTTGTCGGGTCCTATGGCGCAGCGGAGTTGGGTTTTCGTGCCGGACTTCACGGGTTCGAGTCCCAGTACGAACAGCATTTTTTCGATCGATTTATCGATTTCTGTTCAAAGGCATAGGTGCTTGTGATGTCTAAAAATTTCCTCCCACCCTTTCCGATCCTTTAATAATTGGGTGTAGCGAGAGCGATTAGCTAACTATTGGTCCTTTCGAAGCCTTATCCTTCTATCCTTACTATTCTCTTTGAATAAGAGAGGTTGAGCGACTGAGTAACAAGCAGTTCTCGTAGAAACAAAATCTGTTGATATACCTCCATATGCTCCATAAACCATATGTTCCTCATTTGAAGTGCAAATGAATTAAAAACATTTATTATTCTACAAGTACTGAATTTTACCGAGAAAAATTTGACATAAAAAAAAGCCTGGCAACTTCTGACAGAATGAAGAATATTAAAATAAAATAATTTATGGAGGAAGAGTGGATCCCGCCCAGATACATTTATGAATATGGTTAAAATAATACAAGCAATGCATTTCGGATGACATGTAAAACTGTATGCATTTTACAACACACGTGTTCTTATTTTTTATTGCAATATCTGTTAAAGTCCTTTCATGGGTGCAGGATTTGTTACGCTTTGGCCATCACTTCCCGGTAATGCGGCAGGACATGTTAAATAATAAATTGATGGCAACCATGTTTTGCATGACAGTTGGATTGCCTCCATTTTTTGTCATTCTCGAATTATATTACCGACACATATTTTTATACTGAGTCTGTAGCCAAGTGGTCATCGTCGATGGCTTCTGTTACGGTGCTCATGGATTCAAATTGAATTACAGACTGTTTCATAAATAGATTTTTCAATGAATATTTATGTTATAATTAATATCAATAGATGAACAATATGCTCACCTACCCTTAGATTACAATAATGAAGAATTCCAAGGTTTACGTCGAATTTCATGTTTCAAACTTTATACTTATATCGTTGTAGAATTAACAGTATATTACATACTTATTTGATTTGAAAAGATATTTTTTTTAATTAACACGGAGCTGGCCAGCCTACATTAAATTTAAAAAGGAACTCACGCTAGCCTCTCCTACCCTAGCATCTGAGCCATCAAAAAGAAGATTCCCTAGTTTTGATGTCAATAAATCTGGTAGTCGAAGTCTCAGGTTATTGCTGATAAAAACCCAACATCTGGATACATAGATAAGTAATTAGTTTTGAAGATATCTGATTGTAATTCAGTCGCTCAACTAACATAGGTAATGACATTTTTTTGTCATCGTCTCTTAAAATCAATCAATTAAAATATTCGAAAAATTGTTTCTCAATACCGAAAAGCAGAAACGCATTTTAATGTGCGTATAGATTTTTTTTGAACTGGGTCAAATTTTCTGCAATGATTTGAAATCCAAAATATAGAGCGCGCGTTTTCAATTAACATTAACATAACTCTGAAATTTATTCCGAAAATGACACATTTTTGTTTTACGATTCGCTTCCGAATAATAACTAACAAGATACGAATACTTACTTACATTAATTAAATTGTATCTGCATTAGTGGGCCACTGGTATTTTTGATTAACAATATTAATCTATGCAAATGTGTAAAGATTATTTTTAATGTACGTATTTTTTTCCTTATTTTTAAGTAACGTGAATTGCAACTGTAATAATATACATATATGTACACACATTGTCCTGTGAACTATTTATTTTTATTTTAGCAATCTTTTCAGTAGTTGGTGAGCTGCCAATACGTTAGCACGAGGCTGGCTTAATCTTGAAACTATAAACGGTGTTCTGGGGATGGTTGGATTTAAATATCACTCTTGTAAAATTATACGCAATAATTATCTAAACAATCGATCGAATTTTACTTTAAATACTAATGCTACGTAATGTGCGCTAGTACTGAACACATTGCTGCAGTATAACTGCTCAGGGTTGGCGCTAGACATGTGGCCGCCTCATGTAAGATTTTATTTTTTCGCCCTAGTCAAAAAATTCCTTCACCCTTGCGCCACGAAACGTCACGGTCTACGAAAATCCGCCCAGAATGCCAAATTATACAATTACACAGCAGAGTATTTTCTATTTCAAGTAATTTCGTTATAAAAACTACTAGTAATCTGAAGTAAGTAAGATATGTGGAAGTTTTGTTTTCTAAAAACAAATTTTTAGAAGTAAAACCAAATAAAATTTTCTTATTTTCTAGTGTGTAAATAAAATAAAAGAAACGAAGTTTTATTCTATTTAACCATTTCACCACTATTTTTTTTATAAAATGAGTATATAGATCTAATGTAGTTGATCTCAATAGAACTGCTTATAACTCAGTTAGTCAACATTTTTCATAAAGTAGGAATAAAGGGATAGGGCTAGGACAGGACTAGTGGTTAAAAAATTGTTCTCACTAGTCATTTACTATTCAATAGGATGGGTAGAAGGAGAGGATTCAATATATTACATATATACATGCCTTCGGACAGAATTTCATAAATAGATTGAAAAATCAATTTATTGGGATTCGAACTGGTGACCTCCGTAACCGAAGCCAACGACGTTGAACACTAGACCACGCACGCGGTCATTAGCGGTAATTAGGCGACCTCATTATTTTTATTCAATGAAACTTTTTTGTGAAATATTAAAAAACCAGTCTATATTACAGAAAATAAAGGAGTGGTTACATTTGAAAAGCTTTTTACTAGATTCACCCGAAAATATATTTTATAGGGGAAAAACAATGGTATCCTGTCTAGCTATACATATCTTCGAGGTCAAATACGATGGCTATACAGGATGCCGATTTAGCACGATTTAGTGAATATATTCGATGATTTAATAATAATAAGTATGTCTTCCGATTTGCAAATAATCTTATTTCTGATTCTCAAATGAAAATTTAAATTATATTAAAAGATTATCGTTATCTGAGTAAAACAGCATACGATAAATTGAATCATTGACGAATGCGTATAGAGTTTCATGTAAAACAATTGCATTTCAGTTTTGATTGAAACCGGAATTTTCAAAATTCAAAATTACAGTAAAACACAAATTATAATTCGATAGGCATGTTTGTTAACCGTTTGAATACCGCGCAAATAAATCATTAATATGTCCCAGAGATTTTTTTTGTATAGTTTTCATATAATAGTTTCTGTAGTTTTGTTAAATTGGCGAAACTTACTAAACAACAGAGATGTTTCAGCGAGATCGTAGAAAAGCAATATTTTACCAATGTTCATGTAGTTTTCATTTAATGATTATTTACACCAAAAGATGCCCCTAAAAAAATGAAATTAGATATTATTATACATACACGGTTTTTATCATCAAAATTAACCGTTTGAATACCGCGCAAATAAATCATTAATATGTCCCAGAGATACTGCGTTTTTTTGAGAAAAATAATTTTGCCTAATATACACTCGAATTCGATATTTTAAAAACCTATATTAACTCAGTATAGATAGCACTACACATATTCATCAAAATATTGCTTATATTCTATTAGAATACCAAGTATTTTGATTTTTTAAATGTCTTGGACATTCGTGTTCGCTTGTATATGTTCCGGACACCTGTGTCCGTTTGGTATTCAAGTGTTTAACACGGTAAATTTTTCTAAGAAAGTATGAGGGATAGAAAGGATACGGAAGGACAGGACTAATGGTTGGCTAATTACTCTCGCTACTCCTTTCTATTTTAAGGATTGCTTGGATTAGAATAATTGGCGGGGGGTGGGGATTTTTGGACATCACATACATCCATGCTTTCGAATCCCAGTACGAACAGTATTTTTTCATTTCGATTTCTGTTCGAAGGCATTGATGTGACTTCATTAATTTATCCAAAATGATGAATAATCTCATTTGTTAATTAATATAAATAAGTGTTGATCAAATTGTCAATTAACGATTTATTGCAGCAAGCCGACGATTCAGCATTACAATTGAGCCCGTTAGAGGTGAAGTGAGCCAAGTGGTATTTTAGAAAAAATGTTAGATGCGTTGTAATATTCTACAAGTATCGTAAAAGTGAAGTAACCTCAGTTGGCACACATTGCAATAGTGTCATCTCCGTAAAATAAAAATATGCAATCCACCAAATAAAGACGTACTTAAAAGTCCAAGGAAAAAGTTTTACCATTTTACTTGTTGGCCCAATTCATCTCTCAAGGTCCAATGCGTTAAATATTTTTAAATTGAAACATCATACGAGATGAAATCAACGATGCCGATATGTTTTTATGTTACTTCAAGCACAGCATATTTGGCTTAAAATATTCATTGTGAATTTATTGCAGATCATCTTTAGGGTGTACGCTGTATGTATGTTAATGTATTCAAAACTCTTTTTATAGGCTCCGTCTTTGTAAAAAGCATACATGGATATATTCCTTCACATCGGTACAATTGTACCTTCATTATACCTAGTTGTATTTTTCATTTAACTTCAGACAAATTCACACATTATACACTGAAAAGAATGTTTAAAAATACAGTGTCATATTTATGGATCAGTATTATTACTTTTGTAATATTTATTACAGTTAAATTGCTAACTCGCAAATATTTAGCTATCTACATTTACTGTAGATAGCTCAAGTGACCCTAAAAAGTGAAATGAGCTAAGTAGCAAAATAGTAAAATGCAATCACGTATTTACAAAGTGTTCTTTGGATTGCATATTTTTTTTGCGTGTGTATTTACTAAAATCACTTTACTTTTACGATATTTTAATACATGCAGAATATTATAACCAGTGGTGTTGTGTTAACTAAAAAAATCTGGATGTGCCGATTAATTATAATATTTGAATGCTTCTTAACATCAGTAATCCAATTTTTGCACCAACAAGTTTTCAACAAAACATTCTTCCAATACAATTTACGTAGCAATAAATATGTATTGCAAAATTTCCAAATGGTCTAGACCAGTGTTTCTCAACCTTTTTGGGAGCGTGGCGACCTTTGAGTGTCTTTATTTTTCTGTGGCCCCCACACCATTGTTTTGTCTTCCCATGAAAACTATAATTTCAAAAACCCACCTTTGTATAGCTCTTCCAAGATTTTCGAATCTAGAATGACAGTAATTTATTTTATTTACGGATTTACAAAAAATAGCTGCGCGACGTCCGCCATTATGCTCTTCCCTGTATCGTTTTGTAAATGCTCGTGGCCCCCTTAAGCTGTGTTGTGGCTCTCCAAAACAAAAATAAATCTCTGTGGCCCCCTGGGGGGCCACATGGCCCACCGTTGAGAAACCCTGTTCTAGACAAATTGTGGGAGCGTCGACCCCACACGCCTTCGCCCCACTACACCACTGATTATAACGCATCGAACTCAATGTTTACTAGAATACCACTTAGATCATTTCACTTTTCATGGGCTCGAATGGCGTTAAATGAACATGTCTAAAAAAGGAGTAAACATTGCAAGAATCTGACAAATAAATTGATCAATGAACAATTTATTGTAGTATTATTGGGGTATACCTATATTTTCTCTTCAATAATCTTGACAACACTTGTTTCTGAAAATCAAATAAACGAGAAACTGAGCGTCTATAAAACACTTATAAGACCAGTTTTAGCGTATATTATGTTAGAAGCCTGTGTTCCAAGGACTCTCGGGAGCTGCAAGTGTCTGAGCGAAAGATCCTGCGAAAGATTTTCGCCCCTATCTACGAGGATAACATCTGGCGATGTTGGCATACCCACGAGATTAATGCTCTCTGTTTTGAGCTAGACATTGACGGATTTGTCCAAAATCAACCCTCACAGTCAACCGGACCTGATATGTATATTTCACTCTTCACTCATCGATGAGTGTAAACACTTCAAACTTCCAAATTATCTATGTCGGAAGATCACGATTTCAATGTATGGCTAAGGGTGTCACGACATCGAGTACGAATGCTGAACGAACTCCATAGATTGGACTTATTAACCTTTTAACTGCCACAAGCGTCTCAAGGCGCACCGTTTTGCGGTGGACGGGACGCCGGTCATACAAATAATACTTCGTTAGACGCTCCGTTTTAAAAAGGTTTTTACTAAATCAATTATTTTAAACATACAAATATGTTGAACACACGACAACATTGACGCACTCTTCAATTGTTTGGTAAGTTATTATAAATAAACTTTAATACATTTTCGATAACGATATATTTAGAAGGTTTTATTTTTGCAATAAAATTCGCGGCGTGCTAGTTACCGCCATACGTACACCTAGCGGCAGTTAAAAAGTTAACGATGCCAATATATAACCCCATCGTGGAGAACCAATATAAAATACTTTATTATATAACAATTATATTTTATTTTAAAAACTAAAAAATACAATAACATTGACTAAGTAATTTAAATGGCAACATAGCTAATTTAGTTGCTTGAGTAACTTAGTGGTCCACTCTTTTGGTTGCAGTTTCCACGTGTTTATGTCGATAAATTAACTATTATACTGCCCTGCTAATTAAAAATACAGTAATTACAATTTCGATAGCTTTTTTTAGAATTAGGCAATTGAACTTTCATTTACCTTTTAGTATAGGATTATCTAGATTTGAATATTAATTTCTTGGGATAATGTACTTATGTGGTTGTTAAGTACTTTTACAAGGGATAGCTGAATATAATTTTACTTACAAATCCGAAATCACTTACAAACATGATGGAATTGTGTTATTACATAAAAATTCACTGAAGTTCAAAAGCATTTTGATCTTTCTTTAAAACAAAATATAAGTTTTACTGTGTTTTTTCTCATCTAAAATATAACAAATTCTTTACTTCATGCATTTTTTTAAATACATATCCTTTCCCTATGTGGAGCATATGGCCTCCTAATGGAGGTATTTTAACAGAAGTTTTTCTACGAGAACTATTTGTTACTCAGTTGCGCATTCTCTCTTTTCCAAAGAGAGTAGTAGGAATAGAAGGACAAGGCTAGGAGAGGACTAGTGGTTAGTTACCCGTGAGTTCCGGCACAGAAGCCAACAACTTTAACCGCTGCGCCATAGAACACGACATACCCAATACCAGGTATGGCGAACAAGGGACCCGCGGGTCACCCAGTGAGAAATTATCTAACACGCTTGAACTTTTAGAAATGATTGTTTTTATTTAAAGCCTTAATTACTCAATCTATGTGACCCGTGACATGATTTAAAAAAAAAATTAAATCAAATTTGACCCACTTGCGAAAAAGGTTCGCCATCCCTGCCCTATACTTAACTTAATTTAGTAATTTTCTCTATTTTTTAATATAGGAGAAAAATATACGTACCCTCTCCTTAAAAAAAAATATTGAACTGTTAAATTTTCAGCAACCAGTTATCATTATAGTAATTTTTGTTGATATGGATTATAAGCTGTAAATGATGTGGTAAAAATGTTCTGACGATAAAAACTACGATACATTATGCAGGTGCGTATATTGTATGATTAAAACTGTCGAAAGAAAAGAGATTACAATACTATAAGAGAAAACCGAAGCATGAACATTTCGATAGTATCTACTTAGGGGTAGGCTTATTATTGTAGCTGAATGTACGCGCACCCCTCTACGCCGCGACTCAAAGGGGGGAGTGAAACAAAAGGAAGAATCAGACGTAATAAAGGATCGCAAAAGTTTTTAAAGTAGAACACGGAAGGATCCTTCCTAGGCGAGTGTTTCCTAACGTCGTTATGTACCTACCGAAAAAAGCCCGTTTTGATGTACGATGTTTTTGTATGTGCGCCAGGCGAGCTAGTGGCGTGGAACACAGGAGTGGGCAGAAATCGCATTTTACCAAATCAATACTTCGGCCGGGCCGAGACGTCTTTGGCACGGCCGGTGCAAGCGAACGAATGAGTACCAACTCCTCCGGCAGGGGCCGTCAAGCTGTGCAATTATACCAGAGTTATCAAAAGATGCACGTTATGTCCGTATAATAATTGTAGCCCGCTGTGGTCTTGATACTTTGTTAGAGCTTGCTCTACCGACTAGGTGGGTCTGGGTTCGTTTCTTAGCAAGTTCAATGTCAAATTTAAATTTTAAAATTTTAAAAATTTTAGCCCTAAAACATGGGTGCTTTTTTTTACCAGGCACGCTCCCAGTGTGAAGCATATGGACTCCTAATGGAGTTTATCTCAACATATGTTTTTCTACGAGAACTGCTTGTTACTAAGTTGCTCAACCTATCTTTTTCCAAAGAGAGTAGGAATGGAAGGATAGGGCTAGAACAGGACTAGTGGTTAGCTAATCGCTCTAAATACGCCCAGTTCACAGGATAGGATGGGTGGGAGGGGGGTAATTCAAAACATCACATACATCCATGCCTTCGAACAAAAATTCATAAATCAATTGAAAAATCAATTTATAAAACTGGGTGGGCTGCTAATACGTTAACAAGGGGATCACTTAATCTAAAGGCAATTCTCGGTGTTCAGGGGAAAAAGTGATTTTTTTATCACTCCTATGCAATTATATGCACAACTTAAATAAACAATCGATTTTTACTTAAAAGGTACACTTATATGTAACGGTATGCAATTTACCGCGAACTCGTCAATGTAAATGACTAAAAATGTACTATTGTGTATACTGAAGTTGTCGTAGATAATATATGTCAGAAATTGCAGTGATGTACTAATTTGATCCGAGAATATTGTTTTCTCTTAAATTAACAAAGGACTCGCTGACCTTAATAAAATTTAACAAGGGGCTCGAGCGAGCCCCTCCGAGCCCCCTCCAGCCCACCTCTGCCTTGAAATCATTGTTTAATGCTCTTAATCTTGGAACGAAAGCTTGTCAATAAGTAAGTCATATTTGTAAGTTGACATTTACAGTTGAAAATGCTCTTTAACTTTTCCGGTTCTAAGCTCAAGAAATGCGACCCCAATACCCACATTTTCTTAAATATCTATTTTAATATGGGTGATACAATGTTTATAATTAAGGTATTCTTATATCATAGTTTTTTGGACCTTTTGTAATTTATATAAATACGCGATAACGCGAGTATGCGATCACGAGATAAGCGCCCGCTTATCAGCGATCGTTCGTAAGATAACTGGGCTGAACGCCGCTGAACGCGTCAGTTGCAAATTAATATTTGTACTGGAATGACGTCTTTTTTACGCGCAACTTAAAATATGATTATTTATTAAAAAACCACGGATTTTTATAAAAAAAATGTATGAGGAATGATGCAGAGAGATATTTTAAAGCCCTTAGACTATTTTATTTTTTGAAATTCATAAGAATAAGGCCAATAATGAGGAAACCACTGGGGTCCCTAAACGACCCCCATCGGCAGAGAAGTATTTTTCTAGGGCTCGTATTTAAACGGTCAGAATTTTAATTCAGTTTCGGTCAGAATTTTTAATACATCGGTCAGAATTTATATTACACTGGTCAGAATTTATATTAAATGGTCATAATGTATCGGTCAGAATTACAGAGGGCAGAATAAATAATTTATGGTCAGAATTTATATTAAGTGGTCAGAATAAATATTAAATGGTCAGAATTTATATTAAATGGTCAGAATATAAATGGGATCGGTCAGAATTTAAATGGAATCGGTCATATTTATTTTGACAGATGGTCTGATTTTTTTTGATGATATGATGTCATCGCATTGCGTTGCTATTGGTGCAAAGTGAAGTTGCTTACGGCAAATCGTCCAATGGGCGATTGGACGAGCGTTGCTACTAGCGCCACGGTCATTGAATGAATCACTATTATTGCGCGCCCAAAGGAAGAATTGACAGTTTTCATAGACTAGGTTGCCACATCCAGGCATTTGTATGTTTCGTGTCAAAAAAAGTTTTTATTTAAAAAAATGTTCACGGTATTTCCGCCTAACCGATATTCTTTTGGTTATTAAATAATTTTAAATAATCTAAAAGTTGCAACTATTTTTTATTATTTGTACAATTCGATACATTGTGATCTGCTCTGAAGAGAGTAAAGGAAAGGATAATATTTTTGGAAAGAACATTTAGATAAATAATTGCTATGGTACATTTCATAGCGACTGTGGAAAGGAAAAAGGACGTAACCCTCAATTTTCCAAAACAGCTTTTTTTCGATAATCACAATGTATAGCACCACTTGACACACATTCTATCAAAAGGATGGAAGCTGAAAATGCCGAATTAGTATCTAAATTTAACTTTTAAGTTTGAAAAAGATGACCTTGTAAAAAATTAAAACGAAGAAAAAATACTGAAATAAAGGTTTTTCCTAGATAATTTCTTAATTAATATTAGATTATGTCAATTAAACACCAGTTTAGAAGTCTCCGTGCACTTGTGCAAGGTTGTGTATAATTATTATTTTGCATATGGCCCAAAATCATCAAACCACGTTATTTTCGAACTTTATAAAAATTTATATTTGTGTGTTACGTCATTTTTCCTTTCTACAGTCGATATAATACACTTATTGTAAGGAAAACACTATTTTTTTTTTAATTGAAAGAGGTTTTTTTTTTATTTGAATTTAAAAAAGTGAAAACTAACAACATTCATCATAAAGCCTTGGTTCCTCTTGGAATCCTACATCCACTGCACTTCGGTGGATCCCTACCTTTATATAAACAAACCGAGTGGTATGTAATCAGATGATGAGTTATTTGTAATAATAATGACTCATTATAAGAGTCTGCTTTTCCACACATAACATGAATGTTGAAAAAAAAGGATTATTAATTTCATTTTTTTTTTATTCTGACCGAAATATTTATAAAATTTGACCGTACAATAGATTTTATTCTGACCGCATATTAATTTTATTCTGACCGTATATTAATTTTATTCTGACCGTTTATTAATTTTATTCTGACCGTTTATTAATTTTATTCTGACCGTTTATTAATTTTATTCTGACCGTTTATTATTTTTGTTCTGACCGTTAGTATTTTTATTCTGACCGTTAACATTTTTATTCTGACCAAAAATTGAATTTTATTATGACCAAAAGTTGATTTAAATTCTGACCAGAAATTGATTTAAATTCTGACCATTTATTTTGTTGCCTTTTTCTAGTCTCCGAGCCGCGAGAGATAATTGAGCATTACTGGTACATTTTTTTAATAAAAAAAATGATTCTTTCATTTCTTTTTTAATCAATATATAATATATATATATATATATGTAATCTCTTATTTTTTTTTTATTTCTTGATTCTTGATACTTGGTGGAAAGGCATTATATTACGAACAAACAATTATCAATCCATCACCGTTTCTCAATTATCAACCCCTCATGTAACTTATAATAAATAACAATTCAATTTAAACTATTTACCATGAATAATCCCATATTTGTTAATGTTCTTAGAAACACGAAAGTCATGTTTAATTATTGTAATATAAATTAAGATGTTAGAATAAAAAACTAGATGTATTGTGTATCTCTTTTAAGCCAGTATATATAGCTGAGTAAATGCAGGCTAAAACATAGTTTTGATGATGGCGCACGTCGAAATAGCTATAAACTAATTTTATAAAAAAATGTAGTACAAAATACTTTTTTTTACCGCATTACAATGGAGTTCTATCAAGTAAATGTCAATTCAATCAATAAAATGAAATTCCTCAACAAATATTATAAAATATTAAAACAGCCCTGCCTCAAACGAAATCTACTCCTCCTCTAAGACCTACATCATTACCGCCGGTCATTCTGAACCCACGTACGTCGTTTGTACTTACGCTTATGTACCGATATAGAACTTCTTTATTTGGAAATCACGCACAAAAGTTCCCCCTTTGCGATCTTCTATTACCCACACACCCACTCCAGAATACATTATTTGATTGTTAGGGTGTATTGGTGATTTCGGGATAGTTGCTGGGTGCGCCCGTTTCCATGAAACGTCTCTACGATCCTATAATGTTTGTATAGCTACGTGTAATAATACAGATTGGCACAAAATGTGTGGCGCTAAGCTGTATTTAAAAAATATATTAATATATTTTAAAATCTATATACTCAGTGGTGTGGTGGTAAATAAATAGGTACCTGGTCGGTCATTGATTTATTTCCTATTTTTTTTATATCCGTCCGAAGTTAAAAAAAAATCACAAGTTTTAAAAATTAAATCAATAAAAAAAACGATTTTAAATATATGTATGTACTTGAAAATTAGGTTACAAGTCAAAAAGGTGGCAGGGCAACTTGGCACCACTACACCACTGCATATACACCTTCTTTTCGGAGCATGTGGCCTATGGAACTACCTCCACTATTCGCCATGGCCATACATTTGTGTCCAACGGACGTTTTGCGTAGCGTAACAAACGTTACTTGTTGTTCAGTTCTGTGCTAGGATTGTCTCGGGAACCATTGATCAAAACTTGGTGGTTTGCCTTTTAGTGTGCGTAAAATTTCTATATAAAAATGTGCGTAGGTACTATGAGTGTTAATCTACTCATTCTCCGTATGACGCTGCAAATTTACTGAATGCTAAGTAGTTTGCCCTCGTAGCTACCAAGTCGGATTGTTCCGCCGAGTACATCCTATGGATGGTCATCTGTCGCCTTTTAAAGCGGTGGGATCCATCCGATTAGTAGAAGAGACAGGCAGAATTCAGGTTCACTTCTCAGGGGAACTTGCAGCATATTAAGTCAAATCAAGTCCATCGTCCACTTTTTTTTATTATGTGGGACGTAATAAAGTTCTAGTCAGTCTGATTTCATACCTTCGTGGTTTTTACAAATTTAAACCTTCTCATCTTTCTCTAAGCAAAGTGTAAAATTACAATATGCTTTAGTAATGTGCCATCACTCGCCACCGTTAAGCAGCACTCTCAAGATGCATGTTGAACAAGCGCAGCTTGATTCTGACCGAGTTCAAACGTGACTTCCACACTCTTTAATATTTTTTGTGTGAATAGATTTTTAATAGTATTGTATTTTTTGATAAAAAAAGGTTTGGAGAAAATTTATTAAACGAAAAAAGTTGCAAGAGAATATGTCTGTGTTATACAAGAAATGCGAACTCGAGAACATTAAATAATGTAAATAATTGAACTCCCTGACTTTTACTTCTAGTATTTTTATAAATACATAATTTACTTAATCAATATTAAATGTACTTTTAAAGTAATCTAAAAAATGAACTTTATTATTTTTGGTGCGGCCTGCGGATAAACATATTTTTTAAATTCGGCCTTCGGGTCATCTGAGATTGAACAACCCTGACTATATTAAAGGTAATTCACACATGGCACACTAATGTCAGTTATTTTTAAAGAAAAATTAAAAGTAAAAAATTTAATTTTTGTTTTTTTTGTAAACATTTTCTCCAATTTACACGAACCGAATATACTTTATTCTAATTTTGTGAGATTTCGAAATATCATGATTCAATCTTATTTCTTTAATCCACATCCGCTCCCAATGTAGAGCATATTAACTCTTTATGGAGATATCTCTATAAAAAAAATCTACGAGAACAATTTTTTATTCAGTTGCTCAACCTCTCTTTTTCGAAAAGAGTAGAGATAGAAAAGCAGGACTTTCGGTACGCCCCGTTATTTAAGAATTGGAGGTGTGGGAAGGATTTTTTTGACTTCACATTACCCATGCATACGAACAGAAATCAATTGGAAAATGCTGTTCGTAGTGAGATTCGATCCGTCACGTCAGTCAATAACGTTGACCACTGCACCACGGATCCGACGAAAATAATAAATGAAACATTTTTGGAACGAATATTTTGACGGAACGTATCCAGGGGTGGGCTCGGAGGTGCTCAATTTTACTAAGGCCGGCGAGCCCCTTGTTAGTTTAAGAGAAAACGATATTCTCAGATCAAATTAGAACACATTTGCAATTTCTGACCTATATATTATCTAAGACAGCTTTAGTATACAGAGTAGTACATTTTTAGCCATTTACATTGATAAGTTTACTGTAAATTGCATATTGTTACACATTTTACATGTATTAAGTAACAATCGATTGCTTATTTAAGTATTACATATAATTGAATAGGAGTAATAAAAAAGTTCACTCCTTCTCCAGGACACCGAGAATTGCTTTGAAATTAAGCGAGCCCTTTGTTAACGTATTGGCAGCCCACCGCTGAACGTACCTCCATGTAAAAAGAAGATCGAGTGTAAATAATTGTTACGTTTTTTAAAGTGGACAACGTTTTTGGGGCTTACTGTGCGAATATCGAAAAGAATTGCGTGCGTAATTGTGTGTTAGTGATCATTTAGATAAGTCTTGCGAGAAGGTAAGCAACCACACACACACACACATACCAACCACACACGTGCCTACGTTGAAGAATGATTAGGTTTTCGACAGATAGGTGAGGCTAATGTTTTTACTACGCACACAGCTACACAAGAAAATACTTAGAGATAATTCGGCCAACGTTATTGTTATGTCAATTACATCAATGTAGTTTTGACATTTTGAATGTCATAAAACTCATAAACGCAAATGACTCAAAACAATAAGAGTACATCGCACCAAATTGGATTCGCCATTAGAGAACAAAACAAATGAATGGAACAGTATGCAGATATAATGCTGATGGACTTATGTTTATCGCATAATATGATAGTTCAAGAGACAACAAAATATGTCTTTATTTATATATATACATGTTAAATCCATGTCCGCTTCCAATGTTGAGTAAATGACCTCCCAATAGAGCAGTGTCTGCCAAACTTTTTTACTTCACGGCACACTGGTGAATGGGACTAGTACCGCGGCACACCAAGTAAAAATGCTTTAAAAGGAAATGTACCTTTAAAAAATAAAATGTGTCGCGTTGACCACTATGTATGGACGTGTCAAATATTTGTTTGAATATGTGTATGTTGAATTTATTTCAAATTGAAGAAAATTTAAACGAATACAGATTATTTTAAATTAAAAAATTTAAGGCCTCTTCCACCGCGGCACACCTGAGACTTCTTGTGGCACAGTAGTGTGCCGCGGCACACAGTTTGGCAGACACTGCAATAGAGGTATCTCAACAGAATTTTTTTCTACAAAAACAGTTTATAACTCAGTCACTCAACCTATCTTTTTAAATTCTGGACCATATAAATATTGATAGCAGATTTAAAATACTGTTGAGGTCGACGAAATAAGGGCTGCGGAGTTGGAGTCGCGGAGTCGCGATATTTTGGTCAAAGTCGGAGTTGATGTCGGAGTCGTGAAAAGTGAGCGTCTCGAATTTTCTTTGAAAAATATATTTAATGGTGTGAATTCAAACAAAATAGTCAAGTGTTGACATTTCATGCTTGGCTAAATTAAGATAATCGGATGGTGTCCATATCGACTGTGGAAAGAAAAAAGGACGTAACCCACACATATAAAATTTTACAAGAGACACAAAAAATGTCTTTTGATGATTTTAGGCTAAAAGCAAATTATGAAATATACACATCCCTGAAGTGCACGGTGACTGATAAACTGGTTTTTTATTGACTTAGCCTAATATTAATTTAATTAATTGTTCAATAAAAACCTTTTTTTAGGTCCTTTTTCCTGTCCAGTATAGTATCAGTAGTAATAGTAGTAGTTTAGTATCCATAGTCAACACGTCCTAGGGCGACAATTTTAGTTCTGAGTTCTGTCACAGTCAAGTTAAAATGGTACATCTCTATCAAATATATCTCTAGTAAAATTGCTCTCTAACGCAGCGGTCAACGTCTTTAGCTTCCATAATGGATCTTTCGAGTTTGAGTCCTAGAAAGAACAGTATTCTTCATTTGATTTCTATCCGCAGCCATGGGTGTTTGTGATGTCAAAGATTCCTTCCCACTATTCCGATCCTAAGATAACGGAGCAAACCGAGAGCGAATAGCTAACCACTATCCCTCTCATAGCCTTATCCTTACATATATAGGAAGTCTTGATGCAATTTATTGCACGGTGATTAAATAATAAACTATAAGTAAAGCATAAAGTGTATACATCTTTCTTAGTGATTTGTAACCAGTTGACAAAATGGCAGCTATAATCGTGAATTTGATAGGAAATTATTGTCATTATAAGGAAGTGGTGAGCCAGGAAGACAGATATCATCTCTTCCTGATGCTAATGAGAATTATTACGTCCTTAGAAAGGGTTTGACGGAATGATAACGATCAATGATTTATGTTACACTGTATTAGGGACTAAAAGAAAAGTGTAAGTAACATATTAAAATAAATAGGAATAATAGAATGAAACTTTATTCATGGTATATTTTTTTACTTTATCCATTCTCAATGTAGAACATACAAGCTCCTAATGGAAGCATTTTAACTGAAGTTTTTTTGACGAGAACGGCTTATTATTCGATTATGCAATCACTTTAAGGATATAAGAATAGCTGTAGGACAGTTCTGATAGTTTGATTATTGCAAAGATATCTACTGTATTAAAAGTAAAAGGAAAAAAAGGAAAAAGCCGATTGTTTTTTTCCAGGGCTGTGGAGTCGCGGGAAAAAAAGACGACTCCGACTACAGCTTTAAAATAATTAACGACTCCGAGGATATTTTTCAATAATTTCATTTTAACTTATATATATGTGTACCATCAGATCATCTTTAGTCAGCCAAGCATGAAATGTTAACACTTTTTACTATTTTGCTTGAATACACATCATTAAATATATTTTTCAAAAAAAAATCGAGCCGCTCATTTTTCACGACTCCGACTCCGGCCAAAATACCGCGGCTCCAACTCCGGCTCAGACTCCAGCTCCACAGCCCTGGTTTTTTCAGAACATATTTTTTTTAATTATCGCAATGTATCTAACTTAATTTACGTTCTATCAAAAGGACGCAAGCTGCAAATACTAAATTAGTATCTAAATAAAAAAATAAGGGTTTGTGAAAATTTCAATTTTGCAATGTGTATGCACCCCATAGAAATTCAAAGGCTAATAACAAGACCGATTTCACTCATAATAAACATTTTATATATTGTTTTGAATAATCTAATCACACGGTTTTATTTATTATTAAAAAATATAAAAAATCCTTAAATATTATTAAGAAGAAAAACTGCGGCAGCGAAAACAAATGACTCGCGGTTCAATCGTAATTGGATTTTATGCACGAAATTTGTTTTTTCACTTTGCCTGATATACACAAAACAGTTTTAAGAGTATGAAAGCAGGCGATTTTTATGATTTTCATATTTCCATACAGTCGATGGCGATTCTCGTTCACGATAATGACTATGGTGTTTGAATTTATGTGTTTAAGAAAGACGCTTGTCATTCAACAATTATTGATGTAATTACTGCTAAAAAAACGAGTATTAGTGCACTTATTATTATCATGAAATATATGTTATAAAACGTTTTATGTAAATATATAAGCTCATTATAAAACACGGACATGCACACAAATATTTACTTAAGCATCTCTAATGGAATCATTTCCACCCTCGTTTTGCTTAAAAATTACTGTTGGTCTGTGAACTAAAAGTTGGTTATTAAATTATCGTAATATATTACACTTTTTTAAAAAATATTATGTGTTATTCTCTATATAAACTGATAAATTAAAAGTCATGAAATATTTACTAACTGTTCGTAACTTCTTAAAAACAATAAGTAAACATATACATCTTTTACACACTTAATGTAATATCCAAGTAAACAGTAAACTCAATAAAAATACCGATTGACAAAAGCTGCAATTTATATGGCTTTAAAATGTTTGAAAACCGTATACAATATAAGAATGTAAAAGAATAAAAAAAAAACAAAGAGAGTCAAGTCCTTGCAAGTGTGAGGCATTTCATTAAACCTATGTATTTCTCCCGTTTGTTCTGATTCCCATTTTCTTTGTGTACTTACGAGTCAGCGTAGATCCGGAAATAAAATGTGTTATTTTCATTTCGACGAGCTGCGTAGAGGCTAAGCTTTCCCTCTACGCAAAAGCTACGCATGTATTGAAGTAAATGTCTCACGTAGAGGTCAATAGTTATCTATCTACGGATATGGCGTATTACGGGTTGGAAATTGGAAATAGAAAAGCTATAAGGTGTCCCTTGATCGATGTCGTTTGTTTGAGGAACCGTGAAGGATATTTTTCAAACTTTTACTCTGTGTAGGATCATAAAAGAATACGGAGAATGACGACGTGTTTGTTTGCATTTTTTAAATAAAAATCTGTGTGATGTTTACAACTTTAGTTACTTAAATTACGGCATATCGTTAAAAATAAATAATGAGAGATATAGATAACAGAAGCTTAAATTGAATTTAAATCAAAATTATCTGAAAAAATACATATATTGAGAAATTTTATGTATAATAAAATTTTAGTGACTGATAACGTTTGGAACTTTCACAAATCGCTTCCGATTGACTACTCACTTGCCAAGAACCAAGTCGACATCAAGAATTTGATCGAATTTTGGTAAAATCTCTCACATACGAAAAACTACAAAATACTTTTCACCATTTAAAAGGAGAGGACACCTTAAAGATAAATCAAACTTCTAATGAAACATTTTTAGGCAATGTTATTGATTCGGACTCTAATCTCCACAACTATGACGAGACACTGCCTGAGAATCGTTTTAGACCCAGAGCAATTCTGCTTGACGACCCTCCATAGATCTTATGTCGTCTAAAATTGTCAATTTAAGAACTAATTTAGCATCACGAAAATGACTCTCTTTGTTAAAAAAATTGTGTAGTGTATGTGTGTATGTATGTATGCGCATGTGTGTGTACATGTACGGATATAATATGGAAGAAGCATATAGAATGTGATTTGCAAAATAATGCATATGGAGTTCCCGTGAACTTCTTATCTCTGTAGTGATCGCCCCCTTCCATTTGCAAACGTTGGTAAGGGGATGGAATTTACAATTTTTCAACAACATTATCGATGAAAGAGACTGGAAGAACCTTGACGCTGGCGCGTCCTGGTACTTGAAGCTCCATAAATTTGATATCCAAAAAAAATAAAATTGATTCGGAATCCTTATTTTTACCTTTTTTAAAAGACACGTGTGGATGGAAGAACACGCAGAGTTAACAAATAAAATCACTACCAGTCATTTATTTGAATAAAACTTTAAATACATTGAAATCTCTATTATGAGAGTGACAATTCAGATTCAAGCCTATAAGCGTAAGTAAACACTAGTTAAAAACCGTTTTGAGTTTTTAGCAAAACTATCGACATTCGTAAGCCGGGTTTTTCAATATGGTTACCCAGTTTCAAATATTAGAATTAATATTCAATTCTAATTATTACTTAATAAAAAACGTGAATATTTGGACTCAAAACTGTTTTAGTAAGAAATTAAATAAAATGAAATATAGAGTCAGTGCACATCATTGAACGTTTCGAAAATATTATATTTAGGCTAATTTTGAAAATATATTTTTTGTACATTTTGACTCGGATACAGTACTTGGGTACGGGGTAGGTTTAATTAGTCTAACGACGAATATGAGCACCGAATAAAAAATAATAAATTTTAGATTTTTTTTGTAACACTATCTACAATAAATAAAGTTTAATTTTTTTTAAAAATTGTATTGCCTTTTTGTAAAACTACAAAAACCAGTTTAAGCTGAGATTAAGGATATATTTCAGCAGTCAGAAAACAAGGTTTTTTTGAAATTTAGTTTTTGTTTGAGCGTTAGTTACTACTTGCTTACAGAGATCTAGCATAAAAATTACTATAATTAAAAATCCATATTCAGCGCAAAGAAGATGTATTTTTTTGATCAATTATATAATCACTATTAAATTGCATTCATACTTTGAATGAGAATGTCAGTTACTAAGATTTTAAATAAAATTGCATGGGTATGCCAATTTGAAGATTTGAACCCACGACTGTTAAGCCAAATGAGTACCGTAGCCGAGTGGTAACGCTTTAGAGCCTAGAGCTTCATTTTATTTATAAATATTGAAGTTGTTTACGTTTATATGATGATGAATTAAAAGACTATGCTGAAATAATAAATATGTAAAAAGTTGTGTCTTATAAGAATTTACCTACATACATCAAAGAAATAAAGAAAAAAATATGTTTACAAAATACATGTTATGTAAACACAATACATAACAAAACCAAAATTGATATATCCAGGTGTTGAACCTAAAATATTTTAAATGATAACGTGTATTTTTGTTTAAGTAAAGAGAATCTGAAACATAGCGTATTTTTGCTTTTTTAGTTAATTATCAGATTTTTGGTTACTAATTTTCGTTAAAAAGTGTTTGAAGGATTTTGGTATTCGTGTTTAATTGAGGCATAGCATGACCTGAGTAAATTAGTGTAATGTGTACCTAATAAGAATTTTAGGTGGCATGGCATGTACATCCATAAAAATACCGATTAATGCTGCATTTAATGAGACGATTATACTTAAACGGTGTCGTCATATTTTAATATGCCCATAAACAATTAGCACATGCGGATATCTCTACAAATTCCCTACACGAGATGGAAAAGCTGAGGTCTGCTTTACCGACGCCGCCCCGTAGACGCCATACTAGACACGCGGGTCAATCGATAAACGACGCCTTTTCTGACGTACGAACTACACGCGGGGTTCGTCGGAAACAGCCGACGTCTCCCGACCTCGGCAGGTGTCAAATCTGACATTCGACGAAAAGTGGTGAAATTTCTCGTAAAACCAACCAAAACCAACAAAACTTCAACTGTTATCGTCTTAAATATTACTACCAATATGTTTCTACTAGTTTTTACGCGATTCGTTCAATTTCAGTGCGGTTTTTGATTTTTCAGTTTGTTGTTAGGTTATTGTTAAGTGTCAAACTATTCGGCCCCGTGAAAGTTGATTGGTCCAAAGTACATACATGTTTAGTTTACTGTCCCGGTAAAATGTGCTATCTTCCTTATCAGCAGTCGTTTCGACGTGTTAAAAAACAATTCAAGACATTGTATTGATGGTATTTTGCGTGTTGGTAGCTCTACGATAAAAGCAAACGCCTTAGAAAATTTAACGAAAGCTTTCAGGTTGTATCCATCGCGGGTACTTTCGTTCGGTGCCCAGGTACCTGTTAAATATTAAAGAATATGTAGGTCACAATTCGCAACCAAGATTACAACAAAGCTATTACAATACCAAACCAATAAATAAAATCTACATAAAACGAATTTAAACCAACTCGTAACTTGTATAAAAATCTATACCGGATTGATTATATCTTTTAATGCTGTAAAAAAAACAAGTGTTGTGTTTTGCAGTGTATTATTCGTATTGTGTGGTATTGACAAGATTTTTATTGATTATAATTTTAAACAGTAATGTGCAGACAATGTGAAATATATCAGATAAATTGATTCATTAATTATTTATATGAGCCTTGTACGCAATGCGGTCATATCTCCTCACCCCAATAACTAGCGGTATAGCAATACGCCTCAGTATTGTACGTGCTTATATATTAACTTATCTTATCCTTTCAATAGAAAGTCCTCAATAAGATATAACAAACGTTCAAAAATACTGTAAGATAAAAAAATAAATAACGAAATGTGTGTTTTTTTGTTAGAAGAAAAATTTGCCGGGGGCGGGGCTAATTTGCAGCGTTTTCACAAGTAATACATGTGAAAGAAAGTGTATGATTTTTTTTGAATGTTAGTACTTGAAATAAATACCGGTTAATGATTAACACTATAAATATGAATAGTTTTCGAATTTTTTTATTGTTGATCAATTAGATTATAAGCATGAATTTATTTGTTAGTTTATTTTACTGTGAAAAAGTTATGTGGTAACAGTGTTTTAAATTTTCAACAAAACTTAAACACTTTAAATTAAGTGAGTGATATATGAAAAAAACGAGATAAGATAATCGGGGTGACACCCAAGTAGACAGACGGTTGTCAGTTTTTTTTTTTGTGAAGGGTTGAATAATCAGTTGACTGGATCTGGTGGCATGGGAGTGTTCGGGTAGGCGGGAGAGGTCCTGGGAAGTTTGGGCGGGCCATGAGCGCAGGGCGGCCGAAAGAAACCGTCGCCCCCGTTGTCCGGCAGGACACACAGCTCCTCGAAAACCCGCAACCGTTGCATCCTCATACACAGGTAAATTGCGCCAGGAATTGCAGGATGTCTTGTTTACCTACTAACCTTACCATGTGTATGCTACTGTTACCCACCATGTATGTATACATATATTAGTGTCAAGTATTAACCCACGTTTAAAAAAAAATAGAAACGGTACTATTTTCTTCTTAAGTAATATTTTGGCACCACCGAAAAAAATGAACTTTTTTTTACGAATGTTACATATCGACTGTGGAAAGGAAAAAGAACGTAACCCACAGTTTTTTAAAAACAGCTTTTTTCAATAATCACAATGTATACAACTTGATACACGTTCTATCAAAAGGATGTAAGCTGAAAATGCCGAATTAGTATCTAAATTTAACTTTTAAGTTTAAAAAAGATGAGCTTGTAAAAGTTGATATCAAGAAAAAAGACTGAAATAAATGTTTTTCCTAGACGAATTCTTTAATTCATATTAGATTATGTCAATTAAACACCAGCTTAGAAGTCTCCGTGCACTTCAAGGTTGTGTATAATTCATAATTTGCATATGGCCCGAAATCATCAAAACACGTTTTTTGTGCCTCCTGTAAAATTTGATGTGTGATTTACGACTTTTTTCCTTTCCACAGTCGATATATGTATGTTTTCATTATCTTATATACAAATATATTGTAGTATTTTTTCTTTTAAGAATTCAGATAATTATTAGAAACGAATAAAGTGTATAAGAATAAAACATATGCTACTTTTCAAGCATTTTTTATATATGTATATATATATAATGAATGACAAATATTTTCTTTCTAATGTACAACGTGTTTTTTCCGGACACCTGATCGCACTCAATAGTTTATATTTTCTTCTTCTGAATGTTAAAAAAAAAGGTTTAAATGTCCAATATATCCTTAGATTACATTGATGTGCAAATGTAGTAAAAAAAGAGTCGACCTTCCTTATCGCTTATCAGTACCCTTTCTTATCAATGTCAATAGTAATGCTCTCTTGTCTTTCCCCTCACAAACGGAATCAATTAAACCAAAAGTGGCTCTGCTATATAAAAATAAAATGATGTGTAAAAAAAATATATAAAATTTGGCTTATTAATTTTCAATGTAGTTATGATTTATTTTACATTTATTTAAATTCATGTAAGAGTTATTGTATGTCAAAATTATACAATATTATTTATAAGTTCAATTTTTATTACAAAGTTTTCCGCACTCGAATTGGTAACAAAAATGAATTTTAACTTCCACGATTGATTACTGGTTTAAGATTTTGTTTTATATAACTTATTTAAAAAAAATTGAAAACTTATTAGAAAATTTGAATTAAAATTAAATAATCTTATAAATACCTTTAAAAAAAATGTACTACGTTATAGCACATCTTCTAATGTGACGATTTTTTTTTTCAGTTTTCCGATAAACTTATTATATAACCATGTCCGCTCCCAATGTGGAGCATATGGACTCCTAATGGAGTTTATCTCAACAGATGTGTTTCTACGAGAACTGCTTGTTACTCAGTTGCTCAACCTCTCTATTACTAAAGAGAGTAGTAATAGAAGGATAGCGCTAGGACAGGACTACTCGCTAATCGCTCTCGATACGCCCCGTTCATAGGATGGGATGGGTGGGAAGGGGGAAATCAAGACATCAGATACATCCATGCCTTCGAACAGAAATTAATAAATCGATTGAAAAATCAATTAATAAAACTGTCCGTACCGGGATTCGAACCCGGGACCTCCGTAACCGAAGCCAACGACGTTGACCACTTGAACACACAGGTGGCTAACTTGTTATGGCAATATACAAAATCAAACTAAATTTACACTTAATAGAATAAATTAAACAATATATATAAATGAGATTCTAAGAAAAAATGTTTCGTATTTTAATGGGGTGTATCATCTTGTATTGTTTACCTTCCTTATTTTTTTTATATCTTTTCTATGAAAATATTTAATCAGTTCTAAAGAAAAATATACAAAGAAAAATCGTCAATTGAGATTGTTTATAAAATTTTATAATGCTCTGTCTAAATGACGGTATACATTTTTAGTCTGTTCATGTAATATTTTTATCGATTTAAATTATTACTGTTGTTTCCCCAGTTAACAATTTAAGACATATGAGGAAGCAGTAACAGATTAATACAATAAAAAAACCTTACTATTGACTAATTCTATATTTGACCAAACGATTTCGTTTATCGTTAGCATTTTGAACTAGGTGTTTTCAGGATGAGCTAAACCTTTCCTAGTCATAATAATATATGTTTTTGGGATTTGTATTAAAAAATGTGTTATTTTTATAAATATAATGCATTTCCACCAATAGATGACATTCGACACCTTTAAATGGATATACATACAATTTTATTATGTATATAAAATAGTAGTTTTCTTGCTGACCAATCCAATATCGATGTATCGTCATTTTTTAAACCATTGTGAGAATCTCGATTCATTAAACGTATGTATTTATAAAGTGATTTAATTTAATTATCATTTTTTTTTAAACTTTTAAAAGTTTAAACGGAATTTGTTGCATTAAATCAATTATATCACAAGAAAACTTAAAATATACGACTAAATGATAAAAAAAGTTTTTTTTAGTGAAAATTCGTTAATTATAGTTTTCACGATGGTGTAATATGCTGAAATAGCTTTTAACGATATATTAGACATTGGCGAATGGTCAATGTTGTAAGTTTTGGTGATTGTGCTCACGGAGTCGATTACCAGTTCAGATAGTTGAATAAATTGCTTTTTAAATTGATTCATGCATTTTTAATTAAGGTCTTGTCTAAAATTTCCTTCCATCCATTCTAACCTAGAACTAGTCCTACACTAGCCCTATCCGTCTCTCGTCGATAAACGAGTAACAAACTCTTCTTGGATACCAACTTCTGTTGAGATAAACTCTTAAGTAGTTCATATGTTCCACATTAGTAGTGAACATGATTAAATTACGTAACATCATATTGTTTGTCTACTAATAATCTAAAACAAACACACATTAAATCTTGACCGCAATTTTCAATTTAAAAAAAGCCTTCAATAAAAACAAGATATAATTAAATAATGACATCTTTATGGATCCATTGAGTTTGGACGCGAGAGGTTCACTTTCCCTCTCGCTGGTTCTCAGGTGCGTCAGCCGGCACGTGAGGGGGCGTTGCGTGGTGGCGACGCGAGGCAAAATATTTTGGTGCGTGCCCTCCGGTGCACTCGCTCCGCACGCATGCACCGCCGTTGCATTGCGGTGCATCCTTTGACGCGAAGTTGCGTAAGGTCGTGGCTGCAGCGTACTGCAGTCCGTGAAAATAAGCGCGGGTGATTATTACATGGAAAGCGTTTAGTAGTTTTTTTAATATATTTTTTTCTAATAATGTAATTAACAATACCCAAAAACAACTTTGGCACGCTAAGTTTCTCAACATATATTTTAGCGCAACTCAAGAAAAAGAAATTGTTTTACATATAAATCGCCACCTGTGTGGTCGAATGGCCAACGTCGTTGGCTTCAGCTACGGAGGTCACGGGATTGAATCCCAATACGTACAGTTTTATAAAGTGATTTTTCAATTTATGAATTTCTGTCCGAAGGCATGGATGTATGTTATGTCTTTAATGCCCCCCTCCCACCCAACCTATCCAATGAACGAAGCGTATTTAGAGCGATTAGCTAACCGCTAGTCCTGTCCTAGCCCTATTCTTCTATTCCTACTCTCTTTGGAAAAGGAGAGGTTGAGCAACTGAGTTAACACTTCTGTTGAGATAAAATCCATTAGGAGTACATATGCTCCACATTGAGGGCGGACATGGTTAAAAAAACAGATGCTTATAATCAGGGCTGTGGATTCGTGTAAAAAGAAGACGACTTCGACTACAGGCTTAAAATAAAAAAAAACGATTCCGACTGCCAGGATATTTTTAAATAATTTCATTTTAACTTATATGTATGTATATATGTATTCCATCTGTCAGTCACCACTTCTTCAATAGAAAAATCGAAGAAAAAAAATCGCGGAGTAATGAGTAAATCGCGTAAAAAAAGAAACGGTACCACCCAAAAAAATCGCCTATAATTAAATTCGCGCAACAACGAAAAATCGGGTAAAAAGAGGACTGGGTGTATTTTACAGCATAAAAAAATAAAAAACGACTCCGACTCCGTTTAAATTTTTCAATAATTTAATTTTAGCTTATATATATGTATTCCATCAGATTATTTTTAGTCAGCCAAGCATGCAATGTCAACACTATGGACTATTTTCTTTGAATACAAATCATTAAATTATTATTTCTTAAATGTTTTGAGTCACTCATTTTTCACGACTGCGACTCTGACTCCTACTCCACAGCACTGCTTATAATACATTCAAAATCGATGATAGTTTTCATAGTATTAAATTGTTGTTTTATAGAACACACGGCCTTGAATGTATTTGAGAATTAACCCCCTCTACAAGTAATCTGATCGGCAAGTACTTCACTTTTTTTTATCAAGTCACTTGTAAAATCACACTACCGTATTTTTTCAGTGCGTGAAATAAGAATAAATACAATTCCTATACAATCCATTTTGTCTGATCATGCATATCGAACAAGCGAAAAATGTTTCCACAGTAGTGGACTATAAAATGAAATAATTATATTTTGTAACTTAAATAACATATATGAAGCCCCTGCTTAGATTGCTTTTATTACATATTTTATTCGTTTTATAGATATAATTATATCTGGTAAACGATGATTAAATGCAAAAATATAATAACCATCCAAAGAGATATTAAAATCAATTATTAAAATGCTTCGAAAGGAAAGTAAAAAAAACATTTAAATGAATGATACTTTAGAAGAAAAACATCACTATTAACTTATTATCATTATTTTTTTGTATATTTTTTCTGTTAACATATAACCTAAGTAAGCTTATTGTTTATCGCTCACCTTTAAACAGAGACTAACTGTATTTGAAATCTGGTAGCCCGACCTATCCTATACTTCTCTTTCACCTGGCAAAATAAGATAGCTGGAGTAGAATGGTATCCTGCCACTCTATAAAATCCCGTAAGTTTTTCGATACGTATCTTGTAAACTTTGTAATGAAGTAAATCAGATCTTAAAAACTGACAGAGATTACATATTTGTCTTTTGTACATAGATCGCAATTTTAAGTTTTGATAACTTTTGATACAGTAAATTAGTCAATATTTTTCTCCATTATTGGTATAATAATTTGTTTAGTGACATTCGTCCCCGAAGTGGAAGTATATGGACCTGATAGAACGTTTCTACCAAGATCTCTTATTATTTATGTCAATATGTCAATTTATTGTTTTTTCAGCTGGGAATCATCTCAAGTAATTATCACTCAAGTAATTATCATCATTTTCACTCAATCTGGGTTTGCTTTCAAAATTACGTTATTGATTAATGTCATTATCAGAAATTCAATTATTTGTAAGACAATTGACCATATTTAGTATGCAATAACATTCGCGGTTTTATTGATAATACAATTATATTATCAATAAAATCGCGCGAGATGGGTGTCGGGATGAGAAAAAATATTTTTCATTCCGAATTGCATTTTAACCAACCTTACACAATTCATCAAAAGAATACAAATGTTTCTCCTGACCAAAATAAAAATATTGCTTTATCCTATAAAAAAACGTCACATTCATATAATTTGATAAAATCAAAATATCGCGTAAAAAGTATCAAAAATGTATGAAAAAATATAATATGTTCTTCAAATTCGTGCAAAAAAATGAGTTTTGTCACTAACGACCCGGGTTTCACCTTTAGGCATCTTCAGGTTATTCAAGTGCACGAATGTACTTGAACTGACGCGTAGTAAGCAGTTTGTATAATTTATATACAACAATAAAAGTGGATGGCTCAGTTTAATTGTTATTAACGTAATCTACATATATGAATTTTCGATTTTTTTTATAAATTACCGTATAAATTATACACAAAAAAGGTATGAATTAGCTGTATTTCATTAGAAAATCACAGGTTTGGCAGTAAAGTAAAGTAAATTTTGAGCTTGAATTAAAAACTATTGAACAAATTGCCATTAAAATTGGTTATGATATGTCTCTTATAGACAATCTTTTATGTTAAAAGCGTATTAAGCTAGCGGAAATAATGTTATACGAGGGGATAATAACCAAAGACACAGGTGATATTAAGTTTTGGCGTAGAATTAACGTTTTCCCCAAGTATGTTAGTGTTCTTCTTACTAGGTTACAGATTTCGATATTAGAATTGGACATGGCGAGAAATAAATAAATGTGCTACGAATTATTTGCGATCCATTTCCCTCGTCGCAGACATGGATGGGTAAGAATACAACCAATCGCATTTCGGACAAACTTCATTTACATACAGAGCTTTTTTTATTTCAAATTAAAAGGGTCTCGGGCAGACAGCTAATATGCTGTGACCTTCAAAGTCCTCTTCGGAATCCTGACTCAGAAATATTTATTCCGACCATTGTTTAGGATTAATTTATTTATATTTGTACCCTTTCAAGGTGCAGCGTGTTTTTTCCTCTCCGTATTTGAGGAGGCGTTTATTTTTCTCAGTACTTAACAATCAAAATAAACAGAATGCAATGATTTAATCATATATATATTTTTAACCGTGTTTGCAACCAATTTGGAGAATATGAATTTTAGCAGAGCAATTTATTAGACACTGCCCTAGAAAAATTGATCGTT